>CM077297.1:35346995-35509495 GCA_039654925.1 Anguilla pacifica
GACAGCAAGCAGACTGGCCCTGCGTTCTCCCTTTCACAAGATGACCTCTAACACTTGCCCCAGAGAGAAGGTGCACACGGCCTGAGTTAAGGAGAACTCTCCCAGACCCCTCTGCCTGGCCTCTCTGTGTGTCACTGCACAAAAACTGGCTCTGATAGGTCAGGCTTCTGGCCTCACTCACTGTCCAACGGTGCGGGACACATACTAGGGACTACGGGTAACAGAGCACCTGCGTTTCCATGGAAACGTGGCACGGGCGCCGGGAGCCTCCCAGGCTGGGGTTAGAGTTGGAGGGGAGGTGGGGAGGTGAGGAACCGAACCAGATTTGGCCTGAGCCGCATCTCTCATTAATTGGCTGGGTGCGGGCTGAGAACCGGGCCGGCTGTCTCCCCCGTATGCCAGCGTCCGGCCTGCAGCTGTCCTGGGACCAGGGGGGCGACCCACCGCCCCGGCTTCCTCTTCGCACCTCGCCTGAGAAGATGGCGGCTTGCGCGGCGTGCGGGACCATACCGGAGGAGGATTACCGCCACGGGGCCATTTCCATATCAAAAAGGGGGGGGGGGGGGGGGGAGGCGCTGGGGGTGCAGCTACACCATGTCTTAAGAGACGAGAGGCAGGAATCAAAGGAGCCTGCTCTGTTATGTGACAGGAGAGCGGAGGGAGATGAAGGGGGGCGACGCGTTCCGCGCGGAAGTGACAGGGCTTTGGTTTAGCGCGGCCGTCACGCCCCCTCCCTGCGCGGGACCCACCCGGCACCCACGGCATCACCACAAAAACACACCGTGCTCATCCAGAGCACCCGCACGTGATCAGAAAGGTACACAGAGCTCTTCAAGCGCACGACGCATTATCGCAAAAAAAATCAACCGCGCTCTTCCAGCAAACCAACGCATCATCGCAAAAACACCGAGAGCTCTCCCGGACCAACGATGCATTATCGCAAAAACGATTTTGCGAACGCCTCTGTCCGTGGGTGGGATGGGTAAGCGCACCGGAGGATGGGGAAAGCAGACGCTCAGAGCCCCAAATGTAGAGATACTGCATCGCTGGAGCACAGAAAAGAGCATCATCAAGACAAACAACCAGCAGACAACGCGCCACCGGGGCGGCCTCACCGACGCTGAAAAAAACACACTCCACAAAAGGGCAGGTCCATTTCCACAAAACCAAAGATCCTGAGCGATACTTTTTAAAATTGTGTTTGTTTTTCTCTCCGAGTGTCATTCCGCGGGTGATAATGCAGCCGTAATCCGCCGCTCAGGCGAAGCGCCGTCAGCAAACGCGGGGCCGCAATTTCGTCTGGGACGCCGGCCGCCGTAATGGCCCCGGTCCAGATTGGAAAGCCCGCGTGGGCCGCGCACGCATTATGCACCGCGCCGACCGCTAGCGCCGACCGCTAGCGCCGCCGCGAAGGGCCGCATCGCGGGCAGGCCGCACCGCCTCGCCCGAGAGCGCGGAGACGAGGGGAGCGCCGAGGAGGCCGGCTGCTGACGGGTTTAGTCTGGCGGTACGGAGCGGCGGGGAGGCCCCGCCCCTCTCTCACGCTGATCTCTATCAGCCGCACGCCGGCGGGAAGCCCGCGGAATCAACCTCCTGCAACAAGCCCACCAACAAGCCCACCGCCTGCTTATTACAATACTACCCTTACAGTGAGTGTGTGTGTGTGTGTGTGTGAGTGAGTGAGTGAGTGTGTGTGTGCAGTACATGTACATTACATCACAAGGTGGGTGGACCAAACATTTCCAAATTAGCCTAGAAAAGTGCGTGTTAGCTGCATTGCACTGGACCCCAGGTTTACTCATCACTCATTTACAGATATACTGACTCTATCAGCACAGATAAAACGAGCTTTATGGTCCAGTCAGCCCCTCTCAGCAGACCAGGAGTGAGAGGCAACCCAGGGGGGAGTGGACAGGAAGTTCAGTCAGAGCCCCCGCCCCTTCCCCGTGTCAGAGAGAGGCCCTGTTAAATTTCCGCTGGTGTAGACCCGCGGCGCGTTGGCGGCTGGTGTAGACCCGCGGCGCGTTGGCGGCTGGTGTAGACCCGCGACGCGTTGGCGGCTGGTGTAGACCCGCGGCGCGTTGGCGGCTGGTGTAGACCCGCGGCGCGTTGGCGGCTGGTGTAGACCCGCGACGCGTTGGCGGCTGGTGTAGACCCGCGGCGCGTTGGCGGCTGGTGTAGACCCGCGGCGCGTTGGCGGCTGGTGTAGACCCGCGGCGCGTTGGCGGCTGGTGTAGACCCGCGGCGCGTTGGCGGCTGGTGTAGACCCGCGGCGCGTTGGCGGCTGGTGTAGACCCGCGGCGCGTTGGCGGCTGGTGTAGACCCGCGGCGCGTTGGCGGCTGGTGTAGACCCGCGGCGCGTTGGCGGCTGGTGTAGACCCGCGGCGCGTTGGCGGCTGGTGTAGACCCGCGGCGCGTTGGCGGCTGGTGTAGACCCGCGGCGCGTTGGCGGCTGGTGTAGACCCGTCGTAACGTGCCGGCGCACCCCGGGCAGACGGAGCTGCTCTGAGCGCCATACGCTGCACACGTGCCACCATTTGCAGGCGGTCCCATGATGCATCTCCTCCAGCCCGCGGCCCATCCCTTGGGTCTGGAGTGTGGAATTTGGGGGGGGGGGGGGCGGGGTGGTGGTCTTAGTTCATTAGCGGAGTGACTCTGGTGTAGATGGATATGGAATAGAGTGGGGGGCGGGGGGGGGGTGCATTCTGGTCCTGGAGGGCTGGCGCATATGCTGGATTTTTTCCCACCCTGGCTAAATGAGCTAACTGGCTGTATGCATCAGCGCTGGTTCACTCAGAGATTAGATTACAGCAAAACACGTCATATAGGAACACAAGAGCAGTCCTCAACTGTCATTCACATGCTTGTCAAGAAATGCAGCTAAAATGTTGTAAATGCTAAGCACAATGAAGCATTTAAGGCCAAAAGTTGGCATGGAAACCAGAAACAGATACAACCCTTATAGCCCATCTCCGGAACAGAGTATCGCGGGGGGGGGGGGGGGGGGTAAAAGAGTTTGGAGGGAGTGTAGCAGGGAGCATCTCCAATTCCACACCCCCGAGCCAGCGGGACGACAGACCCCTAAATCCACAGTTCAACCTCACCAGAGATGGGCAGTATTTCTGTTGAAATACGTATTTCAATTACTTTTGAGTATTTTGTAATTTGTATTTGACAGGGCTGAAAAAATTCAAATGTAATTTGTAACAAGATACTTTAGAGTGGAGTAATTTTGTATTTTCAAAATATTCAAAATACTTTCTCCATGACTCATTAAAAAAATAATGTAAATACATCTTAAAATGAAGAACAATACACGTAGACACACTCACACACAGTGATTTTGTAAGCCCACACTACTCAAAGTATTTCTGTAATCAAGTTCATCTTCTGTGAAGTTCGCCCCCCCCCCTCCCCAAGCAAGCCAGCACATGCTTCCTCCTGCCTCAACCTTTCCGTCAAGGTGAACATTTTATCTGATCTGCAATAACTATATAAAATATATCTTACTTTTTAGAATGTACACATGTTGAAAGCCATAGGTAAAGGCTAAATATAAAAGCAATCCATACATGTGTGGCTAAAGAAGTGACTGAGCCAGCTAGTACATACATACATATGTACATACGCAGTACAGGCACATGCATATACAGTAGCATTCTACTTCCTGCTCTTCCTTCCTGTGTGGTTCAAACTCTCACCAGAGCCTTGTGTACATTATAAAAATCTGAATGGTCTGCCATTTTTAACACATTCAGAATACCCAATGTTACTAATGCATTTTCCTGTATTTTGAAAATACAAAATACGTGTATTTTATCTTGATACATTTCCCAGCTCCAGTATTTTGTATTTTATTTTGATACATTTAGTTGAGGGGTATTTCGTATTTTGTAACAAGATACATTTTAACGTATCTCTGCCCATCTCTGAACCTCACGTCCTCCTCTGACCCAGAGCGGCTGTCCTCCTCTTTGCGCAATTACTTAAAAAACAGTTTTCACAGAGCCACGGTCTTCCCATTTCAAAAAGCTCACGTCCACCCCAACCTCGCCGATCACAGCTCAATCCAACCGACGGGCCCCCAAAAACCAGCGCGGCCGATCTTACCGCTTCAGGCTACGACAATCATTTTTTGGCGGCCGGCCAGGAAACGATCAGAGTTCAGCGGTCACCTGACTCCACAGAAAGGCAGCGTTGCATTCAAACAATGATAATGAGCGCGCCATTCGCAGCAGAATGATAAATTATTAATGACGTGAATAATAATTAGCAACATTATCTAAACATACATATGTAGGCCCACACACTGATAATACGCCTCCACGTGATGCATAAAACATGATTCTGCAATAAATTAATTTGAATAATTGCTTGAACGGCTCTGCCCCCCCCCCCCCCCCCCCCGACACCGGCGTTTGACCCAGGAAGCGTTAACAATGAGCTACAACCGCCACCTGACTATGGGGGAGGGGTCAAAGGTCACGAGCAGACTAAACGCACGGATTAAATTATCCACCAGGAGACAGGCTCGAGTATTACCCCCCCCCCTCCAAAACAAAACAGCCCTCTCTAACAAATTAGGGTCTGACACCGGCAAAGGGATTACAGCAAGCGGTTAGAGACGGGTCAAAACGTCCTTTTCATCCTCCCCACCGACCTGAACTTTAGCGGTTTTAGCGGTGGAAGGAGCCCGCTTCTTCTTTTTTTCCTCCTACGTTTCGAGAGGCGGGAGATTTTTAGGCCCCCTGACAAATTGAAAAAAAGCAATCAGGGCTAATCTCACGTTAAATTTAAGATCTGCCTTTAATGAGATTGAGCTCACAGCGGTGGGCCAGAGGGGGAAATTCATGGGAAAGCGTGTAGCAGGGTGGGCGGAGAACGCAGCTCCGCATTCGGGCGAATCCTCCGGCTGAAACTATGGTGGGGGGGTTGTGGCGGGGGGGGGGGGTGGGAAATCAGGCCAGCAGCCAGTGAGTCACTGTAGTCTACGCTCCCAGGGAGGGAAGTGAAGAAAACATGCAGGAGCCAGAGTACTCCTTTTCCAGGAAGACTTTAGCACCCCCCACCACCACCCCACTCACACACACATACACACACACAGGATCAAACAGACCTCGCACATCAGCCAGTCTCATTTCCAATGTCGAACCCCCCCCCCGCCCCCAGCACAGGACGCTGAGAAACCCAAACCCCTGACCGTTCTTCCCACCCCACCCCCCTCCTTCCAAAAGAGCCTGTAGGGGGCGCCTGCTCACACCCCCTCCAGAGCGCAGGAATGCGTTGCTCCTGTCCCGTGTCCGCCAGACTCAAACGCTACGCACAACCGCAACACACCCAGATCGTTACCCCCCTCGTGGGGGGGGGGAACAGAAACTGGTCAGCAACGGTCAACGATGATGCACACTGACGGTAACAACAATCGGCTCAGCCAACAACATCAACGGAGTCGAAAAGGCTAAATCCGCTAAAGGCGTTAAATACCGTCAAAGGTGCTGAGCAAAGAGATACGAAAGCTGAGAAAAGGAGAGTTCAGACAGACCGTGTTCAGGAGGTTCAGCAGACAGACAGACAGACTGACAGACAGACCGTGTTCAGGAGGTTCAGCAGACAGACAGACAGACTGTGTTCAGGAGGTTCAGCAGACAGACAGACAGACTGACAGACAGACCGTGTTCAGGAGGTTCAGCAGACAGACAGACAGACTGACAGACAGACCGTGTTCAGGAGGTTCAGCAGACAGACAGACAGACTGACAGACAGACCGTGTTCAGGAGGTTCAGCAGACAGACAGACAGACAGACAGACAGACAGACAGACCGGCACCCGCTCAGAACATCGTTGACTGTTCTAAGAGAGAAATACACAGGATGCACAGACTGAGACACACAGGCATGTGCTGAGGGAAAGGTAGAGACTGTGTAACACAGGCATGTGCTGAGGGAAAGGTAGAGACTGTGTAACACAGGCATGTGCTGAGAGAAAGGTAGAGACTGTGTAACACAGGCATGTGCTGAGAGAAAGGTAGAGACTGTGTAACACAGGCATGTGCTGAAGGAAAGGTAGAGACTGTGTAACACAGGCATGTGCTGAGAGAAAGGTAGAGACTGTGTAACACACGCAGGTGCTGAGGGAAAGGTAGAGACTGAGAGACACAGGCAGGTGCTGAGGGAAAGGTAGAGACTGAGAGACACAGGCATGTGCTGAGGGAAAGGTAGAGACTGTGTAACACAGGCATGTGCTGAGAGAAAGGTAGAGACTGTGTAACACAGGCAGGTGCTGAGGGAAAGGTAGAGACTCTCAGGGAAAGGTAGAGACTCTCAGGGAAAGGCAGAGACTCTGAGGGAAAGGCAGAGGCTCTGAGGGAAAGGCAGAGACTCTCAGGGAAAGGCAGAGACTCTCAGGGAAAGGTGGAGACTCTGAGGGGAAGGTGGAGACTCTGAGGGGAAGGTAGAGACTCTGAGGGAAAGGTAGAGACTCTCAGGGAAAGGTGGAGACTCTGAGGGGAAGGTAGAGACTCTCAGGGAAAGGCACAGACTCTCAGGGAAAGGTAGAGACGCTCAGGGAAAGGTAGAGACTCTCAGGGAAAGGCAGAGACTCTGAGGGAAAGGCAGAGACTCTCAGGGAAAGGCAGAGACTCTCAGGGAAAGGTAGAGACGCTCAGGGAAAGGCAGAGACTCTCAGGGAAAGGTAGAGACGCTCAGGGAAAGGCACAGACTCTCAGGGAAAGGTAGAGACTCTGAGGGAAAGGTAGAGACGCTCAGGGAAAGGCACAGACTCTCAGGGAAAGGTAGAGACGCTCAGGGAAAGGTAGAGACTCTCAGGGAAAGGCAGAGACTCTGAGGGAAAGGCAGAGACTCTCAGGGAAAGGCAGAGACTCTCAGGGAAAGGTAGAGACGCTCAGGGAAAGGCAGAGACTCTCAGGGAAAGGCAGAGACTCTCAGGGAAAGGTAGAGACTCTCAGGGAAAGGCAGAGACTCTCAGGGAAAGGCACAGACTCTCAGGGAAAGGCAGAGACTCTCAGGGAAAGGCAGAGACTCTCGGGGAAAGGCAGAGACTCTCGGGGAAAGGTAGAGACGCTCAGGGAAAGGCACAGACTCTCAGGGAAAGGTAGAGACGCTCAGGGAAAGGCAGAGACTCTCAGCAGGGTTCATACACTTTTTCACCAATGATTTTCAATGACTTTTCCATGACTTCTCCACAACCTTTAACTGTATTTCCATAACCAAAACAAATGACTTTATCTCAGCCGGACGATTTAAAATTATTTATTGTAACACTAAGTAAAATTAGGTCTGCTTCTGAAACATATGGTGCCTCTCTAAAACAAATAAACACCAGACAGATACATTCTCTCATATTTTAATTCAAATAGTTGAACATTTTTGTCAATGTCTCAAAAGATAAATAAAAAATTCCATCACATTTTCTATCAGAGAGCATGAGAAAGAGAGAGAATGAATGAGAAAGACACAGAGAAATAGTGCATTGGGGTAGGAATGCCAGTGCTAACTACTGATTCCCCAGCTCACAGTATATGAGTTGTCAAAATAAAAAACACATAATATAAATAAAATAAATAATTCTTCCAAAGTGAACTTCCACTCCTAAACTTAGAGATGGAATATGCAAAGTCTGGAACTCAATGTGGAACAAATCTTTGTACTGTGAGTGTCCTTGTATTCACTTTTAACAACATTTTAAACAGTCACATGGCAGCTTAGTGCTTCATCTCAGCGAGCTTCTCATCAATTTTCTTTTCAAGGTCTTGAAGAGATGTCTTCTTTTCTTTGGCAGTGCGACGCAAACTGTTAGATTTTGTGATGAAAGTCAGTTTACCAGTGGATTCAGCTTTGTCAGCGTACTCATCTGCCGACTTCTCCAGTGCACTAATGTCGTTCTCTACTCTGGCCCTCTTCTTTTTAAGTTCATCCAGCTCATCTGCAAGAGCCTTTCTTTTTTGCACACTCTTTTCCTTATCAGTGGCCCTCTTCTGGTCATCCAAGTAGCTGTGGTACCTTTGTCTTGCTCCAGAAACCGAGATCAAAAGCTCTTTGGTGAGTTGCACATTAGTTACACCACCAACTGATCTGATATGGCCAACGATGAGCCTCTGAGCAACCAGAGAGGTCTCCTTCTGATTCTCCACAATCAGCTCCTTGTTGATTGAGAACCCTCTCTCAACACTCGCCTGTCCATGAGAGAGAACTAGCAGCATCTTCACCACATGCCATACCTTGGAGAAAGCTTTGTTGGTTCCCATTGTCTCATGTAGTTGAGTGTCCACTCTGTCTGTCTTGGGGTCAAACTCCCTGAAGCTGGCTTGAAGGGCAGCAAAATCACAAAACTCTCCAAATTCTCGAAGGATGTCATCGCACGCTGACTCCTCTACATGGTTAGCCCCAACAAGGTGGTGTAGCATCCTTTTCATTTGAGCCAGGCACACTTCTTTGGATTCAGCCATGCATCTTGGGTCAAGGCACCGCATACTTCTCACTAGCTGGTGGTTCACAGGAGCCTTATTCTGTAGCTTCTCCAGTATTGTGATCAAGAATGTCTTGCATTCCATCTTAAGTTCCAGTACCTGCCTCTCTGATATCTTGTTGGTGGATTTCAGTTGGTTAAGACAGGTTTCAGCTAAGAATCCAGGGTTGATTTTGGTGGCATCCTTGTGTAGGCTGCTGTCCTGCAGAGGGATATGGAGAAGCTTCAGGATTGAGGTGGCCTCCTTCAGGGGTTTCTCTTTGCAGAATCGCCTCATGAGTCCTGTGAATGACATAGAATTTAAATTAGTGTGAAAAATTCAAATGCAACTGCCAATATGTACACAAAGAGATGGAAAAATATTTAGTCTATCTATATAAATGAAATAAAATAGCATATTCTGTATCAACTACATATTTAAACTCACTATGCTGAAACAATTAACAGAATAGATTAATCAACATAAAATGTATTTAAAGTTTATTTTCATAGTTTTGTAATGTGTTTTTTACATGTAATCATGTAAAAAAAAAGTCTGATATGTGCCATTTACAACTTCATCAAAATTGTGTTTGTCTTTGTTCCATATAATAAAATGAAAAATTAGGTTTCTGACTGCTGGATAAAAATTAAGTTATTTCAAGATGACTGTTTTACCATAATATTGTACTTTACCACCTTATTTTTCTGGCATTTTATGGTCTAAATCAATTGCATAGATTAATCAAACAATTGTTAGTTGCAGCCCTACTCACGCTTACTCTGAATGGAGTACTCTGTTTGGGGTGTGGTTTTTAATCCAGGCCTTCATCCCTGCCCTGATTCCGCTATATTTTAATGTGATTATTTATATTTGTATCTAATTTTGTATGTATTATAATGCGTAATGTAACATTCCTACTGGCACTGCCATTTCTTGTACCAGGTCTCTTTTGAAAAAGAGATTGCATCTGAATGACACCTGGTACAAATATAGGTTAAACTTTAACTGTATTACTTTCATAAAGCCATATTAAAGGTTTGATTATTTCAAAGGTCTGTCAGATGCTGCGCCACGCTCAAGCTGATTAGTCAAAACCTTCAAATTAAATTCTAACGACTGACGCTGAACCTTTATCCAACCTTCAATAGGCTATGGCTTTAGGAAAGTAATAACGATGAGATCTCTAATGTTTAGCTAATTAGCTAAGGTTACTATGCAACGTCCTGAAATGATTGTTTGTAAACGGACAACTCAATTACTAACTTATAATATTCTATATAATATATTATAATATATTCATTTACTAGATATATCACTAGGACAAAAAACAGAACCTGGCTGTTTGCTAAAGACAGTCTACTTTATGCAATATGTGGCTCAAGACAATTTCGCCGTTTAAACTGTTCTGTGAATTTACGAATAAACAGCTGGCTGCAAAACCGGTTTAAATTTTTAAGGTGCACCGGGAATTCCGAAAATGAAGAAATCAATTAAGCCTTGTTTAAAACCTTGAATTTAACCAAGATAAAATAATCCAAACCAGACAAAATAGCTTCTCTATTTTGAGCATAATTTAACCAACATATGTAACCATAGCTACATGCTGAATCGGTAGCCAACTTAATGGAAGTAGCCTAGTTAGTACAAGCAAAAAGTTTTATTTTGAGGGCGAATTACCCAAACATATTATCGACCCGTTTATATTTTAATATTTGGTCTGTCGGACAAATGGGCAGTCACTCTCTCCCGCCATGATTTAGACTATTTTCCAGGGGGAAAAAATGGGTGCGTCGACAGTGCGTCTAGTTAATAGAATGAATAGAAACACAATGCTGATATGGAAAATTCACTAACCATTAGAGTCAAGAAAATAAATGCAAAGATGCCCATAATCGCCTATAATACTGCTTTTGTGCTTGCTCACTTCACTTATTTTGAGAAAATATCATAGACACAGGTCAAACAAAATATTAGGCCTATAGCTACATATCTTCAGATAAACGGAGGGAGAGACAGAAACAAAGCACACACATATGCTATGAGATTCCTTACCTTTCATCAGTTGAAACATATCCTCGCTGAGGAAGGGTAACATAGGCTTATCCGTCTGATAGAGGGTGAGGAAGGGGGCGATCTCTCTTGCGATGCTGTTGAAGATCATCACTTTTGAGATGAACAGAGGATCCTTGGAACTGTTTTTCACAGCCTCAAAAGACTTAACCTTAGGATCCGGTAGATCACCCTTACACACCATCTCTACGAAGGTTGTCACGTAGGGCCAAAGCTTCAAAGCTCGGTCAGACACACTAACATTTTCAAGCCAACGGTGTCTGCAGAACTTGAGCATCACGATGCTGCATCCAGTGGCGGTGACAAAGTCCTCATGACGAGCAGGACAATCATGGAAAAGCCAGTATAGGCTTGAGAGTGTATGCTCAATGTCCCAGCCGGTAGCTTTGCATCCATCTCTGAATGCGTTGTGTAAGATATGCAAACCGCAAGAACCAATGTTGAGAAGCGATTTGTCCACCTGCTTCTGCATCTCTTTCTGTGTAAGTTCAAATGCTTTCCAGTTCACGTGTGGCCCGTCCATAGACAGCTGGATGAGGTTATTAACTCCTGTCTCGGACAGCGCTTTGCTCATCTTTTCTACGATATCAACTGCAGTGGAATGTCCCAAAAATTCCGAGCCAATGTATTTAGTCTTTACTTCTGCTCCATCCCACAGCCTCGCGTGTAAATCCATTTGTTTAGACTGCAAATGGTGGTTTAGGCTTTCGTCAAATAGCACTACATATGCCGTTTGTTGGGACACTTCTGCCAATAAGAGTCTCTTAAAATACGGAGCAAGCCCAAATGTGCAGATATATGCACACTTTCTCTCACCGCAGGAAAATCTGGCTGCAATCTGGCTGTCCGGGAACATGGCGACAAAAAGACGGCTTGTGTCCTCGGATGACTTGAATGAGTAGTGCGAATTCATGATTTTTAATGCCCACAGTATCTCCGCTTTGAGCACTTCGTTTTTTGTTGAAACGTCTAAACTGGTCTGTTTCTTTGCTGTGGAAACTGCAGTAGCGTCGCTGGATGTCTTTGTAGCATCAGCGTTCATAAACTCACGAATGGGAATTGCGCTGCTAGCAACAGCGGCTGCGGCCTCATGCTTTTTCCCCTTCATGTGGCTAGCAAGCGCCGCCTCGCCCATATTCGAAATATCGAATGTTTTACAGCATAGTTTGCATTTAGCACGTCTTGGGTCAGTGTCTTTTGTCAGCCATAATTGGTACTTATCCTTAACAAGCCATATATTGCTGAAGCTGCACTTCCCTGGCATACTGTCGGCACAGTAGGCCTACGTTTCCTAACTGCTACATTAACAGAAACAACTGTAGGCTAGTGCGCGTGCCTGTAAAAAGACTGAGCCAGACCGAATTAACTTCTCACACCACCAAAATACCGCGAAGGTTACGTGCCAATTTACGTTTTATTACTAGCCTATAAATACTATTTTTATGATTGGATTAATTAGTAATTCTATTTGATGCAACTTTAGCTATATTTCCATTACTTTTCCAAACCTTTTCAAAAAATGTTATTTTACATAACTTTTCCAGGGCCTGGAAATTGCATTTTAAATTTCAATGACTTCTCCAGGTTTTTCATGACCGTACGAACCCTGTCTCAGGGAAAGGTAGAGACTCTCAGGGAAAGGTAGGTTACGCGGTCAGACGAGGCTGAAAGCGAGCCGTCGAAGCTGAGACTCGAGCAGCTCCTCAGAGCGGCCGTTAGCGCTGTAGCCGTTAGCGCCGTTGCCGCCCGCAGACCGTGCAGGCGCCGGGAGACGTGTCACGGACTCGTATCCGTGGAAACGGAGAAACCACCCCCTCCGGGGGCCACGGACCGGCGCTAACGCAGTCTAAACAAAAGCGTCACGCGCACCGCCGTACCTGTCACCAGAAAGGAATTCAGGTCTCCTGCGCCACAGCCGTCAGCAGTCAGTCAAAACAAACCTCACAACAAGGCGGAGGGCCTTCAAACGGTTCTGTGAGAAAGCCCGGAGAGCGGGTTTCATCAGACGCAACCGTGAGCCGACCGAGCCGAGGCCTGACCTCACGCGAGCTCGGCGCGCTCGAGGTACACTTCAACCGAACGCTTCCTCCGAGATCTACTTTCAAAAACTTATTTTCCCAGGGAACCTTAATGTTCATTTCCATTTCTAATCTGATTAGACTCATACAAATAATATTTGCATCCTGTAGTTTCCCAGGGGGATAGCCAGTGCACTTAAAAGTAATCAGATTCTTTGAGAATACACGTGCACACATGTTCCACACACTCGGGCTGCAGAATTACTCTATAATGAGGTTTAATGTGATTCAAATGAAACGGCTTATTCAAATCCAGCCCATAATAAACAGAGCATTCATTTTGCGTTTCCGAGAGTACAGGCAGGGACAAATATGAATGAGCCGGTCCCATGGTACACAATCAGTGATGGTACGCATTGGTGGCAGCTAAACGGCTCCACTTGTCTGGCAGTTCCCATGTACAGAGGGGGCTGCTATAAGCTCCGCCCCCACGCCGCTCTCCATGCCGTCCTGCTGCCCGTGCCAAGAAGCCCCGTGACCTCATCCCAAAGCAGCCATCATGCCAGGCCCTCATTCGCTCGCCAGCTGTACACACATACACAGACACACACACAATTACCCACACACACACACACACACAATTACACACAATTACACACACACACACACACACACTCACATACACAGACACACACACAACTACACACACCCACACACACAAACAAGCACAATCACACACACACACACACACACACAATTACACACACACACACACACACACACACACACACACAAATAAGCACAATCACACACACACACACACACAGACACACACACAACTACAGACACACACACACACAAACAAGCAAGCACAAATACACACACACACACACACACACTCACATACACACTCTCTCACTCACACACACAATTACACACACACACACACACACACAAACAAGCACACACACACACACACAAACAAGCACAATCACACACACACACACACACACAAACAAGCACACACACATACACACACACACAAACACACACACACACAAACAAGCACACACACACACACACACACACAAACAAGCACACACACAAACAAGCACAATCACACACACACACACACACACACTGACATACACACACATTCACACACACTCACAAGCTCAAACTGTCACACATGCGTTCACACACACAAACACTCACACACACACACACTCAGAGACATGTGAACACTCGTGCTCAGGGTCTGCCCGTTGCTCAGCCTCGGCCTCCCGTGTGAGACCGCGCGCGACGCCATGGCAACACCCGGCCGGGCACCTCATCGCCGGGACGTCCCGGCGCGCCTCCTTCGCCGCGCAGCCGCCCGGCTCCACGGGACGCCCGCGTTCCCATGATCCCCTGCTCCGTAATCGAGGGCGAATCACAACCCGGCCTGCGCATCGCATCGATTGGCTCCGTGCGCGGCGTGTTTCCGCGCTCGCTGATGGTTATTCATTCGCCCCGCATGGATTTCCTCCTCTGCCAGCGCTGGCCGGAGACCTCGCCCCCGATGTTTTCCACTCGCGAGCCGGAGGACCTGACATCGTTGGCTTAGCCGTCAAATCAACTGTCCAGTTCCCCGCATCTCCTGAAGGGATTAAAGCAGCGCCGGGGGGGGGGGATATACACGAGAACCGCCATTTCCATCTCACCGAGCACTAGCGTGGGAGACCATGGGAGCTGGGCCGGGCACGCGGCGAAGCTTCGCTCACTAAACCGACTGGCGTTAGGCGCGGATCAACAAGGCAACACCGTTAGCGTTAGCGGCTCGACGCTAACAATAATAATAATCCCGTCCATCTGCCGAAAACAGAATCGTTTCTCCTTGATTCAATCAAACGGCTCATTGATTCGGACGTAGATGCTGACCTTTGCTAATGAATCCCAATCCGCAGGCATTTCTCGCTGTATTTGTCAGGAGGGCTTTCGAGTGTCTATCGCTGAAGGTGCCTGTCCTCCATTCCAACTTTAGTGGGAGGATCAGAGTTGGCATTTTGTGTTGCCCATGAGAGGCAAATCTAGGGTGGATCTATCGGGAAGACAAACGGCGGGGGAAAATGTCTGGTTGGGCGTCTGTGAACGAGCCTTGAACAGGAAACTGATTTATTATGCGATCGATAAACACTTTCTCGAGTTTTTGCGCATTTTCAAACACAAAACAACTTCTCCATTAGAATCGAATCTTGAGCTCCAAGCAGACGTGTACGTCACATAAAAACAACATGGAGGACTGTTGATGGGTTTTCAGAAAACAGCCTTTGTGTGCTTTCAGACCCTGATTGGTGTGAGTGGGCTTTTCCACACGGAGGACGTGCAGATGCAGATTCTCCTCTCTAGGGCAAGGGCAGGGCATGGATCTGAGCTCACAGGGTCAGATCTGCACACTGCCCCCATCACCCCTCCAGTCTCCACCCCTGGGCAAAAGAGCAAATCAATAGTACAGTAATGCTGAGTGATCATTATCATCACACACGCACATACACACACACACACACACACACACACACACACACACACACACACACATACACATACACATAGACACACACGCACACACGTCCCCAACCCAGCAAATACTCCAAACGCTCACCCAAACCCAACCAATGCTGGCACAACCAAGCACTCGCCCCAGCCCAATGCGCACGCCTGCCCAAAGCATGTTTGTCTTGCGTTGCATCTCGAAAAGCGACAAGCACAACTTCACCAGCGCTCGGTTTGCTCAGAGCCCACGCCAGCCTGCCCGGCCGACTCTCTCTCCAGCTGGCGCTGTGCGTCGCCTCGCTCGAACCCGAGGCCCCGGGACCCCGACTTCCACTCCTCGAGCGAAGCGCCGACTCCGCGCTCCCCGGATGAATCACACTTTGGCCGCCGTCTCGATTCCGCAGCTTCGCAGCCAGGAGTTGCGCAACCAAACGCCTCCCGTCGAAAAATTCCACTTTCAGGCCAAACAGATAACAGCAAGCCCCCCGCCCCCCCCCCCTTTTTGTTCAACTTTCAGTCACGATTCAGCTCCGTTAACAACAACAGCGGGTCACTTATTCTTTTACTGTCGTTTTAACCCTTAACGTTTTTGACGGCGTGACTTCCTGTGCTTGGCAGGCTCTGTTAAACAAACGGAGCCGTTTCATTGGCTGCGACAGGCCGTGGGCAGCGACACCTCCATCACACCGACTCTTTTTTTTTTATTTATTAAAGAAAACTGCCCAAAAAAAAGAAAATGTGTGGGTACAGTAAGTATCGCAGCTTCAGCCTGCTCAGTATGTTCACACCTTCATTAAATGGAGAAGGAAAAGTAACAAGGGCATTCCACGAACTCGAATTGCACCACCTCCACACAGGGTGCAGGTAACCTTACCTTCAGCACTAGGACTGACCACATGGCGCATTCTGCACCATGTGTGCATCTGACGATGCCCTTCAGACCCAGCTGGCAACACGTTTAGCCGGGTTGGACGCAAGACAGCTATCTTACAAAACCTGTGAATTCTCCAGAGATCATATTGCAATGTGTTACCAGAAAATTGTACACAATCCAGCGGTCTCCACAGCGCCCCTTCTGGACATCCAAAAGAGGGGCAATTTCCCCCTCTGTCCCAACTCAGGGAAACCTGTGCCCTCGTAAAAAGCCTGGCTAACAAATCACGAATTTCCAATGACACTCCCGAATCGACTCCAGTAATCAGTGAAAGATTTTCACCAAATATGAACAGCAAACCTCTTGGATATCACCTGTATGATAAGTACTGCGATGATTTAACTGTGAGTGGATGTCAGCACCATAATTTTGTCTGGGCAACCTTTGTTGGTGCCAACATTGCCACCCAGAGGTTCTATCCATACAGACATAAACTGGATTTGTTGTGTATTTATAAATAAATAAATAAATAAATAAATAAATAAATAAATAAATAAAAACCCCAGTAAGTGAGAGCCCACTTGATTTACCTGAGACATCTGTGGTCTGAAGTTGATCTCCTTTAGGTCCACAGATCCGGGCGAAAGGTTGTGCAGCATTTGACACAAGAGCACCCCGTCACGGAGAGCCTGGGCCAGGTCGAACACGGCTGCCGACGGCCACACGACCCGGTGGTTCGGGGGCAAGACTTTGCAGTCGATTAGCCACCGTCCGCATTGTCTCCATTCCTCCATTTCGGTCAGACTTTTTTTGCACCAACACTTAAAACCGGCGAGCGGGCGTTCAGAAGGGTCCGGGTTCACTCGCTGCCCCGAGAGGGGGAAACTCCGCGATTCCTACTGGCACGCGAGCGAGACAGGCGTAATCCTTTCTGACTCCTTCGTAAAACGGAATGCAATTGACAATAAACTTGTTTTTAAAGTTGTTTCTGTGCTATACAATTATTTTACAGTTATCACGATATATAACACAGAGTATGTGGGTGTTTTGATCCACTCACTCTACGTTACATTTGATGTGTTGAAACCAAGGTAATGACCACTCCAGAAACTATATTCTTTCAGCAAATTCAAATAATTATTTACATGATATAATAGGCAGGTAAAGGGTTAAGTTTCTTTGACCAGATCATTGACAACAGTCTAGAGACAGAATGACACTCCCTCGGAAAAAAGTGTTTTAGAATCCCGTTGGTTTACCTATTTTTCGTCAACAGATTTAAAGAAAGCCCAAATGCGTTTTTCTTTTCTTCATCCTGAGCGGTTCTCACGACAATATAAATCCGTATGCATTTTTGTTTATCAGCACCTTCTCACCGTTTTAATCCTGAAGTGGGAAAAGGCACACTTCCCCCAAATTAGCCTGATAAATTCCTCTTCTGGGAGCCAACGAGTGCTTTTGTGTACAATAAAACTTCAGCATTCAAAACAGAAACATCGCAGAACATCTGAATTTGCAACCGCTTTCCACAATTTACTTGTAGCCTACAGTACACCGGGCTCCAGCGGTGGAGATTCCTGCTCGCTTCAGCCACGCAGCAAAGTGTGGTTTCGTACAGCCTTCTGTGCTGGGTATGGCACTGTTTTCGGCGTAGTTCAGAGCCTTTCCCTTTTGTTTAATGATTGCAAACTCCGCAGCCGTTAGCCCTCGCTTGCACGCGACTGTTTTCGCAGCGCAGAGAATGGGAGAAATGTTCTCGCGACGCCCGTTCAACGTTCACACTGCCTCCACTGCGCTCGAAACATCGTCCAAGAGGTAGCCAGAGAGAAACATGCGCTGCCAATGAATGTTCATCTTGTTTCTCCCGTTGCCGTCTTACAAGTAGTGTAACCAAAACACTGCGAACATATTCCAGACTGTTCGTATCGTGTACTGCCTCTCGTCGTTTCTTTTTCTTGAGTCCCTTCTCAATGCTGGTTCCTTGTGGTTTTTCAGTGTTTTGCCTCCCAACTCTGCTCCCTTCCCTATCGCAGGCTTTGCGGGTAAGCGTGCGCGCGCTTGACAGAGGGCGGCGAGATGGCAACGGGGTTCCGGCCAGGCACGCTCATGTGTGGGAAGAGAAAGTTGAGAGGCACGCGAAGAAGTCTCATTGTCGGCGAATGCAAATAATACAAATTACTGTGGCGAGGCTTGTGCACGCAGATTGAACGATGTTTTTTGTACTTGATGTGTTTCGTATGACTTCGATGTGTAGGCTACACGGTTTTCGTACGAACAGGCAAAGAGAGGGTGGGGGGACGCAACATGACGACCACGAGAGCGCGCTGTACTTCTCAGCCTCGTAGCAACAAGGATTCTCTTGTCAAAGGAATTGTGTGAGTTGGAATGTCGGAAATAACCATAAGGTTCTCACAGACCCAATCTTCCCTCTGGGCAAAATCGCAGACCTCACCCCTGGCAAGAACACTCACTGAGATCGTACTTGGGTCTGTCTGATATGAAAGAAATGAAAATGCCTTAATATTTTGTAATTGTAAAATGTATATGTTAACCTATTGCAATATGTTTTACAGTTCCAAAAAAACCTTTACTGTCCTGTTTTTCATGTGGCAATATTGAAACAATCATTTCCCTGTGCTCCGCAAAATGTCAGAGTCCAATACAATGCTGCATTGGCAATGATTAGTTGGGACAATTCTGCATTTGCTCCACGAGAAGGCTCTGCCATCGTGAAAAATGATGGTATTTTGAAGCCGACATGACTAGTTGTCACTGAAGTCGCAGAATCGATCCATCACCGCCCACGACCGCTGGCAGAATGCAGAGAGCCTCGGTCCATATGTCACTGTGCAGGAGCCCGTGTCCAGCGCATCATCATCCGGAGGCAAAGCGGCCTTGCGGTCTGGAGGATGGCGGCCTCGCCGGAATACTAAACCACCCTGGGGATAGACAACACTAGCCCCGGAGCGCTGGAAAAGTGTTATAAACAATTTAATCTCCGCCTTTAATTTGTGAATGCTAAATCACCGATCATGAGGTCACCGATCTGCTGGATTACCTGCAAGTGGGTCACCAAGGGGATTGCTGTTAAGGGGGCGGAGAATCTGGGGAAATTTACGGAGCTGCGTTTCCAGGACATAGACAATATTAAATTATGCCACATCTGTGTCTTCCGCATGAAGTCCGACCCGCTCAGCAGAAATGTAATTTGGCGTGCCCTGGCGGAATGAGAACCCGGGACTAATCACGTGGTTTGTTTCATTGTTAGATCAGAAGTGATATCTAATGCTTTTTTGGGAGTGTGGTCTGGGTTGGAGGGAAAGGTCTCTGCCGGGCTTATGATGTGTGGTTGCTATGGCCAACAGGCACAGGAAGCTCACGCCTCCATGGCGCCCTCAGAGGCCCTAATCCTTCCCAGCAGGCCGATCTGCGAGATCGCACCCGGCCTTGTCCCGAGTCTTCTCACGGTCACACCTCGCCTGGACACGGCACCTCAGACTTCGCCCTCCGGGTGTGGCATATTTTCGGGGTGACTCGTCTGGAGTCCGTGATGAATGCTGAATTCATGAGCAATGGCGGCAAGTGAGCTGGGAAGGGGGGGTGGCGCAAATCTTTTCTTTAAAAAATCAATAATTACCCACAACCCTTTTCCATTATAGTTTCCTGGATCAACAGTCTATTAAATGAATAATCAATACCAACAGGTATAGCTAATTGCTCGCAATTTTATTTTGTGATGGCCTTATTTTTTCTTTACGTCACAATAGCGTGACGCATTTTGTAACATCCACAGATTATTCTGACATGGATGAATGCTTTGTTGACTGTGCCTGAGTCCAAGGAACTCTGATGAGAAAAGAGGGATTTGCCTTTAAGCATTGAGCTGCACACAAAAGGGGCAGGTATCTACCCTCAGACTTGGTTATTGGTCTCAGCCCATTTTCATTTATTTTCATTGATTAGCAAGTGTGTTAGATATCCACCGGCAAGCGCTATCCTGTCCTTCAGCTGCCTTTTAATTCTGTTTTACATCACAGCACTATTTTTTTCTTGTCACATGAATGAATGTAAATAAGACTGAGCTAAATTTAGCAAAATCAATTCCGTAATTTAAAGAGTCGCCTACACTAAGTAGGTAAGCCCCTCAGGACACTGATAACATAGAGACACAAAGCATTCCGTGGATATTACGAAAGGCTTCAGTTCTTTGGGGAAACGATATATGTATTACCAATGATTGTATAATCTCTGTTTTCCTTAATATACATTACGTCTAACCTACTGTCACACCACTTAACAAAATGAAAAACTCCAGGTGATAATCCATACATAACTGACATCTAGTGGCTGATTAGCAAACTACAGGCACATGCTCAGGTTTCAGTCCTTGAATACAAACTTAATACAAATTCTGACATTTTCATTAAGCTTCTGGATACTTAAATGTTTCGGCTTTTGTCGTTTGTTCATACTTCATGACCTTCAGGCAATCCCATCGAGAAATTTACAGTTGAGAGAGAGGGGGACTCAAGAGATGCACTAATGTTCAGTCACATGACTGGCAGAAAAGGCCAAGAGGGTTGATTAAGGCAAGAGAGCACTCACTGTGTAGATCCATATTATCAAAGGCTTTACTAACTTATTTGATCACCAGTGGTTCTAGATCTCCATTGAAAGCAGTCACTGGGTCAAGAAGGGGACGAAGGAGTGTCATCAGTGTGCACTCCTTTCTGATAAAAACTCAGCTTCTCGGTCACCACATCATTTACTGGCTTCAATATTCATATTTAAACACGCTTACCATGCCTTGGAAAAAAGAATGTCCTTCATTATTAAAATAATGGAAAATGGTATTGGACTCACATGGCATTACTCTATCATACTTGAATTTTACATCTTTCCTGGCTGTCTGATTTATAATAATATAAATGCATGACAAATTTAACCTGACAGATTGGATGGGCATGAATGGACACTGTTTCGGAGCAGAATATTAAAGTCTTCTCCGGAACAAAAATGGAAGCCGGCACAATTGGCACATTTGTGGAGAATATATTCATTAGACCCAAGCTGCTGAATTTTGAACAAGTAGAATAAAATGCAGTAAGTGATATCAGTTGGAATTACATTAATTGAGACCTGCAAATAACCGCATGGAGGAATCAAGAGTGAAAGATCTTCTACAACAGGCCAGGCTAAATTAATATTCACTCTGTGACAGAGGATACTGGCCAAGGTTAGAAATCATTTTGCATTTTCTTTCTGTAGCAGTAATACTTTTGGCAGAATATGGTTTCTACCTCGAATTAACAAATTGCCCTTGACACAAATGACATTGCTATTTCAGTCCACATATAAAAATACAATCACGCATATCAATAAAAAGCAGTAACACAAAGCTGCAACGCCTTCATTGTGAATGCTTCGTACAGTAGCACATCAACATAGCTGGGCAGCATATCGACTTATTTGGAAATCGGGTTAGCGAACAACTTATTTGAGACAGCTAAATATCATAAATATTAGTCAATTTTACAATAACTTTAAAATAAGTTAACAATCAGTTGACTCAAACACAAGAACGTTGTACAAATACGATTTTCTTTCTGTTTGGTTAGCTTCTTAGCGACTCCACACAAGTCAATGGTAATTCGTGTAAGTGGGCCAAAACACCAAGAACTCGCGTGAATTGCATACTGGGTTGTGTAGTCCTCGTGACGAGCCTGTCTCGCGTATGAACTACAATGCCTATCAAAGCGCACAACAAGGACCGTGAAACCTCGCGCCACGGGGCATGCGCAGGGGACACCTTGCACCTCATCTTCATGCTGCTAAGCTTCGCTCGAATAAAACAAGAGCTGCTTGGACGACTACAATCAAAAAGCTGCGGGAGACACAGAGAAAGTAATACGTAAAAATATTTATTTTTCGCGCTGTAACTAGCGTTTGTTGATGTTGAGAGCTTTACAGGCATGCTTCAGGTGTATATAATTTTTAAAGAAAATGCTTTGAACCTGGCGAGCTGGTTGCTACCTCAGTTTCAACAAAGCTGCCTATCGCAACAATGCAACAAAGCCTGGTTTCGTTAGGTGTTTATGTTGTGCGTGAACTTGAGCGTGAAAAAGAGAAAGTGCAACAGACTTGGTGAATGTATGATTTACTTCTAGTGGAGCGTTTGCTTTATTTTTGTGCAGGACGGGCCCTTTGCTTGTGGGGAAATGTGCAGCGCAGTTGGCTAAGTCGACTGCGATTCAGACTGGCGAGCGAGCTCCCCTCTGCCCGCCATCTTTAGGAGGATGTGCGGGTAGTGTGTGTTTTACAGAGAGTAGGGGGTGAGTGTGTGGGCAGTGTGTTTTACACTGAGCGGGAGCGAGTGTGTAAGGACAGCGTTGGGCACAGAGCAGGAACGAGTGTGTGTGGCGAGTGTTTTCTACAGAGCAGTGTGATGTGTGTGTATTTTAACAAGCAGGAACGAGTGTGTTTTTAAACGGCTGGACTATTGACATACGCGGGGAACCGTGTATCGTTAGTCTGCAGTTGTAGCTAAATATTGTTTTACAACGTACCTAGGTCGCATTTGATGGTGTTTGCGGTTGTTAATGCCCCTCTAATGTGTTTATGTGAAATGCGAGGACCGAAGTGCATTTGAGCGCTTTTTTCAATAAATGTATCTTAGCCTGCTAGCATTAGCCATGTCGTTTATTGGCTAGTCCTCAGGTTGTAGTTGGCCAACTATGTTTTGTGTACATTTGTTTTGGAAGTTATTCGTCATGCAAACGGATGTACCGTTAGGCAAAGGCAGTTCAAAGCAGATTTTTTCATGTGTTTGCCGTCGGTCGTTGGAATATTTTGGTAGATAGCATACATGCTAGTTCAGTTAGCCGCCAAATAAATGTCATTTATTGTGTGTGTTGCGCGGGAGTGTCTTTCCCCGCTACAATCGCAACACAACGGATGTATTACTCAATATCTCTAACTTTTTAAGAACTACAGCTACGAATGAATGTCGTCTATTGTTAGGTATGCGTCCAACTTTATCGGTGATTCATTACAATTAGTTACAAATGTCGTTAGCTAGGATCAACCGTTAGGCTATGCTGTGCGCTAACAAGCTGTGTAACTAATGTTTTCAGTCAAGTTATTTGGTGCACCCGCAAGAGTTTCATCCACCATTGTAGTTTGCTGTTTAGGGGTTTTTTTTCCTTTTGCTTTTGTGTTCTTCCCCGCCTAGCAAGGTTGTTAATTAATTTGACTGCATAACCAGTTTGAGGCTCAAGTCTTTCATGTGGCTTCACAGTGAAACTGACTGCATCGATGTTGGTTTAACTTTGCTTTCCTCAGTTGAAAGCCATTGTTTCGATAAGCTTGAAATGTTTGTGTGACGTGTAGCTTACATGTCGCCTTTATAAAAGCACTATTACAGCTGTATGTTGTTTTTATCTGGAGTGCTTTGCAGAATGTTGGTTTCTTTGCTCTACAAACTCCTTTGAATGAATTAAACTTTATTAATCTCAGACTAGATGTGGGCTTAATTTAAAAAAGTAAATTGCCTGTATAAAAGTGGTCAAACTGACAGCTGCGGATGCATTCGTAGATATTCAGCGCTAGGCAATTAGTCCTTCCCCTTTGCAGAAAGTTGTATTATCATGGAATTTCTGGTCGTGTATAGTTTGTGCTCGCGGAAACTCCTCCCCCGAGATGAGGAGTTTTCCCACCCGAACACTCGGGGACTCCGTTGCTGATGCCTGTCGCGCGCTAGCTGTCTCCGAGGAGATCCCTCTTCGTCAGGCCGTGCCTAATTATTTAAAAATACACAGGACAATCGAAGGTGCTTACACTGGTGTATAAACTGCGGTCCCACCCACACTCGGGGAAACATAACAAAGCTGCCGGTGTGGTTTTCATTTTAGTGTCATTTTTGGCCGCTTTGGCTAAAGTTCGAACTAGCCAAAGCGAGACAGGGAACACACCTTGTGAGACAGACTGAGCTAGACAGTGAATAAACGAGCCCGGCAACGTCTTTTTCAGTGCATATCTTAAATTCCTTTGAGGAAATTGTAGTCTGATGTTAGTTGTTTAGGGCAGTGTCTGCCGCCTGTTATTAAAACAGGGCTGTTTTCTCAAGTGAACTAGATGCGCCTGAAGTGGAGAACACTGATTGATTGTAATCGGCTGGACAGTTTCTGATCATAGGCTTTTTCTGATTTGATGAGTTTCTTTCTGTCTTTTTGTGTGGCTATTTTCTGTTAAAGCAGAGTTTCTGCTGGTAGAGATGGATTTGGCCCCGCAGAAATGATCTGAGTGGCATATCGTCTATGTGTTTAAGCTGTGAAGGTGACAGTCTGTAGTGTAGAAGTCATTAATTGAACTCAAGTTTCTTGTGTTGGGTTGTTGTCTGAGGTAGACATTACATGAAGATCGGAGGCTTTATTTTCATAACGGAAACCAGTCACTAAAATGGCTGATTTTGGCAGGGAATCGCTAACGTAGCCCTGACAAGCTGCTCTTGATGAATGTGTGCGGGTGACGCCCCATCAGATTGTCACTGACTGGATGCTTCCCCGATCTCGTCTGTTTGGTCCCGTCAGAGGTCAGAGGTCAGGCCCTGAGATGGGATGCGTGTACCCCCAGCGGAGCACCGAGCTGAGAGAGAGACGCGCCACTTGCTGAAGAGACGCAGAGTCCGGCCCCTCCCCTCCCCCACCCCTCCTCCTCCTCCCCCACCCCCAGGCACAGAGAGCCAGAGCGTGCCCCATCCCCCACACCCCCCCCGACCCCGCCAAACATGTCTGCGGTCACGCCCGCCGTCCAGGCCCCGCCCCCTGGAGTCAACCCCCCGCCCCCCGAGGTCACGAACCCCGGCAAGCCGGGCAGGAAGACCAATCAGCTGCAGTACATGCAGAACGTGGTGATGAAGACTCTGTGGAGGCACCAGTTCGCCTGGCCCTTCTACCAGCCGGTCGATGCCATCAAATTAAACCTCCCGGTGAGTACGCCTGTCAGCAAGCCTGTCATTCATCAAATTATCTTTAATTTTTTACACTTCTTTTTCCAGGCTTTTATTTTGTATTTGATGGCGGCGTCTTGGTTATCATCTGCAGTCTGGCTTTGTTCCATCGCTCTGGGTACTTTATCTTTCATGTCTTTTCATAACGTGACATTATACTCCAACGTGTTGTGTGAAAATGAACCGTTTTTCATTTGACACCAGAATGCCATAATTGGAGACTTTTTTCAGTGATACCAGCTTTATTTTGACTGCTTGTATGTAGACTGTGTAAATGCTTCAGCAAGAGCTGCAGTGTTGTGTAATGCTTAGAGAACTGGGCTTGTAATTCCAAGGTTTTTATTCATTTTTATTTAACTATTATTTAACCAGGGAAACCCCATTGAGATTGAAATCTCTTCTGCAAGGGGGACCTGACATGAAACACAAAGTTACCAAACAAGACTTACACCTAACAAAATGTACAAACATCAAATGGGGAATGAGACAGGTGTAACAATAATTAAAAGTAGAGAAGAGGTTAAAAGCAGGAGCATACTTCAGTCACAGAGTCATGAATTGCATATTTAAAGTCCACAATTGAAATTCATTTGTGAAGTTTAAAATTATTTTGCAGATTGTTCCAACTATAAAGTGCAAAATATCTGAAACCCATCTTACTAAATTCAGTAGTGGGACGAGGGTCTTTAAAGAGTATTATGTCCCTAGAGCGGAGGTGATAGCTGAATTTCTAATAGGTCACACTAAGGTTAGTGTGTTTGATTTCCAGCTGGGTTGTTGCAGTTATACCCTTGAGCAGGGTACTTATCCAGAACTGCTTCAGTAAATATCCAGCTGTATAAATAGTTTGTATGTAAATAATGCAGTCTGATGAAATTGCTCTGGATTAGTATGCTTGCTAAGAGCCTTAATGTAATATATATAGTATTAAAATGTTTTTCACATCTGACACCATAACAATGGATCTCTCTCTTATGCAGGATTTATTCAGTCTGGTAGACTAGACTGTATAAATACATCAGTACGTATAAAACGGCACTGAATGGTGTTAAATTCTAAACCCCTTTCCATCGTGAAACAGGATTATCACAAGATAATCAAGAGCCCCATGGACATGGGGACCATAAAGAAGAGGCTGGAGAACAATTACTACTGGAGCGCCAGCGAGTGCATGCAGGACTTCAACACCATGTTCACCAACTGCTACATCTACAACAAGGCAAGTCCCCACAGTGCAGGTTAGATTACAAACACCATGTTCACCAACTGCTACATCTACAACAAGGCAAGTCCCCGCAATGCAGGTTACATTACAAACACCATGTTCACCAACTGCTACATCTACAACAAGGCAAGTCCCCACAGTGCAGGTTAGATTACAAACACCATGTTCACCAACTGCTACATCTACAACAAGGCAAGTCCCCACAATGCAGGTTAGATTACAAACGCCATGTTCACCAACTGCTACATCTACAACAAGGCAAGTCCCCACAGTGCTGGTTAGATTACAAACACCCTGTTCACCAACTGCTACATCTACAAGGCAAGTCCCCACAGTGCAGGTTAGATTACAAACACCGTGTTCACCAACTGCTACATCTACAACAAGGCAAGTCTCCACAGTGCAGCGCTGGATCACTGCTGGTTACATTACATTACGCCTGTGGGAGAGAGTCCCTAACCGAGAGAAGAACGTCATTCTTTGGCTTCAAAAGAAGTCAAATAACTGAAAGGGAAAGCTTGTTTATTTTTTACTGGTGCATCATAGACCTCAACCAATTAGGATCTTGTGGGATGGAGTTAGTGGAGTTGGCGAAGGTGCTGATTGGCTGTGTGTTTTGGGTCTTTTCCCCCTGCCCCGCCCCTACACCTCTAGCCCTCGGATGACATCGTGCTCATGGCTCAGGCCCTGGAGAAGATCTTCCTGCAGAAAGTGGCCATGATGCCCCAGGAGGAGGTGGAGCTGTTGCCTCCCGCCCCGAAGGGCAAAGGGCGGAAACCCCCCGGCACAGGTCAGTCCCCCCGCCCCACTCCCCCCTCCACCTGCTACCCCACTGTATCGGGAATTGGGCTGTTTGCTCTATGTTCGAAAACATGGCCAGGGAGAAACTTCAGTTTTTTTGGCCCAAGTCTGTGTAGCATTAATTGGAAGAAAAAAAAGCACTTTCCAGACTGAATAAAATACTTGGATGAGTCTGCATTAGTGAGAGAAGAGATTTTTTTGTTTAGTTACTTTTTTCTGTGGTGGACTCAGATTACTTTGGATCCCATTCCAGTTTTCACATGGGCTGGTGTTGAGTTCATATTGAAAAGTGATTTGATTGGGACGATTGAGCTTTTGCTGAAATGTCCTGACCTTTACAGTGGAGGAGTGCTCATATATGCAGGACTGGTGTATTGAGCTGAATTGCTGGAAGTTTGGGAACAGAATTGGTTTCTTTTCAGTTTGGAAAACAGGATTGTGCCAGATAGGTTTGTGATGGCAAAGGGAGACGACTTGTGGGAATTGCAGTGTTTTCCACCAGGACATCATTCTGACACATGGTGTTCTTTTTGAAACCGCTGTTTTTTTTTCACTCTTTATCTATTAAATGTAATAGATAAAGAGTGAAATGCATGTATGGCGGCGCACACCGGCTTCGCTAGCTCTTCGAGCGGTGCTACTATTTAGTTATATTTGTGTTAGTTGCTGTCTTACTAACACAGCGCACTCGCAAGCATCTCCTACGACCGCCAAACTCTTCTTGACGTTGGATCCAGATGCGGCGACCTGTCCTTTAGCCTGCCTAACTTGGACCACATTAGCAAAGTCATTCTACGACCCGGAAGCCCCGAGCCCCCTGGCAACAGCAGACCCGCACTAGGCGGGGTTGGAGGAGACGACGCGGGCGATGCGAACGTAAACAGAAGCGGGGTAAGAGAGCTGGACTTCAGGCTAGGCTAAAAGGCTAAGCCAAACAAACCACCCCTGCCAAGTCTGTTTCTGGCTAATGTCCGATCCCTGGAAAACAAACTCGACGAACTTAAACTAAGACTATATACACAGCGACAAATCAGGGAATGTTGTGTTATCTTCTCTGAGACATGGTTACAGGACAACATACAGGACTTCGGCCATCCAGCTGGACGGACTGTCATTATTTTGGTCGGACAGAACTGATGCGTCCGGTAAGAACAGAGGAGGGGGCCCGTGCATTTTTGTCAACAGTATGTGGTGTACTGATGCAACGGCAGTCGGACAACATTGTTCACCTGACTTGGAATATCTTATGATAAAATGCCGACCATTTTACTTTCCTAGAGACTTCACCACTACCACTGTTACTGCTGTTTACGTTCCCCCACATGCTAACGTGAAGGTGGCACTCAAAATACTCCCTGGGGCTATCGGTAAACAAAAAGCAGCACATCCTGAGGGGGCTTTCATTATTGCTGGTGATTTTAATCAGGCAAAACTCCAAACAGCTCTCCCCAAATATCATCAATATGTGGACTGCCCTACAAGAGGAAGTAACACACTGGACCATGTTTATTGCAACATACCTCAGGCCTACAAAGCAGTTCCCCACCCCACCTTGGCCAATCTGACCACATCTCTCTGTTTATGCTGCCTGCATACAGACAGCTACTAAAACGTGTCAAACCTACAGTGAAAACTGTGAAGGTATGGTGTGAGGGAGCAGAATCAATGCTGCAGGACTGTTTTGAATGGGCTGACTGGAATATGTTTAAAGAATCTGCCACTCAAGGGGGGTTCATCAACCTTGAAGAGTATGCCTCATCAGTCACTGGCTTCATGGCCAAATGCATCAGTGACGTCATGACTGTGAAAGTGATAGGGACTATGCCAAACCAGAAACCCAGGATGAACAGTGAGACACGCAGCCTCGTCAGCACCCGTGACACAGCATTTAAATCTGGCAATAGGGATGAACTCAGAACGGCAAGGAACAACCTCAGGCGTGGCATTAGGTCAGCCAAGAACAAATATAAACTACAGATTGAAGACCACTTCACCAACAACTCCGACCCTCGCCGCATGTGGCAGGCTATTCAAGCAGTCACAGACTATGAAAGCAAAACCAGCTGTGCGCCCGCTGCTGATGCTTCCTTGCGGAATGAGCTCAATACATTCTGTGCACGCTTTGAAGCTAACAACTCGGAGCCACACTGCAGGACCACCGCATCTCCTGACGACCAAGTACTCCAACTGTCCAGGGATGATGTGGCGGGAGGTCTGGGGAGGGTGGACACGCGCAAGGCCGCTGGACCTGATGGCATTCCTGGCCGAGCTCTCAGAGTGTGCGCGCACCAGGTAGCTGGGGTCCTTGCTGACATTTTTAGTGTGTCCCTGGCACAAGCTAGAGTACCCACCTTCTTCAAGACCACCACAGTCATTCCTGTCCCTAAGTCACCTGTCATCACATGTCTGAATCACTACCTCCATCATTATGAAGTGCTTCGAGAGGCTGGTCATGGCACACATCAAAGCCAGCATCCCAGACACCATAGATCCACTCCAGTTTGCCTACCGGACTAACCACTCCACTCAAGATGCAATCTTCACAGCCATCCACCTTGCACTCACCCACCTTGACAACAGAGATGCATATGTGAGGATGCTATTCATTGACTTCAGACTTCTTATGCTATTCATTGACTTCTTCTTAACACCATCATTCCTACAAAGCTGGTTGGCAAACTACAAGCCCTTGGTCTTCTCAACTCCACATGCAACTGGATCCTGGATTTCCTCACCGGCAGACCTCAGTCTGTAAGGATGGGAGACCACACCTCCACTACACTCATCCTGAACACAGGAGCTCCGCAGGGCTGTGTCCTCAGCCCACTGTTATACTTCCTGTTTACCCACGACTGTGTCGCCAGGCATAACCCTCAGATCCTCGCTAACTTTTACAGATGCACGGTGGAGAGCATACTGACCAGCTGCATCACGGTCTGGCATTGCAGCTCCACTGTGGCTGACCGCAAGGCTCTCCAGCAAGTGATGAAAACAGCCCAGCGTATCACTGGAACTGCACTACCACCCATACAGGACATCTTTGACAAGAGATGTCTGTGGAGAGCCCACTGCATCACCAGGGACGCATCACACCCCAGCCACCACCTGTTTGACCCCCTGCCATCTGGTAGGAGATACCGGATCATACAGTCACGGACCAGCAGAATGAAGAACACATTCTTTCCAAGAGCTGTAAAGCTAGTGAGCCCCACCCCCACCCACCCCACACACTGATTACTAAGCCTGACTATGGACACGGGTTGTGCAATAACACAATGGCACTGCAAGACTTTCGAAGATGGCTATGTATGATGACTTGCACTTTTTGTGCATAACTTTTAATTTTTTTAAACTCTTTTCTATTCTTTTTTTATTAACTTATTGTGTTTTGTCTTTGTGATTTTATTTCTAGTTGCACCAGAGAGACTGGCGAACAAGACTTTTTGTTATACTGGAATGGTATAATGACAATAAATTGAATTGAAGGGAGATCACCAATTGTCTGTTCAAGATCAGAACATGTTGGCCTATCAGTTGGTTTGATCCGTGGTAATATGTATTGCATATGGGGTAGGTAGGAAGTGATTCCAAAAGAAAAGGTCTTGTTTGTTGTTCAGACATGTCATCTGAAGAGCGAAGTTGAGTCCTACAGCCAAAGTTCAGAAGGGCTGTTCAGTAGACTTGGTTTTAAGGGGCCAGTGTTTGAGCCCGTGTTGCTCCGCCCACTCCGAGGTCTGATTGGCTCTTTCCGTCACGTTCCCTCCTGCAGGGGGTCCGCAGGAGCCGGCCGTGTCGTCAGCCTCGCCTCCTCCGTCCTTCTCCAGCAGCACGCCCCCGGTGTCCCAGTCCCCTGTCATCGCCTCCACTCCAGTGCCAACCATCACCTCTAACATCCCCACAGTGCAGACCACGCCCACCGCCCCGCCCATGATGCCCGTAGTTCCCCCCGCGCAGCCTGTCATCAAAGTAAGCCCCGCCCCCCTCACAAACGCTCCAGTAGAGTAGAACCACAGCAGTGTGGGTGGAGCTTAAGAAAGCTGACGTCGAAACGCTTGTCTTCGTCTTCCTTTAAAACGTAATGCTTCGAGTGTTAAGTTTTGTTGTTTTTTGCCTTATTTCATAACTTATAAAATTCTGAAAAGCCTTTTTTTTTCCTGTTTATGTAATTTTTTTAAGATTGAAAGATCGAACTGTACTACACAAGATAGGGAACAATTTACAATAAATAACAAATACAGAGGACAACACGAGAGGGGGTAAAAAACACATGGGAATCACATAAGTGGAGTTGAAGAGGGGTGCCATTTTAGAAATGCACCCTTTCTCAGCTACATTAGAAACGGAGCTACTTCAGAAATTAAAAATAGTAATAACCGCGAGTGTACGCACACGCTTGGCCGTCTTTGTCCCCCGCAGAAGAAGGGCGTGAAGCGGAAAGCTGACACCACCACGCCCACCACCTCCGCCATCACGGCCAGCCGCGGCGAGTCTCCGCCCCCCGTCCCCCCGGAGGCCAAGCCGGGCAAGGCGGCGGCGGCGGGGGGGCGGCGGGAGAGCACGGGGCGGCCCGTCAAGCCGCCCAAAAAGGACCTGGAGGACGGCGAGGCGGCGGCGGCGATGGGGGGGCTGCCGGGGGGGAAGAAGGGCCGGCTGACGGAGCACATGCGCTACTGCGACAGCATCCTGCGCGAGATGCTCTCCAAGAAGCACGCCGCCTACGCCTGGCCCTTCTACAAGCCCGTGGACGCCGACGCCCTGCAGCTGCACGACTACCACGAGATCATCAAGCACCCCATGGACCTCAGCACCGTCAAGGTGTGTGTCCCCGACCCGCCGCTCCCCCTTTGATTTGGCACGGGTATTACTGGACTGACTCATCTTTCCGGTGCCGTTCTGTCGACAGAACAACAGGGGCATAGGTGTTCAAATCAACGATCTTTCAAATCAATGAGCCACGTTTTAGGGTGTTTAGGCTGTTTTAGGAATGACTTTAGGCCTGGTAGGGAGTAGATGTTAATTCTATTTTGTGACTTAACTCTGCATTGGAGGTAACTCAGCTTGTGTGCTGGTTTACATTAAGCTGTTGAATAACTGAATTTATGTTCAAACTCGCATAGGTTTGAACCTGAGTTATGCTGGTGCAACAGGCTTCAGGACTTCACACGGTCTTGGGGTTATGTAGAGACTGTAGGCCTAGCTGGTTCTTGACACAGTATTGGGGTTATGTGGAGACTGTAGGCCTAGATGGTTCTTGACACAGTATTGGGGTTATGTGGAGACTGTAGGCCTAGATGGTTCTTGACACAGTATTGGGGTTATGTGGAGACTGTAGGCCTAGATGGTTCTTTACTCGATATTGGGGGTGTGGAGACTGTAGGCCTAGATGGTTCTTGACACGGTATTGGGGTTGTGGAGACTGTAGGCCTAGATGGTTCTTGACACAGTATTGGGGGTTATGTGGAGACTGTAGGCCTAGATGGTTCTTGACACGGTATTTGGGTTGTGTGGTGACTTTAGGCCTAGATGGTTCTTGACACAGTATTGGGGTTATGTGGAGACTGTAGGCCTAGATGGTTCTTGACTCGGTATTGGGGGTGTGGAGACTGTAGGCCTAGATGGTTCTTGACACGGTATTGGGGTTGTTTGGAGACTGTAGGCCTAGATGGTTCTTGACACAGTATTGGGGGTGTGGAGACTGTAGGCCTAGATGGTTCTTGACTCAGTATTGGGGTTACGTGGAGACTGTAGGCCTAGATGTTTCTTATGGCTTTAGACAGGTATGATCTCTCATCCTTCTCCTCCCATGTTGTCATGGTGACCCTGTCCGTTTCCCGTTTCCAGAAAAAGATGGATGAGCGGCAGTACCTGGACGCCCAGGGCTTTGCGGCGGACGTGCGGCTGATGTTCTCAAACTGTTACAAGTACAACCCGCCGGACCACGAGGTGGTCGCCATGGCCAGGAAACTGCAGGTAGGCCTCGGAATTTATCGCGGGCGAAGTGCAGGGTCGTCTTTTCGTGAAGTTGTCACTTGGCAGCTGCTGTAAAACGATGTTTGCAGAGTTGACTGTTCTGGGATCAGTTGTGGTGGCTTTTGCTTGGAATAAGAACATACTTGCATCGCCACATCATACGCTGACGTTAACATTCCATATACTAGTGAGAAATCAATACTGAGCACTGAGAGTTTGGCACTTTTCAGGGTTCCCTGCAGAAATAACCACAGTGACCACTGACTCTCAGCCCTTAAGAACATTAACTTCTGCACCTTCTGACTTAATGTAAAAAGACAGAATTCAGAAACGGCTTCACGCGTCCACAGGGTAACTTGGGGGAATTTTGCACAAAGGCGTTTCTGTACACCCGTCCCGTCCGCACCCTTCCCTTCTCAGGACGTGTTTGAGATGCGCTTCGCCAAGATGCCGGACGAGCCGGCGGAGGCCAGCCCGCCCCTGGCCCCGCCCGCCGAGGGCGTGGTCAGCAAGAGCCGGGAGAGCAGCGGGAGCAGCGGGGAGAGCTCGAGCTCGGACAGCTCCGACTCGGAGGAGGAGCGCGCCACCCGGCTCGCAGAGCTGCAGGAACAGGTGGGTGCGGAACAGGTGGGTTTCAGAGCCGAGGACCCGGGTCCCAACCGCCCCGAACCGCCGTGAACCGTCCCAGCGCCGGTGGAGGGCCACATTGTCCTCCCCAACCTCCCCGCCATACACCCCCATCCCAGCATTTAGGCCCTCTTTCCCCTTACAGCTGCTTTACAGAGGGAGGGGGGCGCTAGAGAGTATATCTGTCACATGGTTCATCCTCCTCTCCCTTTGCACTATAGCTGCCCCCCCTCCTCTCCCCTTAACACAGCCGTGCAGTTCAGTCTTTAACCCCCCTGCCATATTGACAGGACTGAACGTTAACTCTCCACCACAGGGGTGTCCAAATCTTATTTGAAAAGGGCCGGTGTGGGTGCGGGTTTTTGTTTTAGCCCAGCGCCAAGACACACCTGATTCTAATCGAGGTCTTCATCGAAGGCCGTGATTGGCTAAGTGGTTAAATCGGGTCCCTTTTCGGATTAAGATTGGAACACCCTCTTGCTCTACCTCCTGCAGTTCTGCATCCCTAGGCGGCTGTTGGCAGACATGGCTTGCGCGCGCTGCCCCGTAGCTTTTGCGCTTTAACGGACTGTAGCGCTTGTGTTCATGTAAGCAGCGTTACAGCGCAGAGGTAGACTGTCCTAACGTTTGTTGACCTTTTCATGACCTCTGGATGACCCCCACCTGACTCCACTTTGGCTTTTTTACCAGCGATTCTCTGTGGAGCGCCCCAAGGGTAACGGGTGCGCCGAGCGTTTTCAGGTGATTCGCCTCCTCCCCCCCGGTCCCAACTAACTCCTCATTGGTCTGATTTGTGCCCCCTCTCCCCCCCCCCCTCCCCCTCCCCATCCCCTCGTCCTGTCGCGCCAGCGATAGAGGGGTCCCTAGTGGTGGCGCGGGGGCTTCTGGGTGCAGAGGAGCTTTTGGTCTGTTTTTCCTTTTCCCTCCGGTATCTTGCCTGGGGGGGGGAGTGCGTGGGGGGGGTGGGGGCACAGCCTTCTTTCACTCTGCCCTCCCCGGACCTGTCCGCATCATTGATTGGTTGGTGTCGCTTGATTGATCTGAGGGGAGGAACAGCTGAAAGTTTTTTTTTTTTTTTTTTTTTTTTTTTTTTTTGAAGGGGCCTGTTTGTGATCATTTCCTAATCTTAGCCATGCTTCATAATTTTCCAGCATTACCGTTTTTCTGAAGGTCTCTCCCCCCCCCCCTTCATTCTCTTAACTAATTACTGTCTCAGGTTTTGAAGACCTCTTGGAGTGCTTAGTCTAATTCCTCGGCTTCCTGGGTCCTGCAATCACTGTTGGGTTGCAATTAACAGACATGCTGATTTTGTTTTATTTGTTGAAAATATCAGATCAGTACTGCTCTGAGATTTGAAAGCAAAATGAATCACCTGTGACCAGTATTGTCCTTCTTTGATGGGGATACGCCTGCATTTGTCTCACTTGGTGGACCATCGATGTGAAATTAATGCGAAATGACACTTAAGGGTTGATTATCTTGTGCGTTTTGCAGTATCTGATCTTGCTATTCTCAAAATGCGCTCTGTCTCTCCAATCTAAGCATGGCAGTCATACACACGAACAGATGGATGAATGAGATCACTAGCAGTTAAAAGTAGAGATAATGCCCATTACTTTCCAAGTTAATTCTTAGTCAAGCACTACGTAAGCAATGAGAGTATCACCCTGCAAGAAAGTGCACAGTAACGTACTTTTAAAGACCTTTTAAGACTTGCAGTGTACATAGATTGAATGAAAGGTGTAAAGATGTGAAACGGCAGATTTTTGCTGTTATTTCAGCTTCAGTGGTGCCGGAGTTGTGTTTCGGTGTAAACCCCTCCCCCGCCTCCCTCTCTCCTCAGCTGAAGGCCGTTCATGAGCAGCTGGCCGCCCTGTCCCAGGCGCCGGTAAGTAAACCAAAGAAGAAGAAAGAGAAGGAGAAGAAGAAAAAGGAGAAGGACAAAGAGAAGCACAAAGCGAAGGCGGAGGAGGAGAAGAAGCCCAAGCAGCCGTCCGCCCTGCCGGCCAAGCAGCCGGCCCCGCCCAAGAAGCCTCCGGCACGGAAGGCCAACAGCACCGTCACGGCAACCAGGTACTGCCCCCCTTTTACACCGTCTCCGTCATGGCAACCAGGTACTGCCCCCTTTTACCCCGCTGTTGTCACGGCAACCAGGTACTGCCCCCTTTTACCCCGCTGTTGTCACGGCAACCAGGTACTGCCCCCTTTTACCCCGCTGTTGTCACGGCAACCAGGTATTACCCCCTTCTACCCCGCTGTTGTCACGGCAACTAAGTACTATCACTTTTTACACCCCCGCTGTCACGGCAACCAGGTAGTGCCCCCTTTTACTCTGCCACTGTCACAATAACCAGGTACTGCCCCTGTAATACCATCATGGCAACCAGGTACTGCACCTGTAACATTGTCACAGCAACCCGGTTCTGTGCCTGTTAGAACAGCACCACCATCATGGCAACTGGGAATTGTGTTATGAATCGTGTTACTTTACTGTGGCAACCAGCACACACAACATACACAATCACCCAGAACCCCCGAGCTGAAGAACTGTAATTCGGTCGGCCCTCTCGACGGCGTCCCGGCAACGACCGCGCCGTTAACGGCTGATCCCCCCCCCCCCCCCCCCCCCCCCGAAATCTGACAGGCAGCCAAAGAAGGGGGCGAAGGGGGGCGAGCGCGAGTCGGAGGACGAGCCCCCGCTGCCCATGACGTACGACGAGAAGCGGCAGCTGAGCCTGGACATCAACCGGCTGCCGGGCGAGAAGCTGGGCCGCGTGGTGCACATCATCCAGGCCCGCGAGCCCTCGCTGCGCGACTCCAACCCCGACGAGATCGAGATCGACTTCGAGACGCTCAAGCCGTCCACGCTGCGCGAGCTGGAGCGCTACGTCAAGTCCTGTTTACAGAAGAAGCAGCGCAAACCGCCGCGTGAGTCTCCCCTCTGCTCCGCTGCTCTTTCTTCCTCTCTTCCCTTTCCCCTCCGCTACGCTCTGCTCCTCCTTCCTCCTCTCTTTTCCTCTCTTCCCTTTCCCCTCCGCTACGCTCTGCTCCTCCTTCCTCCTCTCTTTTCCTCTCTTCCCTTTCCCCTCCGCTACGCTCTGCTCCTCCTTCCTCCTCTCTTTTCCTCTCTTCCCTTTCCCCTCCCCTCCGCTCCTCTTTCCTCCTCTCTTTTCCTCTCTTCCCTTTCCCCTCCCCTCCGCTCCGCTGCTCTTTCCCCCTCTCTTTTCCTCTCTTCCCTTTCCCCTCCGCTACGCTCCGTTCCTCTTTCCCCCACTCTTTTCCTCTCTACCCTTTCCCCTCCCCTCCGCTCCTCTTTCCTCCTCTCTTTTCCTCTTTTCCCTTTCCCCTCCCCTCCCCTCCGCTCCTCCTTCCTCCTCTCTTTTCCTCTCTTCCCTTTCCCCTCCGCTCCTCCTTCCTCCTCTCTTTTCCTCTCTTCCCTTTCCCCTCCGCCAGCGTTTGAGGCTTAAGACTCTACGGCGCCCCCCCTTGCGTTGGAGCCCGCCCCGTTCTCCTGTAGCCTTCCGGTTAGCTGTATCGCGCGTCGTTTCCCGTAAACGAGTGCATTTGTAAAGTTCATTGCAGTAGATGTGTAGTGGTACTTCTGCACTGCTTGGCCCGCGGTTCCTGTTTAGCTTATCCTGCAGCTGCTGTCATTTAGCAAGAGTTCAGGATGTCAGTTTGGCTCGTCCAGTCTGACTGTCCGTAAAGTTTATATTTTAGATTAACTTAGATTTCCTTTCAGCTCCTGGGGCCTGGTTTTAAACGTCCATCAGTGAGCTTAGTTTAAAGGCGACTTCCCTCAGTTTGGCTCTGGTGCTGTGTTTTGGGTGCGTGTTTGGTTTGGTGCTGACGGTCCTCTCCCCCCCCCCCCTGCAGAGAAGGGCGGCTCGGCGGGCGGCGGCGGGCCCTCCAGGCTCAGCGGGACCAGCAGCTCCTCGGACACGGGCAGCAGCAGCTCCAGCGGCTCCAGCTCGGACAGCACCGACTCCGACTGAGTCGCCATCGCCGTCGCCAGCCTTTTACTTCCTGTCTGTTCTTCTTCTTTTAAAAAAAAAAAAAAAAGAAAAAAAATCTTTTTCTGTTTTTCATTTTTAAATGGAACATTGTATGCAGGTGTGGTTGTTTTCCCCTCTGAGACTTATGTTTTATATAAAAGTACAATAATAAAAAAAAAAAACAACAAATAAACAAAGCAACGCCACGCCAAAGAACATTTAAGGTTTTTTTAAATGTTTTGGTGGAGACACGGGAACGGTGAGGAGCTTGGTTTGACTTGACGGGGTCGAGGGGAACTCCTCTGGCTTTCAAAGGGAGCGGTCTGATACCAAGTGAACAAAAATTTGTTAAAAAGAAAGAGAATTTAAAAAACGCATTTAAAGATTCTTTAACTGGATGAATGAAAGGAGATTTTTTACTTTTATTTTTTTGGGGGGGAAGGACCTTGCCCAGTGAATTAATCTCAGAAAGTCGTTGATCAAAATGGCGTCTGTGTTCAACGTTCTGAAACGATCTGGCGAAGTCGCGTCTGCGCTTCAGTGGAGTGGAGGGAGTCGTCACGGCAACCTCACCTGGACCCAACCTCTCAGCCAATCGCGTCACACGGTCTCCGCAAACCTCATCACATTCCACAAGTGTCCAACTGTCCATATTCCTGTGCATCGACCCTTTCCTAATTTATTTGACGTCTTTACAAAGAACATGGTTATAATTTGCTCAAACAGCAAACAAAATAATTTGGTGATTGCCAACACAAAGAATGTGAATTTTTGCTCCACTCTACAGAGATCCAGCCCCCCACCCCGCCCACTTTCAGTGTGTCTTAAGGAGTGTTAGGAGTTGCCAAGTGGCCACCAACATTAGATCTGTTTCAGATAAGTTAATATGAAGCCATGCAATCTTCAAGTGATTAGTTAGGGAGCAATGCATTGCATCAGTTCAAGGTGTCTGGGAAATAAATAAAATATCAGTTTATCCCCACCTTTGTGTTAGACGCTAAGCTTTCAAGTAGTTAACTTTTCAATCATTTTTTTCCCCTGTCAACACCATACATGGGAAGTGTTTGACCTCGATTCTGTTTGACCATGGACTTTATATAACTGGGATTAGTGGCTGTACAAATATCAAATTTCAGTGGCATCGCAAACGTGTCATGTAGAGATCTTCACTTGTGTGTTAGAATGTATTTGAGCTGTTTGGGGGGTGTCTGTTCAAAGGATGTTTGGGTGTATCGGTGTTCTTTTTTTGGAAGGGGAATGTGGCTTTGAGTGTTTCCCAGTTTCTGTTTTAAGACGATGCAGTATTTGTGATTGAATACAAATTTAAAGTGATCCCCCCCCCCCTCCCCCCCTCAGCCAAATGCCTGTGTGTGTTACCAGAGTTGAGCATTGTTGTATAAAATTATTTTTGGGGAATGTGACTGAAGTTTTATTCGTAGAATTGAGATTGCTGTTTAAAGATTTCCTGAGAAGCAGTGCATCGTTTACTCAGTTTCAGCTTTGTGGGATGTTCAACATGTTTTCTGTGTTGCTTTAAAACGGTTAGCTTCCATTTTTGCTGTTTCTTTTCTTTTCTTTTTTTACATCTGAAAGCTCTAAGGTTATATCGCCGTGCATTATTACAAAACCGGATGGTGCATTGGGGTTGTGTGCTTGTGTTACGCATGTTTTACGAAATAATTTTGGTCTACCCTTGACCTCCACCAGGTCCCCAAATCTCACTGATGAATGTATGAAGTTGTGAACTAGACGGTCGTTTTGCACCTGCTAAGGAAATTGTTCTCATCAACAGTTTGCGGAAACTGCCAAATTAACAGAACGCAGTGTTAATCAATTCTTAAATGATCAGTGTGATACTTGGACCGCTGGTGTGTTCTGCCTTCAAATGACTGGGATGTTGTCACAAAATGGTAGAACTTCTCTGACTGTGCACGGACCGCCCAAACAGGAAGTGGATACGAACGCATTGCATTGTGGTTACCACTTTTAATGTGAAACGTGAAAGCAAATCAGTTGCCCCTAGCAACAAGGGTAATATCACCCACAAGTCTTCCTTTCAAGGAATGTTTTTTTTTTTAATTACATGTCTTTGCTAAATGTCAGATATGGCTTCTAAATTACTCCACCTCATTAAATGGGTTTAAATGTATTATTTTCAAAAATTATATTATTTTTTCCTGCTGCAACCAGTTCCTACCTTGGTTTGACATATGAAGCTAAATCTGTATAAAAATGCTCAAGGGGGTGAGGTTTGGGTTAACCGTTGTCATGGTAATGAGTCTTACAGCAGTGGCAAACTGCAAAACTCCCCAATTAAATCAGGAAAAAGTGCATTTCTCCATCACACTAATGCTTTCCCATGTACAGCACCCTGATGGGTTGTCCTTTGAATGATGTCACAAGTTTTGAATGATAGAAAATAATTATATATAAATATTATATATAAATATATATATTCGCCACTTTTTAGTTTATTTTAGGCCCCTATCAAAATGCTATTATAGTTCATTTTATATAAAACAAAATTTAAAAAACAAAAAAAACAAAGTTTACTTTTTATGTATGATGTGCATGCAGGCTTATTGGAACTTTCTTATACCCTTTTTTGAGCTGTTTATAGTAACTTTCTGTAAATGTCAGACATTGAAAAGATGGAGGATTCTGTGTAGATTTAGGTTTGTGTACTGCAATATGGGCCCCGGGGGGTTGGGTTGGGTTGGGTTGGGGGGAGGCGGGGGGGAGGGGTTGTGTGGGTGGTGGAGGTGACCCTGGAGAGGAATTTGAAGCTAATATCAGATGTAACGGGTAACCTGGAGACTCCAGGCCAAATGGTTACTTTTCTTTTTTCATAAATAAACTACAAAAAACCTATTACTGTGTGCCCTGTTACTGCTTGACGCTTCTGCCCCAGAAGTGAACGGGTTGGGTAGCGTTCCGTTTCGAGGCTCTGTTTGCTCCGGTGTTGGCTCTGTTGTCACCCTGTTTCAGATAGGACGCAAATCAGCCTGGTCTTATGTTATGGTTTCCAACTGTTATTTGAGCTATGTGGCAATAATATCTTGACTTGATTGATTGATAAATTGACAGGCAAAATTTAATTGAAGACCAAAATGACAACTGTCGAAATCTGGGAAACGAAGGTTTAAATCAGAAAATGGCAATGAGCAGAATCCACGTTATGAGTAAATTTAAATTTCAGAAACTTGTACACACGCACGGTCAGTTACCTTAGCTGAGTGCAGGTCGGAGTGCAACAAAGACCCCCATCGGCAGGGATGGCCTTGTCTTAAATTCTTCCCTCTGAAAAGTTACCGGTGTCTTTTCATTAATGTGTCTGCGCGCGTAGTTTGCAGGTGTGGAGTCGGAACCATGGGCATGTTTGAGATTGCCTGGAAGAAGCACTACTCAGAGTGTCAAAATACATTTGAATTCATGTGGTCCGAGACTTTGCGTTCTAGAGGGAAACTGGGATTTATCCTGGACCATCACAGTGGATAAGCTGCAAAACGTTTAATCGTTTTTGTTTTACATCAAATGTCTGGTTGGAATACTGGCTTACATTCACCTAACATGGGCGATGTAGTTGGGATTTCCTGAAATTCACCAAACAGTCACGAATCCAAACTCCGACAATCTGTTAGGTTTCATATAATTTAAATTTGAAACCTAGGACTGTAAAGCATTTCAATTGTATATGGAATTTGATTGGTTCGTGGTGGCCACGTTTCTTCAATGATGCTATGAACACACGTGGTACGGCGCACCCAGAGGGCCGTGGATGCTGAACTTCTTGTCAGTCAGACCAGCTGTTAATGATAAGAATATTTTAGAGTCTTTTGCACTACACTGAAGTATTTATGAAATTAGGAAACTATTCTGACTCGTCATATGTTCGATATATTTTTTTAAGATGAGCAGTGCGGCAAAATATGGATCGCCGAGCCACTGAAACAATGTTTTCTATAATCTTATTACAAATCAATCTGGAACAGGCACACTTAGCGGTAAGTAAAGTGTGCATGATATAAAATACCACCGAATATTAAATAATATGCATGTTTTAGTGTGTGATTAATGGAATACAATGGCCACAACTCGTCTCTATACGAAATAACAGTAGGTGCATATTATTAGTATGTTTTCTATGAAATACAGTACTTGGCCACCGCTGGTCCGATTCTGTACACGTCATAGCTAGACACCGCCTTTCCACGCATGCGCACTGGCTTTCAGTTGCCACATTCCGCGCCTGAGCACCATTGCTGATATATTCTTTCATTGCTGGTTGGATATAGAAAGAAAAGGTGGATTATATTCGGTTTAGTGTACCCAAGGCAGAATTCGCACCACCGCTTCGTCCGGTGCGTTTGGGAAGAAGAAGCACGACGTCTCACCAGCACGCAGACCGTGAGTATATGTGCGTTTATTGTTCGGAGTGGCTAGCTGGCTAGCAGGACAGTGCAGTGCATGTGTAAAAAGAAAGGAAAAAGATCCCAAGCGTGAATTTGATTTACCAAGTTGGGGGATGGGGTGTAGACCGGGGAAGGGCAGCACGCCAGTAGCGGTTTAGCGATTCTGATTAATTTAACACTGCAGTGTTTATGAAGTCTGAACGTTAACATGAGAGGCAACATCGGTTGCTAACACTAAACCAGTAGCATGTCTGGTCAGCTGCACGGGATCAGGGATGCTATTGATGACCATTAGCTTGGTAGCATTTTAGCATTTCACATTATCAGGCCTTGTGAATCCTAAAAAAATTAATCTCAGACAACTGTCCGCTGGTGATTCGGCTCATAGAAACTAGTCCACTTCTCGTAGTCTCCTTGATTGTAACCAGTGAATGTATTGCTACATGTGAATGAATGTAGTGCAGCACCCAGGGGTGTTTCTGTCATATGCAAGCTTGCTGGGTGGACTTTTTTGGCAGTAAGCTTGGCAACTTTCTGGACTGACCAGCGAGCTCTGAGTGCGGTGATCGTGCATCGAATATCAGCTCGCTGTATTGGCGACATTGTGCACCCCCAATGTAACATTCGCTAGCCTTAGGATGACGTTCATTTCCCTTCGTGCGTATTTTCATAAGTTTCTATGACGGCGGAACTGGTTTAGGATGTCTAAGTTGCCGCTTTAGCCAGGCAGGGATCGTGACAAGAACCGTGACTTGTCAGCGCGTTTAGGGGGTCTGTTTGCATTTTAATAAATATGTTCTGGTGATTTTAGGTGCTATGTTATAGTTGGCCCAAGCGAAAGGTGCTTCGGTGTGTCCCAAAATTGTGCAGAGCAGAACAGCCCCCCCTCCCCCGCCCGATAGGGCGAAGAGTAGGGTTGATCTGGGAATATAACCTGTCAGTTGACCTTTTGTCTGGAAACTTCTCATGTAAATATAGCGCAATGGTTAAAAAAAAAAAAAAAACTATGACGAGTTATGAACTTGGAATACCGTATACCCGTGGACATTTGGAGAGTCTGCACAATATGAAAATTTAGGGAAGAACATTGGTTTGAACATCTTCAATTATCTTGAGAACGTTGCAGAGCAGCACAGACGCACTGGGAATGTCGCAACGATGATGATTAGGTGGCAATTTTCTCGTTATAGGTTGCATGACCTCATCAACGTTCATTCTAACAAAAAACCCTCTCAAACATAATCGTGCATGTGGATCCACGTACAGCGTGTGTTTGTCGTCATGGTCTTTCTGTGGCATCTGGTCTATTGCGGGTTTATGAATGGCAGACTGTAACTATGCGAAATAGTGTGTTCTGTTAGGGTGGATACCACAGTCACGCTATTACCGTATATTAATAATCCTGCTCCATATCAAGATGCAGAAAAGCACAAGTACCAGGATGTCATATGGTGTCAGGAAACTGTGCCTTTGGGGGAGTTTACGATGTATTTACAAATGCACTAAGGTAGCAGTTACAGCCAAACGGAGCGCGTCAGTAATGGGCCGGGAAAGGGAAAGAGGGAAATTCCATGTGTATTCAAATGGAAGGGCATCGCTGAACGTTTTATGCAGAGCGTGATGGGAGGACTAGCCCGGAGGTGCATGATGGGACTCCACCTCCCAGTAGCCCTTTTGCGAAACTTTCTATAACACTGCCTAATGACTCTAATGCTAGCTGGACTGGGACTGTAATGCTCTGTGACTGGGACTGTAATACTCTATGACTGGGACTGTAATACTCTGTGACTGGGACTGTAATGCTCTATGACTGGGACTGTAATACTCTGTGACTGGGACTGTATTACTCTATGACTGGGACTGTAATGCTCAATGACTGGGACTCTAACGCTCTATGACTGGGACTGTATTACTCTATGACTGGGACTTAAGTTCAAGTTTATTTATATGGTACATTTCATACACATGGAAATGCAGTGCACTTCACACAAAGTGCACACTTGCATATACACATATAAAGAAATACATGAAATATAGGCCCTACTTGTAAAATTATGCCTTCCACAACCACCCTTCCCCAGCAAGCACATTAGTCCAAAGCCATGCAGTAAAAGAAAGTTTGAGCCCACTCTTAAAGGTGAGAGTTGGAGCCCATCTTAAGTAATTCCTGTAATGCTGCATGACTGGGACTCTAACACTACGTGACTGAGACTGACACTGTGTGACTGGGACTGTAACTCTGCGTGACTGAGACTAACACTACGTGACTGAGACTGTAACTCTACGTGACTGGGACTGTAATGCTGCATGACTGAGTCTGTAACACTACGTGTCTGAGACTGTAACTCTGCGTGACTGAGACTAACACTGTGACTGAGACTGTAACTCTACGTGACTGGGATTGTAATGCTGCATGACTGAGTCTGTAACACTAGGTGACTGAGACTGTAACTCTATGTGACTGAGACTGTAACACTAGGTGACTGAGACTGTAATGCTGCGTGACTGGGACTGTAATACTGCATGACTGAGACTGTAATGCTGCATGACTGAGTCTGTAACACTAGGTGACTGAGACTGTAACTCTGTGTGACTGAGACTAACACTATGTGACTGGGACTGTAACACTGCATGACTGAGACTGTAATGCTGCGTGACTGGGACTGTAATACTGCGTGACTGAGACTGCTGCTTTGACAGTTTGTCAGGTTGCTGTGTTTTTATTGTAGTCTGGCAGTTCTCTTGCGGTCCGCTTCACCAGCTGCGTTACCATGGCAACGGAGGAGAAGAAACCAGAAACGGAGGCTTCTAAGACGCAGTCTGCATCATCTACTTCTGGCAGTCAGACTAAGGTAGGGCCCCCAGTACCTGAGTGAGCCTGTTTCAGCTTCAGTAATAATGCCCCAGTACCCGTGTGAGCCTGTTTCAGCTTCAGTAATAATGACCCAGTACCTGAGTGAGCCTGTTTCAGCTTCAGTAATAATGCCCCAGTACCTGAGTGAGCCTGTTTCATCTTCAGTAATAATGCCCCAGTACCTGAGTGAGCCTGTTTCAGCTTCAGTAATAATGCCCCACTACCTGAGTGAGCCTGTTTCAGCTTCAGTAATAATGCCCCAGTACCTGAGTGAGCCTGTTTCAGCTTCAGTAATAATGCCCCACTACCTGAGTGAGCCTGTTTCAGCTTCAGTGATAATGCCCCACTACCTGAGTGAGCCTGTTTCAGCTTCAGTAATAATGCCCCACTACCTGAGTGAGCCTGTTTCAGCTTCAGTGATAATGCCCCAGTACCTGAGTGAGCCTGTTTCAGCTTCAGTGATAATGCCCCAGTACCTGAGTGAGCCTGTTTCAGCTTCAGTAATAATGCCCCACTACCTGAGTGAGCCTGTTTCAGCTTCAGTGATAATGCCCCAGTACCTGAGTGAGCCTGTTTCAGCTTCAGTAATAATGCCCCACTACCTGAGTGAGCCTGTTTCAGCTTCAGTGATAATGCCCCAGTACCTGAGTGAGCTTGTTTCAGCTTCAGTAATAATGCCCCAGTACCTGAGTGAGCTTGTTTCAGCTTCAGTAATAATGCCCCAGTACCTGAGTGAGCTTGTTTCAGCTTCAGTAATAATGACCCAGTACCTGAGTGAGCCTGTTTCAGCTTCAGTAATAATGACCCAGTACCTGAGTGAGCCTGTTTCAGCTTCAGTAATAATGCCCCACTACCTGAGTGAGCCTGTTTCAGCTTCAGTCATAATGCCCTAGTACCTGAGTGAGCCTGTTTCAGCTTCAGTAATAATACCCGCAGTACCTGAGTGAGCTTGTTTAATATAGCTTGTAATATGCTGGGTCTTATGCTGGTCTTTGCTTGGCCACTTAAAGTTTCTGTTCCAGTAGAGTTGTGTTCATTGGTAGAGGTATGATTCATAAATAGGTGCACAAGGCCACAGTCTCCCATCTCCTTGACCTGCCATGCCGTGCCCCACCCTGCTACTCCCTACCCTGCTCTGTCCTGCCCCCCCCCCCCCTCCTGGCCCCACCCCGCCCTGCCCCAGCTACAGCCATCAGTAAAGCATTCATCTGTTGCTCCTCGGCTTGTCTTGCAGTCCACCCCCGTGAAACCCAACTACACGCTGAAGTTCACGCTAGCCGGCCACACGAAAGCCGTGTCCTCAGTGAAGTTCAGCCCGAACGGAGAGTGGCTGGCCAGCTCGTGTGAGTATCCACTGCCCCGCCCCGCCCTGCCCCGCCCCGCCCCACCACATTGTAGTTGGTTTTGCATCACCCATGGGATTGGTTACATGAAGCCCTGGCATGGTCAGGATTATATTCCAGATTCATGACATGGGGTGCATACAGCCCCCATAAAAGAACACTTCCAAATGTACTTCTCTCATTATTTGTGGGTCAAACTTTTCCAGTGGTAACCAACCCTGTTCCTGGAGATCTACCATCCTGTAAGTTTTCCATTTCAACACTAATTTGGCGCAGCTGATTCTGCTAATTAGCAGCTCAGTGAGATCTATAGCTGTTGAAGGAGGCGTGCTCTGTTGGAGTTGGAGTGAAAGCCTACAGGGCGGTAGATCTCCAGGAACAGGGTTACCACTGATCTATTCCAGTCTCAGGCTTTGTTAAATGATTCTGCTCACATTAATCAAGAAGATTGAATTCTGCATCTTAATAATTTAATATTTAGTTTAGTCTTTATTTTATAGTTCTCTGTGCATGGTTTCACATTTTAAAGCAGGCGCACACTATGGTGAGGGTGTAGAAGGGAAAGGGTGTGTTGATTTGTGCAGGTTGTGTGGTAAAATGGCCGCCCTGGGTAAGTGAGCTCTTACCCCGTAGACTTTCATTGCCTCCGTTAAGGGGGAGCGATCGGCACCGGGGCGGCGTCCACAGGGAGCTGCTTTTATTTCTTCCCTAAATCACCCGCTAAGAAAGCGGCGCTCGTCTGCCATAACGGAATCTAGCCGAGGGAGGCTGCCGCTCGTAATCCTCAAACACGCTTTTTAAGAAACCCAGAGAGACGCTTCGCTGGACCAACCCTTTCTGGCTTTGTGCGGAACACGGTTCTTTACAAGCACTGAGTGCGGGGGTCAGGGGTGCGAGCAAGTGTAGGTTTATGTTTACTTGTATTGCCGGAGGACATAAAACAGGAAGTGCTTAGTTAATGGAACGCATCCTGTGATTCTACACTTTATTTTCAAGCTGGACAATTTAATGTAGTCTGCCCATTGATAATAATAAAATAATAACAACAAGAAAGCATTAATTTTAAGTTTCACACTGTGTGTTATATTCTGAGGACACAGGACTAATGAAATGTTATATTCCACCATTATGTATTCTATGTTAGCGAACACCAGAGTCAAATATTGGTTGTGAAAATATATAATGTGGTGGAAAAACATGACCTGCTTTTGCTCTTTCTTGCAGCGGCTGACAAACTGATAAAAATATGGGGAGCGTACGATGGAAAGTTTGAGAAAACGGTGTCTGGACACAAACTTGTGAGTTGAGGAATTACTTTGTTCCGTTGGCTGTCTGAAACTCTGTCTGTTAGTTTCTTTTGAAATATGGATTGTGTTGTTCATGTTTTTTTTTTTTTTTTTTTCAGTTGATTGCATTACATTACAGGCATTTGGCAGACGCTCTTATCCAGAGCGACGTACAACAAAGTGTTCGTTTGCGGCATTAAACCTTCACCAGTGGTTTTATAACGATTTTATAAGATTTTCATTGACCGTGGCACATTTGCTACTTGTGATTGGCCATTGGCTACATGTGACGTGTCTGAGCGAATCATAGACGAGGCGAGCCGTGTGCAGAGACCGTAGGGCCCCGCCTCATTCTCAGTCGCTCTTTGAGTGACGCATCTTGTCTTCCCGCAGGGGATCTCGGACGTAGCCTGGTCGTCGGACTCCAACCTCCTGGTCTCCGCTTCGGACGACAAGACGCTTAAGATCTGGGACGTGAGCTCGGTGAGGGGGCGAGGCTGTGAGGAAACGCGTGCCAAAAACTGGAAACTGGGGGTGCTATGCTAGTGAAACTCTGTCCCGGTCAACAGAGTGTTAAACAAGCTTTTTTCATTGTGTAATCACCTTAAATAGCGCTTCCATTTTTCTTATTTTATCACTAATGGTCTGCTGTTTACGTAGTACATTAGAACCCTTCATTCTGTTACCAGGCGCATTTATGTATCTAAAAGCCGAACAGATTTTTTAATAAAGCATCCTGCTTTTTTTTTTTTTTTTTGCCTGTGGTTGCCGCATCCCCATGGTAACAGCTGGGTAAAAACAGTGATTTCTGAATTACCATGGTAACTGCCGTGCGCTACCCTTCGCGAGCTGAATGCGTTCTTTGTGTCAGAGCCTAGCGACTGGCGGAGAAGGGGCGTTCCTCAGACTGTGACGCCCTCGCTTCACGCGCGGCTTTCTGTCCCCCTGTCCCGTTTCCTTCTGTAGGGAAAGTGCCTGAAGACGCTGAAGGGCCACAGCAACTACGTCTTCTGCTGTAACTTCAACCCCCAGTCCAACCTCATTGTGTCCGGCTCGGTGAGTCCGCTTTGGGCGCTGGGTTCCTCGTGTTGGGGTGGGATACGGAGGGATAGCGTACAGCTAGCCTACAGAACAGCCTTTTCATGTGATGACCTTCAAAGACCTAGAGCAGTGGTCTCCAACCCTGGCCCTGGAGAGCTACAGGGTCTGCTGGTTTTTGTTTGCACCTTAAAATCAGCACCCATTTGAGACCCAAGACACCAGGTGAGTAGAGTTAACTGTGTAATCAACTGCTCTAATTGATTCATGAAGTGCAGAGTCACTATGAAAACCAGCAGACCCTGTAGCTCTCCAGGACCAGGGTTGGAGACCAGTGACCTAGAGCCTAGACCCACCACGGAAAGTTTTAAAATGAACGTGGAGGTGGAGTGTGGAGGGCCTTCTCTGTTTTGTGTGCGAGTCTTTTTAAATGTGTTTTGTTTGGCAGACCCATCGGGGCCCAGCAGGCAGGGAGAAATGAGAAACGGCATATTTGTGTGTTCGATTGCCATTTATTTTCCAAATCCTCGCCTGCTTTTTTTGGGAAAATGGGAGAGTTGAGGGTGTGTTGGTGGGGGGTGTGAGTGGGGGGTGTGTAGGTGGGGGGGTGTTGGTATGGGGTGTGTAGGCAGGGGGTGTGTTTGGGGGGTGTGTAGCGGGAGGGTGTGTGGTGTGTTTAGGCAAGGGGTGTGTCGGAGATGTGTGTGACATGCGGTTTCTGTGCAGTTTGACGAAAGCGTGCGGATATGGGACGTCAAGACAGGGAAGTGCCTGAAGACCCTGCCTGCCCACTCCGATCCAGTATCAGCGGCAAGTCCCCCTTACTTCCCGTACAACTTACCACCTCTCCCTCTCTCCTTTCTCCCTCTCTCTTTCCTCTCTGTCCCTCTCCCCTCTCTTCTTTTTCTCCATCTCCTCTCTCTCTTCCTCGCTCTCCTTTCTCTCCCTCTGTCTCTGTCTCTCTCTCCCCCCCATCTGTGCGTATATTTTTTGTGCCCACGGTAGATGGTATAGCAGAAATGGTGTACATTTGTAGTTCCTGGCTCTGTGTTGCTATGGCTACACAGGTGGCTTTTAATCGCTGCTGTACCGACCACTGGTGCAATTTCAGCGTCACTTCGTGTGACTGATTGTACAAATGATCTTTTCAGTCCTTCAAGTCAGAAGCTTGTGCAAAATTCCCCATTCAAATGATGAAGGCATTTTTCTGCCTGTGAGTAACTGAGCATCTCAAGATCCTGAAAGTATGTCATTCGAAGCTGCTGGCTGTGGGCATTATGTCACTGGTTGCTCTCGTGAATATTAATGAAGGGGTGTGGCCAAGGAGGGGCAGCACTGGAGAGGCAGGTTCTGTTCTTGGCCACGCCCCCCCCTTATTAACATTGATGAATTAATATAGCAATGGAAATTCCCAGTGACCAACCAGGACCACCTACAATGTGGAAGTAGGAGGGACTGAGGTTTGGAGACTGTGTGTGGGGTGAGGGGGGGTGCAGCCTGTGGGCCCAACAGTAACGCCCCGCTCTCCTGCCCTGCTTTCCAGGTCCATTTCAACAGAGACGGCTCTCTCATAGTGTCCAGCAGCTACGATGGTCTCTGGTGAGGGGCGCTTCAATCCTTTATTCACTCATTTACACACGCATTTACCAATCATATCGCTCTCACTGCATGTACCAATCATAATGCTCACACTGCATGTACCAATCGTATCGCTCACACTGCACGTACCAATCATAATGCTCACACTGCACGTACCAATCATATCGCTCACACTGCACGTACCAATCATAATGCTCACACTGCATGTACCAATCATAACGCTCACACTGCACGTACCAATCACATTGCTCACACTGCACGTACCAATCATATCGCTCACACTGCACGTGCCAATCATATCGCTCACACTGCACGTACCAATCACACCGCTAATGCTGCTCACTTAAGGTCCTGAACTGTGGCCTTTGGCTAAGCCTTTAATTTATTAGACTTTAATACTTAGCTGAATATGTGTATGACACCAGGGCATGGTACACGATGTGCTCTTTTGAATATGCCTCCGCGCCCTGATGAGATTGATGGGCAGAACTGGGGAAACTCAATCCTCTGTTTGTTTTTAACAGTCGAATCTGGGACACGGCGTCGGGACAGTGTCTGAAAACGCTCATCGGTAAGAACAGATGTTATTTACCTACTTAGTTTGCTCAGTGAAGATAACTCTGAAAGGACTGAAAGAGCCCTTTGCATAAACGTATCCACGCTCGGATGCATATCCTAAAAAGGGTTGCTTCAGTACAGCGTAGCGCGGAGCGGGCAAACTAGGAGAACGTTTTCATTTTGACCTGGCTCACCTGAGACGGGCTCAGGAGTGTCGCCTGCCTGTTCCGCGCGGTCTGATTTAATGAAGAAAAACAAACAGTCCGGAATGTTCCGGACCCGCCCGTCCCACTTATCGGTCGCCGGGCCGCGGATGTGCTCCCGTCGTCACCGCAGGGGGTCCGCTCTCTCTAAACCCCGCCCCCCTTTTGTGTCCCGTCAGACGACGACAACCCGCCGGTGTCCTTCGTGAAGTTCTCCCCCAACGGGAAGTACATCCTGGCCGCCACTCTGGATAAGTGAGTGAGGGACGCGCCTTCCACACCTCTTACGCCTGCAGTCCGTCTCACCTATGGGGGGGGGGGGGGGTTTGTGGCAGGAGGAGGGGTCACAGGGCTGCTGATGTCGTGCTACGCGGGACGGTAGCAACGCTAAACGTCTCCCCGCTAGACCAGTGTACACTTGGAGTGAGGCGGCTGCTCTGAAGGCCCATAGGGCCATTATGTGACGTGATGAATCCATTGAAAAATACTGATTTATTTCACCGCATTTCTGTATAAAATGTACCTCGTAAATTTTTACTGTTTGAGGCAGCTTGCCAAAACATTGTAATCTTCATTTAAATCTTCTGTCATCTGCAATGATACTCATACAAACACACACTTTTGTATGAATGTCATTGCAACCCATCAGAAATGCGTAAATGAGCTTTGTCAGGGTCTTTGTGTTGGACAGTGATTGGGATGTCCAGCTAAGTGCTTTCCCTCTGATTTATTTTGTAGAGATGCACAGAAAACCGTTCTGTTTCACTGATACCATTAACACATTTTCACAGAACGTACAGGCGTTAGTGGTGCTAGCCCTGGCTAGAAAACGTCCGTCGGCTAACGCTTGTGCCTCTGCCTTCTCCACAGCACGTTGAAGCTTTGGGACTACAGCAAGGGAAAGGTCAGGATCCAGAACTTTTAAACATTCATATAATCCTCTTACAGCATATTAACGACCGCATTATTATCCAACTGATATTTATGTTCAATATGGAGATAGGCCGATTGATTTACTGTAATAGCCCTGTATTCCAGTGTTATTCCGTTTACTACACATCCTCGATCTGCTTCGCTTATTCTGATGTGTGCGTTTCTCTCTCTAGTGCTTGAAGACGTACACCGGCCACAAAAATGAGAAGTACTGCGTGTTTGCAAATTTCTCCGTCACCGGTGGAAAGGTGTGTGGGTTGGACGTTCTTTTGTCATAATAATAATAATAATAATAATAATAATAATAAAAAACTGTTACGTCTCTGATGCGTTATAGTGAATGTGTAATACAGGAATGTATTTAATGAGTGTGGCATGCAACAGCTTGCCCAATTCTGTTGAGGCCAAATGTTTGTTGGTTGAAATGTTGTTGGCCTGAATTGGCCCAGTGTTGAAACTCTATTGTGTAAAGTTTGTGATGCGTGTGTGTGTGTGTGTGTGTGTGTATATATCTGTATCTGTCCATCTCCTCTTCTCCTAGTGGATCGTCTCCGGTTCGGAGGACAACATGGTGTACATCTGGAACCTTCAGACCAAGGAGATCGTACAGAAACTACAGGGTCACACAGGTGAGGGAGGGGACAGGTGGGAGGGGCGTGGCACCTGACTCAGGCTGTGGGCTGTTCGATAGGCCCTGGAGGGTGACTGCTGTTCCATAAAGAACTTCACCTGTACCTCTGAAACCTGTTCATGTGTTTAATTAGGCCATTTCTACTATCTTATCAGCTTTACTGTGTTATGAAATTTATGTGAAATTGTGGCGTTTTTATTTTATAACTTTTGTGTGCCGTCCCCTTTGCCAGGAGTCTGTTGTGAAAGATTTTTTTAAAATCAGTGCAACGATAAATACAACATATAAAAAATTAAGCAGACCGTGTATCAAAAATATGTAATTGTAGATACTGTTTAATTCTTTATGTAAATTTGACTACCAGAGAGGTGGAATCTGGGTGAAGGTCTCTAACCAAACTTCTCTCTGTCCTCCTCTGTCTGTCTGTCTGTCTGTCTCTCTGTCTGTCTGTCTGTCTGTCTCTCTGACTGTCTGTCCGTTTGTCCATCTGTCTCTCTGTCTGTCCGTCCGTCTGTCTGTCTGTTTGTCCGTCCGTCTGTCTTTCTCTCTGTCTGTCTGTCTGTGTAGATGTTGTGATCTCGACGGCCTGCCACCTCACAGAGAACATCATTGCCTCGGCGGCGCTGGAGAACGACAAAACCATCAAGCTGTGGAAGAGCGACTGCTAAGCCCTGAGATCTGAGTTTTTTTTTTTTTTGTTCCATTTCATTTTGTATTATTTTTTTTCCCTTTTTTTATTATTTGTAAATTGACTTTACCATAGAGATCACGCTTGACCCACAACCCCCCCCCCCCGTTTCCGTATGGGGATAGGGCCAGGACAGAGGAACAGCTAGAGCGCCAGGCCCAAGCCCAAAACAAAGTCCCCGCCCTCCCAAATCCATCGTACCCCCCCTTCTCCGCCACCCTCACGGAACGCTCAGAGTCTTCTGAACCTCACCTCAGTCTTATTTAAACTGTGCGAATCAAGTCTTTGTTTTCTGATAAATCCAATAAACGCTTGCCGTAGACAGTGGAAATAGAAGCACTTCATTCTACTCCATGTGGAAAAAATAGTATACTCAATATACTCGAAGCATAATTATATACATTTTAATTATACTTCAGGTATTCTGAAGTATAGAATAGTATACTTAAGGTATACTTCAGCGTACTATTTCTTCACAGGAGACAGCTGCTTTTGCAGAGTCACTGTTAAACCCCGCCCACTTCTCTATTCTGGAAAAGACGCGTTCTGCGGGTGTGATAGTAGCACAGGCAACCACAGAACAGAAAAGGCATCTTAAAAAAAACTTTGTACAACAAGAGTTAGCACTTTGCACCCAGTGGCAGTTTGGGATCTCATCCTCTGTCTGTGTGAAACTAAAACATGGACTACAGTTACATAGACCAGCATGGCTTTTCCCTTAGAGGGGGAACCTTTCCTAGGATACAATGTGTTGTAGTTTATTAAGAGCAGGATGGAATGTGTCTCTACAAAATCTACCAGCATACAGTATATTAGTACTGTAGTGAAAAGCAGGACTGCTTTTTCTGTAGAAGGAAATCTCTCTCCCATGATGCATTGTGTTTCAAATGTAGTGGGTGTGGCGGGCTGAGTGACATGAAAGAAGTCTTAACATGATCCTCAGTAAAGTGAGGCATTAGACGTACCATAGCATGACCAGACAAGAAAAGCCCTTGCCAGATTAATAAATGCCTTGTACGTCCGACCAAAGGCCTTTCCTGGTTTTGAGTCTTAACAGAACCACTAGCTGCCTGTCGAAGGCCTTTAGCGAGCCTTTGTGTCTGTGCGTCTGGCGGTCGGACGAATTCCTGTGGGACGCTAGTAGGATCCGTCTCGTCTGGAAACCGTACTTGCTTAAGAGAAGCCTGTAAACAGGAGTGGCATCCTTGCTGGCTGTCCGCTAAGCATTTGCGCTACCGCGATTTTGTATTGGGAATCATTTTTATTTCTTGAGCTGTTCACGGTATGGCCGAGAGTTTCTGTTCGCATTTCTGTGCGGCGCAGGCGAGTGTTACGTGGCTGTTAGTAATTTGTGTGTTTCTAGAGAACGGGCGCGTTTCGGAGAGATACCGGCCCTGTGTCCTCCGCGAGATTCGCGCCCCGTAGAGCTCACGGCTCCGGTGGAACGCGGTCACCAGTAGACGGTATTTTTTTGTACAGTTTTTAATTTTATTGAATTCTGACGACTTTGCTCCGCTGTATATGAGCTGCCGTAGGCTGTTGAAAGCCGTGATGGCGGCTCTTCCTCTCGGGTTTCGGACCGCTTTGGTTTGTAAAAGGATTTGTGTTCTTGTAACTGGGCCGTAGCTCCGGTTTGTGTTCTTTAATGGGGCCGTATGCTTCGCCTCGCATCTCAGAGCCACTTTGCTTTCAGCTACAGCTAACCAGTGTCACAAATTTGAAAAAAGAAAACCGTTTTTCTTTCTCTGCTAAACTGCTCTGTTCTGCTACTTGGATGTCCGCTGTACGTGTATGTAGCGTGCTTGCGCAGGTTTACAGATAATGCATATTTCATAATTTTATAGCACGTACAATATTTATTTTTTTTCGAGACTGGGGATTTCTGTGGGTAGGTATTGGATAGTTAGGCTCATAGATTATAACCATTCAGAGCGTCGTTCTGACTGACAGTCTTACCTGCAGGCTTATGGTGATGATGACACGTTTGCCGGTTACTGGAAATTCCTCCCCGTATTTTGACCTTTCTGGCTTGAAAGGATTTGCAGGAAAAGCACAACTGTACGGCCTCGTGGCCTGTTATTATCTCGGCGTTATTCTTCAATTGTCATCAGTGTCAACACGCCTTTCCTCTCTGACTTTGGGTGCCAATTTAGGTGTCAATCTCCCAACAGACCAACAAACGAACCTGTACCAACAGGTAGCGTATGACAGTTAGCGATAGCGTCCTCCAACCCATGTGACATGCTGAGTCACATGAGTGCCTAAAACGCTGCTGATTGGCTCAGTGATCATATCAGCCTCGTGATTATTGAACAAGTTACCATTTATGAATCCATTCCAGTTTAGTTTTATTCTACCAGCTTTTTGTAGTGTTCTAATTCTTTTTTTTACCAAACATCTTTTAAGGAACAAATTGACGTGCCAGCTGATAGTTCTTGTCTGTATTTCTCATGTCAGGCGCTAGTACTTCTGGCGAAGTTTCTATAACGGGTGCGCAGCAAGGGCCGATCCGTTTCAGGATTTTGTGCCAACTTCTCTACTTAATTATTCAATTAGCTCAATCATATCTCGATCTGAGAAATTGCATAAGCACCAGCTACAGCTGCACACTGCAAGCATATCCTAAAGAGTTTACTGTGCCCAGGTCCAGGAGTTAACCAGCCTAGTTTATAGAGCTGTCAAAAAACTAAAACTTAGGTTGGTTAAATTGGTTGGAACAAAAACCAGCATGCACACCGGCCCCGCAGGAGCGGAGTTGTGCACCCCTGTTCTATAACAAAATCCAGTGTCGCCACCTCATTTTTAATGGTAATTTGAAGCAGGGTAACTACCAACCTTAAACCCAGTGCTGCTTTTCATTTGTGTTTGGAACAGTCATACCAAAAATGGGGTGCTGTGGACCCAAGAATCGTACTGTGCATACAGTAATGCTATGTTACTGGCCTTCGTGTGGAATCACGCCTCTCCTGAGGTGATATGACGCTTACTGGAGTGTAAAGGGGTGACCGATGGTGTGGCTTCCTCAATCCTGTGAGTTGAGCAGCTATTTGCTGTCATTCACTGTCCTGTAGGAGCCAGTCCAAAGACTGCTTTCCATTGGCTCTGATTTGTGAGTCATTGAAAGCATGCAAGAGCTGCACTCGTATATAGCGGATTTATTTCTCATTTCTTTCATTTTTTCCCCCACTTTCTTCGTAATTGGCAGTTGCCTGAAGTCATTGTTGAATCTGAGCAAGGAGCCCTGTAAGCGTGTGCACTGCCCCCTGTGGGCCAGAGACTGAATTACACACTACAGGCCTTGTTGCCCACTATAAGAGACCTAGAGTAGGTCAGAGGACAGGCGTCTTTTTAAATTTGATTTTTAATTGCCTATTTTTTTTTTTACATTATTTCCCAATTTGGGTGGCCTATGACAGTTGAATTCGCTGCCCAAACCGATAGCTTCCCGCTAGCATTTTGTTAGAGAGCAAGGACGAGCCTGCGGAACTTGACACGGGTAGCCAGTCGCACTTTCCTGCAGTCCCGACGCTGAACCGAGCGGCCATCGTGCTAAAGGACGCAGTCCGCGACCAGCAGGCGCGGGCAGACGGATCACTGGGAAGGGTTAAAACGTAAAGGTAACGGTAATCGCTTTGCGACGCAGAAAACCGTTCATAATTAATCATTAGAACTAAATGAGGACGGAATTTGCATTCTGTCAAAAGTAGCCTACCAGACACGTAGTCAGAAACAGTTTCCACTTCATCGTGGCGATTTTACCAATATCACCGTTTGATGTTTCTCGTCAGTTACTGATTAAACGCCTTGTGTTTCATAGGTAGAGCAGATTTAACATGTCAGTTTGAGATTGCCATTCGTATTTTTGTTCAGGTGCAACATTGAGAAAAAAGCAGCGTCGCACGCCGAATGCGTAGCCTAAGGGAGGCCGTTAAGAATGATCTGCTCTCGCTGGTTAAAGCGGTTGATTCAGACCTCCATTCTGTCGCCAACAAAGCGATTTAATTTGTTTGGATGCCTGTAAAAACAGACTTTGTGTACAAAATAATTAGTATCGCTGCATCTGTTTTCACTGTGTCAACACAACAGTGCCTGAGCTGGTTCCTGTGTTAGTGTGTGGTGCTATAGATGTGCTTCTTGGCACCGTCAGCCGCAGAGGTGTAGTTTTTTATTTAGTATTAATTGTTTTATGAAGTTACATTTAGTAGCAATTCGCACCGTTTTTGTCAGTCAAGCACCACAGCCGCAAACCTGTTGAAATGGGGACCTCTTCCTGCCCAGCTATACGGCCCAGGCTGTTTCCATATCTGGGCCAATCACACAAACCAGTAAGATAATGATGTAGCCTAAGGTTTAAGGTTTATTTTATTTAAGAAAGGGTCAGTGCACATTAATAAACACGAGAACTTGGATGCACCATGTAAATGTGCCAGATTTAGCCATACAGGATAATTTTCAACTGTAGTCCCTGGGCAGGTTGATGGTTTAAACGCATTCTATTGCCTGCTTACATTTAAACGATCTCATAATTAAACCCGAGTTAACTCTCGTTGCATTCCATAGAAAGATGATTTCCTCTGAACTTCAGTCCGTTGCAACCTGAGGCTGAACTTGTCAACGCCCAAATAACGCAATTAAAACGTCAAGATTGGCATCGTGTTTGTGTTTCAATTAAAGGAGTTCCTTGCTCCCTTCACCGTATCTTAAGTGGACACTTTTTTGACCTTTTTAAATTTCTGCCTACTTGTAGAGACTTTGGGTTGAATTTGATGGTTAATTGAAGTTGACCCATTATACACATTATCCAGTGACCAAAAACATTTTTCAGGCCTTCGAGTGAAAAATGAACTTTTTATTAACCGTGTAAATATGCATAAAAACACCTGCTTATGTATCAGAATACAAGCAATATTAGCCTTTTCTTGAGTGTTATGATTCCGTATCGTTTAGCCAGTGCTACGTCATAACGGCATTTCTCCTGATTTGTTCAGAGAACGGTTAAGCGTGAGAACATGGAGTCGGACAGAGTATTTAATTAGACTTAAAAGGTTCCGGTTTGAAAGGAACTCCAGCACACATCCGTGTTCATTAAGGGCTGCATGAATCTTACTCGTATCGGCAAACTGCTCCGGATTTTGTGAACATGCATTTTGACAGTTATAACCTGTGATTCAATAAAAATGATTTTTTAAAAATTACCTGTACCAGAGTATGCTTCTCATTGATGACTGCATAAATTGGGAGCGAATGAGATTGTGTTGCTGTGTCCGTTTGTAGGCGAAATCTCTTCCACTGTAGTCTTGGGAGTATCGCACTTGAAGCATTTGCAGCTTCATATATAATTGATAAATTTGGGAATGTGGAGCTAAGCTAGACTGGTCTAGTCAACCTTTATGGTAATGCAGAAATAGGCTATTTAAACACTTCAAATATACAATTTGCTTCTTTAAAACATTACACAGCTATGCTCTACATTTTCCATGAGACACAGCTGAAAGGTTCAAGCTGACTGCTTTCATCAGTGAAACAGTGTCGTTTGCTGCTAATGACAGTCTCATCACAGCCTGTATGTTCAGCTAGGCCAGCGAGCACTCTGCTCGGCAACAAACTCAAAGAGTAATAAACATTTTAAATAGACTGTGCTCTAATTTCAATATTCGGTAAATATTCGAGGAATTCAGTATGTGAATTTAGGAAAGAGCTACAGTCAACATTTTTAATTAAAAAGCAGCCAAAATATTAAAGTATATTGCCCTCATCAACAGGAAGCTGTTGAGTGCTGAACACAGTCCTATACTCGACTCTACAGCATTACCGCAGATGTACATGATAATTAGAAAGCAAGTGCCAATCACAGCCAGTTCCAGGTAGGGTATTAACAAGTACTTAACCTTTGGCAGCAAATCAAGAAGGCTGGCAGTGAAGGCAGTGTTTCTGTATCCGGTTTTCATGCCAAATTCTGGCTTGGATGACCTAATTAGCCTTAACATTTACACCGTCTTACATTTTGGCTGCATTTCAGGATAAGCGCGTGAACGACAACTACAAACATTTCTCATGTCCCTGTACAGAACACTTCACTGTGATTTGATCTGCGAGTGAGCCAGCATTGGTTTGAACAGCCAATTAGTCCATTTAGGCACAGTAATTAATGGAAACAACCCCCCCCCCCCCCCCAAACCAAAGGGCTGAAATTAGAAAGCAAAACCATTTCTATTTAAAATGCTATTACTTAATGGGATTTGCTGACATGAGATAAACACTCATTAACAGCCTACCTGAAAACAGAGGCTCTGATTGGCAGTTGCTCTCTAATTAGCGTGCGCACCTGTGGAGATTCTCTTGTGCTGGGTATACAGGACCGTCACCAGCACACGCCATTTCACTGATCAAGGTGACACGCTTGACTCCTTTAGCTGCGGCTTGTGTCAAAAACACCGAGTGTCGGCATGTCCTGAATCCTTTCGATGGGAGCCGTTGTTTTCAGCCCAAAGCACTGAACAGAGTGATCCATTTCTGTTTAAAATTCTTTAAGACACTGCGATACGTTTACAAGGCCCACCTGTGTTTTCAAAAACCTCCGCATATGTGGAGTATATTGCATGTTTGTATATTTCATTTCCATTAGGGAAGACTCTTGGGTAACTCAGAGAGGGAAAAAAAAAAAAAGCTTGTTGGGGAAACAGTTCTTCCCTGATGAGTGTGCCATTTCCCTACCGCGGATACAGGAGCCAAACAATCTTCCAAACACCACTCGAACCACGGGCATCTTTTAAGATTTTTTATTAATCTTTTTTTCCTTTTCATGAAAGATAGAACATCAGAGAACAACCCACAAAGAACAATGTTTTTTTTTTTGTTTTCTTTTAAAAATAGGCAACAAAAAAAAAAAATATAAAGACAAAAACCTCCATCTTCAAACGACGGAGAAAAAACGGGAAAATACAGGACAAAGTTTGGAGGGGCGTGACCCCCTCACCCCGTTCTCAATTTTGAAGGTATTCTTTTTTCTTTTCTTTTTTTTTTCATTTAAAATCAACATTTACACAAATAATGTTTACAAATAACAGCCCACAGCAGGAAAATATAAGAACATTATAAGCAGAGGATGGAATTACATTTGTACAAAAATAGATTTTTTTTTTCATTAGATGTATCCTTTGACATTTTCTTATCGCTAAATAAACAGAGCTTAAGCAGTGATTGTGGTGGATCTCAGCTAGTCCTGATATAGCTGTAGCACACAAGTAGCAAAGCAACAGGTATATTTTGGGAAATTGCTATTTTTTATTTTATTTTATAAAATATATACATATGTATATATATATTTAGATCTACCAGGCCACTGCTGTATCTTGGAGGATTGTGAGAGAAGTTTCTTGAAACTTCCCCAGAAGCTGGTGTGGTAATTCTTAGTGCTCAAAGTTGCTGGTAGATTGTTGGCTGGTTGATTTTGGAACATAGACATCAAGGCCAAACTTAAAGGCTTAAAATGAGAAAGTGAATCAAGAAAAACAGCGACTGAATAGTTACACTACTATGGATCTGCCAGGCCTGCCCTTGGCCATGTTGAATTATGTTTCTCCATTGCTAGAACACAAACCAGTAACATTTAAGATTTATGCATAAATGTACGTGTGTACACATTCACAAAATATAGCTTTATGGCATACATAAAGTATTTATGCATCAATGTCTATGTAACGGTGTATTTATTTATTTATTTTTTATTTCAGAGGATCCCAGATTTTCAAGTCTATGTCCTGCAGGAGAGAGTCCCTTTGCCACCATGATTGTAAGTCCCTGCGTATGGCTTTAACCCTTTATGGTGCGCGATCACAAATGTGCGCTTGGAATGTTTTTAACTGAACATTCTAATGCTGATGTAACAATCACTACTGGTAATTGAAAGCAATGGAGTTCTAGAACACTGACTTAGAATTTTGAGAAAGAAAAAAAAAACATTCCAAACAATCTACTCTTGAAAGGGTTAATTAACGGGGCAGGGGGTAGGTGGATCTCCCAGTGCTCTCATCTGAAAATCTGGTCCTTTGTGAAACACATCAGAGATATTAGGGAAACAGCTGACAGTTATGCTATTGCAGAAAAGTTTTTTTTTTTTAAGGTGCCATTCTCAAGAGATCTAAACAGCAAATCTCACTTAAATTGTTAAGTTCAAAAAACAGAGAGAGCTCATAAGGTCAAACGTATATTTTGTCAAGAAGTTTGTCAAGAACTTCTAATTTCAAAATGGGTGTGGACATTCCTGGTCCTCCAAGCAACCAAAGGCTGCTGGTTTTCAATCTGATTCTGTAGAACATCACCTACGTTAGTGTTGCCCATCACACCCAATTATGATCTCAGCAAATTAAATTTGGCAAATTTTGACTTGTGATTCACACAGATTTTATTTTTTCACTTGAGCAGCCGTTGTGTCGAATAGAGAAACATTTTGTTTAACTTATTGATTGTGAGGACAAGCAATGTTACCATTTGATTGAATCCATCCTTTAGCTGAATATGTTGCTATAGAGACCAAAGGCAAGCCAACCTGTCCCATCGTGGTTCCCAAGGGCTGTGGTTCCCCACTCTCTAAACTCAATGGATTTTGACTTAACTATGGGGTGCTGAACCCAAAAAATGAACAAACTAACATCCTGCAAAGAAATAAAGGTGGTTGAGACTTTACGGTCCTCACAGTTGACATGAACCAGACTGCGGCCGGTTAAAATGGCTGCCAACACTATTCAGTTCTGAAATGGCTGACTGTCAGCGGAGGTCAGCTAAATGCTAGAACACAACGAAGAACCGTTTATGACACAGAGACAAGTGCATATATTTAAATACATTTTGAAGGACCAATTCTAGTTCAGATTATTGCTCATTTTTCTCGTCCTTAAATGGTGTTTTTAAATTGATTTTAGTTTCTGACAGAAGAATGAAATTCACTGGAAAAGTTTTTGAAAGTGCCATCTCTGATTAAATACTGGTTTTTAAAAATTCAAGTAGTGTTGCAATGCCATGTTTCCTCCACCAGGGGGAAGCAACGGCTTTCCCATTGGCTCTAGATAGCGCCGGTCGCACCAGTGGGACCCTGCTGCTACGCCTGGTCTCCATTCAAATGTTGACAACCCTAAAGACTCTCTGGCCTGGCATCTTCACATTAAAACCTCATGGTGGACAGTCTTTGGAAATGCTGGATGCATAGTTTAACAACAACAGCAGAACTAAAAAAAAAATAAAATAAAAAAACAGCTGAGAAGGGAGGGACAATAGATTTACAGATTTTTTTTTTCTTCTGAAAAGCATTAAAACTTTTTTAAACGAGGGTGTGGTTTTGTCCAGAGGAAGTGCCTACTGTGAATTCCTGGCAACCCAACCCACCCCTCCCCTCCCCAAACCCACCCCGAGTGTTCCTCATCCGAATTTTGGATGCTGGAGCCTTTCCCCTTTGAGTGGAGATTTAAGTGCTAAGAAAAAGAGAATGTACGTTTCCTCTTTGTTAGAAAAGGTTCTACCGAACGAGTACTGCATCTGTGTCAATAGCTACTCAGCAAGGACATCACTGCACTGAACTGAACAGAGCTGAACCGAGCTGATCTGAACTGAGTTTATCTAAGCTGAACTGAACTGAGGTGAGCTGAGCTGAACTAAGCCGAACTGAGGTGAGTTGAACTCAGCTGAGCTGAGCTGAGCTGTGGATAAATAATGAGGAAGGAATTGCACAGTTTGTAAAAATGAACACCATCAATACTGAATCTGGTTGCATTTATACTGTAATAAGTTATGCTGCCGTAAGCCACGCCCACGTGGGGGTGGCCGAGCAGCGTGGAGGCAGATAGCACTGCAGTGGGAGGGGCTTAGAGGCCGGGGGAGGGGTCACAGGAGGCGGGGCTATCTGGTACTGTCGATGGGAGTCCTTCGAGCCCCGCCCACGAGTACAGGGGGGGAACTGTGATGGCGGTTCCCTGTGGTACGCCGCGGAGCACAGGAACAGTATTACTATAGTAAAACACCCGAGCGTTTACTAAATTTACCTCCACCAGGGGGCGTCAAAATGGCTTCCGTGGGGGACGGGGCGGAGCTTCCGGCTCGCTAACGGCCGGATTCCCGTTTCCGAAAGAGAGGTGACCCCCCTCCCCTGCTCCCCTCCCAGATATAAATACTCTCCTTCCAACTCCTGGATCTGAGGCGGCATCCCCCTCCCCCCTTCCCCCCCCCACCCCCCACCCCCCCCCCCGCCCCCCCAAAACGAGTGAGGGGCACCAGCTCGCCCTCCCCACCACAGAGTGCCGCGATTGTCCCGTAACCACGCCGACTATCCCATGATCAACGTGCCGCGCACGACGAACCCGCAAACACACCGACGCCTTTCATCCCATCTCTCCCATAAAATCTTCTTCTTTTTTTAAAACAAAAAACAAAAACGAAACAATGGCTTGATATATTTTACCGTCCGTCTGTCTGTCTGTCTCTGTCTGTTTGTCGCGTTTCAGTTCATTCTTTTTCGTTTTTTTTCATGAGCTATACATTTATATATTTATACAAAGTATAAAACAGACCCATAGACGTAATGAGCTTGACTCTTTTTTTTTTTCTTTTCCTTTTCTCTTTTAAAAACACGTGTGGAAACGAAGGGGGGAGTTTTTCCGTGTCTCTGTCAATCAGATGATGTCATCAGTCTGTCGGGGAGGAGGAGGAGGGGGCAGCTCTCGCCCTCCCGGGGGAGGGGGAGGGGGAGGGGGAGGGAGGGAGGGAGGGGGGCGGTGCTCCGGGCCCGATTACGTCATTTGGTGCGGCGCCTCCAGCATCTCCATGAGGAAGGTGTCGATGGGCGTGTCCCCTATTAGCTTGAAGAAGAAGAGGTGCTCCAGGCATTTCAGGCCAATGGACCGCAGGGCCGGGAGCCGCAGTAACAGTTTGGCGAACCTGCCCCCCCCAACACAGGAAACATGGGCGTGAGCAGGTCCACTACACCCCTCTGCTTTTACCCCCCCAACACAGGAAACACGGGCGTGAGCGGGTCCACTACACCCCTCTGCTTTTACCCCCACACCTCCGATTGGTCCCTGTCCCCCCCAACACAGGAAACACGGGCGTGAGCAGGTCCACTACACCCCTCTGCTCCCCCCCACGCCTCCGATTGGTCCCTGCCCCCCCCAACACAGGAAACACGGGCGTGAGCGGGTCCACTACACCCCTATGCTTCCCCCCCCACACCTTCGATTGGTCCCTGCCCCCCCCAACACAGGAAACATGGGCGTGAGCGGGCCCACTACACCCCTCTGCTTTTACCCCCCCAACACAGGAAACACGGGCGTGAGCGGGCCCACTACACCCCTCTGCTTTTACCCCCACACCTCCAATTGGTCCCTGCCCGCCTTGTGGCCTTCTCTGGGACCAATCAGATATGAGCCCTGCCCCGTGGCTTTTCCCCTCACGCCTCCGATTGGTTCCTGCCCGCCCGTGTGACCGTCCTTGGGACCAATCGGAGACGAGCCCTCCAGACTGCTGCTGTGCGTGGGGCTCTAAGTTCGGCTGAAGTGTGTAAAATAGAAAGCCAGCCTCTTACCTCCCGGGCTGGTCGGGGTACTTCTGTTTGCAGTAGGCCTCCAGAGAGGCGTACACCTTCTCCCTCAGCGCCTCCACCTCCCCCGGGTTCGACAGGCCTTTGGAATCTGCACACGGGGCAGGGGAGAGTCGCTCGTTTGTTTCTGAGATGTGGGGTGTGGGTGTGGTAGGTTTTACGGCTGGGGTGTGGGGTGCGGTAGGTTTGGTGAGTTAGCATTTCTGTACACTGCCCCGCTTGTACCCCTGTGTGTGTCTGTGTGTGTACGCGTGTGTGTTTGTTAGTGTGTGTAAATTGGTGTGTTAGCATGTGTAAAATGTTTGTTAGCTTGTGCAAATCGGTGTGTTAGTGTGTATAAGTGTGTGTGTGTGTGTGTGTGTGTGTGTGTGTTTGTTAGTGTGTGTAAATCGGTGTGTTAGCATGTGTAAAATGTTTGTTAGCTTGTGCAAATCGGTGTGTTAGCGTGTATAAGTGTGTGTGTGTGTGTGTGTGTAAATGGGGGGTACCTGGGTTGAAGAGGACGATGGCTCTCAGGCACCCCAGCTCTGTTTTGTCCATCTGCATGTCTCGCATCTTAGACACCAGCTCCGTCAGCACCCTGCAAAACCAGCGGCTCATTAAATATACAGCAAAGCCGCTCGTCTTCCATCCGCGCTTTCACCCCTGAAGGGAAACCGTGCGCTCATGGGAAATGTAGTCCGCAGTTCAGAGGATGGCTTTTGGAGCCGGTGGAGCTCTGGACTCCATCTCCCATGAGCACCTCAGCGAAAAGCCTGCGCTCGCCCTCACACAGAGGGGTTTACATTATTCATGAGCCCCTACAGACGGCCCTTAGTCAGGGCTCCGCCCCCCCCTCGCTCTCTCAGCTGGGCTGAAGCACTTCAGGTTATGGCTGCTGAAGAAGCACATGAGCTGTGCTTTACTGCACAACCTGTGGCCTTCTGCAAAGCCCAACCCTCCAGCTCTACTCCACACCCTGCCAGCTGGAGGTAACCTGGAGCTGAACTCCTTCTACTCATCGGTGGTCTTTGCTTTTATGGATGATTGAGTATTACTTCTTTCTGTTTTTATTTTTCATTGTTGCAAACTTATAATCATTGTTTCACCCCTGCTTTAGAATTTCTTCCTCTGCAATAAAAATACTGAACACATTATTGCTGTTGTTGTTATTATTATTACTGTGGCTCACACAGTTCCTGGTCTGAAATGGGTGATATCAGTGTGGCTCCCAGACCTGCGGTTAATAAAATTTCTCAGAGAAACCACAAATAAAACGGCAAATAAAAACTCCCCTTTAAGTCCTCCATGTCTGACACCTTTCCCGGAAGGCTGGAAAAGGCACCATATTGTAGACGTCCGTGGTTCTTCTGAAACAGCAGTGTCACCAGCTGCTTCTTTTCACACCGCAGACTACAGCCTTTCATGTGCGGCCTTGACTGCAATCTACAGGCCCAACCAGCAGGGGTCACTAGATAGCAATGCATGCGGAACCCTATCCGACTGAACGCTCCCGCACCCTGGGTGACACAGTCGCCAACAGCGCCTCACCCTGTGGAGCTACCGTCCGCAGTCGGCCCTGACGCGGTCCGGATTCGGGCCAAAGCCACGAGGCTCGTCCACGCACCGCAGCGTGGAGCTCTGTCCGAATGAGCCACCCAGCAGCCCCTGCGTCTTCATGCTTCCCCCCCTCCCCCCCCGCCGGACCGCGGGAGAAGTATTTAAATCGCCGCGCCCAAACTTCTCGGCGAAGGACGGGGCGGACGTATCTGCGCTCCGATAAAGACGTCTAAAGCTTTCAGCGCTTCGCCGGTCACGTGACTCCAGCTCAGTGGGGCGAGCAGGAAGGGCGGGGGAGCGCCGAAGCAAAGCCCCCTGGGAAGGCCTTTTGTCCTGATCTAATTAGTCACACCGCTTCTGTCTGCCGCGTTCAAAGCTCCCGGCTCGGGGGGGGAGAAGTGTCCGAGCGCTCGCGGCTGTTTTAAAAAAGCGCTTTCTAAATCGACCTTGGCTGATTGCTCCTCACATCCAAGACTTTCGCCGGAGTTCGCCTTCACAGATTTCTTGACTTTGCCGAGAACGTTTCAAAACTCGTACCGAGGGGCCTCCAGTGGCGTAGCCCGTAGAGCGCTTCCCACACGCTCGCTGCGAGCCGCGACGTCGGCGGTTCGAGTCCGACCGCCGACCTTTGTCACATGTCTCTCCCTCTCTCTCATCCTAGCTCTTCCTGTTTCTCTACACTATCCTGTCTAATAAAGCCTAAAAAATAAATAACTGCGTTTCAGTACGAGTTTTTTTATTTATGTGCACATTAGAGTTTTGACCAGGCCCAAAGTGATGAGGAGGGGAGGTTTTGGGTGGGGGGGGGGGACACTAACCTGTCGAAGATGGCCCCCACCCCTGCGCTGTGGGCGCTGTTGCGGTGGACGTGGAGCCCCGTGGCGAGCAGGATGCCGTCTTTCACCGCTATCGAGCGGTGCGAGAACGAAGCGATCAGCAGCTCATTCCACCCTGAGAGGGAGAGAGGGAGGGAGGGAGGGAGGGAGGGGGGAGGGAGGGAGGGAGGGGGGGAGAAAGAGAGAGAAATAGAGAGAGAGTGGGGGGAGAGAGAGGGAGAGGGGGAGGGGGGGAAAGAGAGAGAAAGGGAGGGGGGAGAGAGAGAGAGGGGGGGAGGGGGGAGAGAGAGAGAGGGGGAGAGGGGGAGAAAGAGAGAAAGGGAGAGGGGGAGAGAGAGAGAGGGGGGAGGGGGGAGAGAGAGAGAGGGGGAGAGGGGGGAAAGAGAGAGAGGGGGAGAGGGGGAGAAAGAGAGAGAAAGGGAGAGGGGGAGAGAGGGAGGGAGAGAGAGAGAGAGAGAGGGAGGGCGGGGGAGAGAAAGAGAGAGAAATAGAGAGAGTGGGGGGAGAGAGAGGGAGAGGGAAATTAAACAGTGACAGTACAGTTCTGACCAAGCCATTTGAGATATAGCCAGCAGCAGGTCTGAGTCTTTCTCCACCGCCCTGTCCCGTGTGCTTAAAGTCAAACTTTTCACTGCACCTGCATCTATGTCCCCGTTGGCCTCCTAGTGGGGCTACACATAATTAACTGTGACGTCATTTCACTGAAATTATTTACAGCACTATGTGAAGCATAATCTGTCTTTTCAGCACAATCCAATACTTAATTGCACGGCTTTTCACTCTACGATAACTAAAATCTTTCTGTGAAGAAACTAAAGGTCTAAAACCACCATTTTTTACCTAACATCATGCAATGCGATAAAATCCTATTTGATCACAGCAGGAGAATTAAATTATTTAATATTTGCCCAAAATAATCATTGTTTGCAATAATTGCAAATGCATCCATGCTGAATAATACACTAAAATGGTAAAATGCACTTGCTGGTGCATTCGTGGGCTCCTGATAATCTTCTCAATGATTGTGAAAGTTTGTCTAACCGCACAAGTCCTGCTCCTGCTCCAGAACAACGAGGCTCTCGTCTCAATTAGAGGCACGCCGCTAAAACAAGGCCAGAGACGGAGGCGGGGCCAAGGCTGTATCCGTGGAAACGAAGGCAGAAGGTTTTCTTTTTTTTTTTTGACTGACAGGGCTCCTTTAACTGGTCTGCCTAGCAACACCCTCCCCTTTTTTTCCCCCCAGAGTTCCCCGCTGAGGCGGAGAGGAAGCTCTCGCGTGAGTGACAGCCGAGCCGAGCCGGGCCGAGCGCCGGCGAAAAGCCCGAGCTCCGGAGGATCGCTCTCAGCGCCCCGAACGCTCGGCGCCGAGCCGCCCCGAGAAAAAAAGCATGCGCTTGCAATACGGGACGCGTACGCAAAAACACAGAACCGCGTTTCAAAAACACAGGACCGCGTTTCAAACACAGAACCGCGTTTCAAAAACGCAGGACCGCGTTTCAAAAACACAGAACCGCGTTTCAAAAACACAGGACCGCGTTTCAAACACAGAACCGCGTTTCAAAAACGCAGGACCGCGTTTCAAAAACACAGAACCGCGTTTCAGAAACGCAGAACCGCGTTTCAAAAACACAGAACCGCGTTTTAAAAACACAGAACCGCGTTTCAAAAACGCAGAACCGCGTTTCAAAAACAGAACCGCGTTTTAAAAACGCAGAACCGCGTTTCAAAAACACAGAACCGCGTTTTAAAAACGCAGAACCGCGTTTTAAAAACGCAGAACCGCGTTTTAAAAACACAGAACCGCGTTTCAAAAACACAGAACCGTACGCGGAAGTCGCGGGACGGATTCGCGGCGGGAAGGGATTCGGGTCGCTCGCGGGCGCACCTCAAAGTCACCCGCAGAACCTCTGACGGGGCAATGGGACGAACGAGAGACGCGTCCGAACGCCCGGGCGCAGATTTAAAAGTAATTAATCCAGAAGCGAACAAAATGGCCGTGCGCCGAGAGTGCTGTGAGTCGAGAGAGGCGCTGGAGCCTTCCTCTGGCTTACTGTGTAAAATTATGACCTTGAGCTACAAGGACTTCACCGTTTAGACGAATGGTTCTCACAACACATTTATTATGAAGTCCCAGTGTGTGAGTACACACACACACGCGCTCGCACAAATCTTCTCTTTTACATGAAATAGTTCATAATTGAGCGACTGGCGGCTCACATGGCTAATCTCCTAAGTGCTTCTGAGCAGTTCTGCAGCTTACAGAAGCACTTCGGCTTCCTCTAAACACACAGAGAGAGAGAGCCCTTCTGCAGCAGCTGGTGGCTTTTCCCTGGCGATGTGGGAGGCCTACCTGCCCGCAGCAGGATGACCTGGTCGTCCAGCGGGAGCTCGGAGAAGTGCGGGATCCTCTTGGCCCACTCCACCAGGGTGAACAGCTGCTTGTCGGCCGCCTGGCAGATGTTGGTGACCGGGTCGTTCGGCTGGGGAGAGCGGGGGAAAAAGGGACAGCCAATCAGAGACAAAAAAAAAAAAAAAAAAAACGTGGTCACACGCTCACAGTCACACCCGATTCGCAATTTTGCAGGCAGGGTGTCACACCCAGCTTCTGAGAGTGCACACAAAGCAAGGGGTGGCAGTGTAGTATCATGGGTTGGACTAGGAGCTGGTCTTGTCACCTAAAGGTCACAGGTTCAATTTCCAGGTAGGAAACTGCGGTTGTACCTTTGAGCAAGATACTTAACCTGCATTGCTTCAGTATATATCCAGCTGTGTAAATGGATGCTATGTAAATGTTGTGTAAAAGTTCTGGATTTGCTAAATGCCTGTAATGTAATGACCACCCCTTCTCTTTTACTGGCCGCACCTCAAAAGCCAGGCAAACTGCTCTCTTGGAAACACTGATCCACCGACGTCTCGGCACAGAGGGAACCGAACGTCAGTGAACTGTGCGTGTGTGGGGTGGGGGTGGGGGTGGGGGGGGGGGCAGCTACCCTCCCCACTGCTGTTGAGCATGAACTCCATCTAACCTTCACGCGTAGCGTCGGAGATGACAGAAGCTTTACATTTTAAAGAGGTCTTTATCAGCACCAGCTCTTCTGCTCAAACAGAGCTCCACACTGGAGCCAGAACAGTTCTTACATCAATTCAGGATCATGATGTATTGGTGCCATTAGCAAGCAAAAAACAAAATCAGTTATTACTCATAGTCCATAGTTAGTTATCATAGGTCTATTTCATTAATGTTCACATGCATTTAAGTGGCAGGGAACCCAGCAGAGTCCCATTAACCCTGTGAAGACCTTGCGTTGCAAAAATGCGACATTGGTTTTCAGGCATTCTAGAGACAGCGTTTTTCCCCATTCGGTTCGCCATTCAGTTTAGAACAACATTTCCCAGTTCTTGAGGCGCTATGCTGTATTTTAGCATCATATTTGGAGTGAGACATTTTCTACTGTTACTCAGAATGTCTTGAATACACTCAACGTAGGCTTGAAAATACGACAATGTCTGGGTCTCACAGGGTTTTAAGTGTGGTAGCAGATCTACAGAGTGAGCTCCAGCTCAAGGCTGAGGCTGTGATGCAGGCCACACACTGTGCTGTGTTTTTAGGTTCCTCGCCGTATGTTGCTTTGGCCTGGATTCTAAAACCTGGCAACCCTGGTCGGAGTGAGGCAGCAGGCCCCGCCCACTACACCAAGCTCCTCCCCTCTGGCCCTGTCAAAAGTTTTGGCCCAAAACAAACCGGGAGGCCAGAGATGAGCAGGACAGGAAGACAAAAACAAGCCGCGATCCTGCCGCGGGTTCGAGCGGAAATATCTGCTGAGAGGGAGAAAATTAGTCTTCTGAAACATTTCCTGAAGGAAACGCACACAGAGAGAAATGCGCTGAGTTCTGGGGGGGGCGGGAAGGGGGGAGGGAGATGGGATTTGAAAGAGGCATTATCAGACAGTGTAGGCCTGCTCTCGGAGGTTATAATGAGAACCGTGAGTTTGTTCTGCTTTATTTTTCCCCAACCAGAGTACGCAAGTAGCGCAAAACACATTCACCTGCATTTCATGCTCCCCGTTTTGAACAGCCCAAACAGAACACACGCGCGCACATCCGTTTCCATGGAGACCGCACGACGCACTTCAGGCAATCCAGAAGGCCAGAAGATAGCGGCGAGCCATTAAGGGCAGAACATGTTCATATACACAACGCTTCCATAGAGGAGGAAATGGGGCCTGCTCGCTCCCGGTCTGCAGAGATGAGTGCACGTCGTCTATTGTTTGATCGCATAAAAAGGGAAGGCAAAAATAGCCCTTCCTTCAGAAATAAGAAGCATTAGCGAAAGGATATGTTCACCACTCCCACCGCACCGAGTTTTCCAGGAGCCATCATGGGGCGAATCTCGTCATCGAAAAAAACATCCAAGGCCATACATGCTTTTAACAAACTGAGGTCTACTTAGACCAAGTGTTTGGTCTTCTGTGTTTGGAATACCTGCAAAAAAAAATGACCCCAACGACCAATTTATCGATTTGAAATGATTTTAAATCTGTAAAGGAATGACAACCGATGACCTCCGACCTTTCATACAACAGACCATCGCTTAACTCACCAGAGTCTCACTTTTCTCCAACAGCTGAACACCTACAAGAGCTATTCAAAATCACAAAGCACAAGATTAGCAGGAAGCCCTCCATCCCGGCTCCCTATTGGTCGGTCAGACGACTCGCAGGTTCTCTGTCCGTTAAACAGCCCGCTGCACGCTGCCTTTCCAAGGATCTGAGCTCCAATCCAGCGAAGCTTCTCAGAGAAGATCGGACGAGAGGCACGGAGACCTCACCTGCTTCCTCCCGCTCCATCCGCTCGCCCCTAACCTCACACGCAGACCGCACGCGCCCCGAAGCTCCCGTCTGTTTTAACCCCACGCCGCACAGAGGGGAGAGCCTGGCTTTCCACTCAGCCGTCCAAGTCGGGCACTTTATGTTTGTAAAAATATCTTCACCAAAACAGAAGAGAAAAAAAAAAAAAAAAATCAATATTTCAAAGCGTGACCATCGCGCGTAAAAAAGCGGTTAGCGCCGCGGTCTCGGCGGCGGCGTCGCGCTCGCGCGCGCAAACGAAACCGGCTCGTTTCGTTCACTAAACGATCAAAAGAGGGGAAACAAAAGGGGACGTGGGAACGCGGGGGGAACGCGGGGCACCCGACCGTCTACCTCGACAGAATACAACTCCCAGAGTCCCCGTCAGCACGCCGGCGCTCGTGAAAGATGCATGGGGGGGGGCTCCTCTGAGCAGTGCTGGCGCTGACCTCCTTTTCCTCTCCGCACGCTATGCTACGCTACCCCACGCCGCTGGTCGCCGGGCGCCCACAACGTTATTAATATCATCAGATCCCCAGAGCCGGAGCGTTCCCGTATGAAAGGGAGGCCAGGCCTCCCTTATGAGGCTGCGCACACAGATTTGACCTTTATTCAGGCTCTACGCCCCCCCCCCCAACGAGCGTATTATATTCATCGTGCAAACGGATCGAACATCGAAAACAATGAGGGCTGTTGAGCTGTTTTTTTCGGGGCGAATCGTTTTTGAAAAAGTAGAAGGAAAAAAAAACCCCATTTTTTTTTTAGATGCATATGGTCTGACTCACAGGATGTAGACGGTGGGTATAAGCCCGCCATTGGCCGACTATTTCAGTCGGAATTCTCCTCCCCTTCCGCTACCTGCCTGTTACCGTTTTTTGCGAGGGCACCGTCGCTGCATCCTGGGCTCGGCGCCGCCCAAGACGACTGTGATTGGTTTAAAGAAATACAAACAAGCCAGAGAGTTTTTTTTTTTACCCCTATACCGGAATGATGATGGGTCGAGCCAGACCTTCCTCCAGCGCTGGCACAGCGCTGAAACGCAGTGTGGAGAAGGGTCTGGCTGCGCGAGACTAAGATGCGGAGGGCTGCACTGCTCGTGATGCGTTTTCAGACGCGGCTCTGCTACGCTCTCACAATCAGCCGCAGCGTCGCTCTCCCCCGGATTAAAAAAAAAGTCGGCCGCGTTATTAAGGACAGGTACCCCGCTCCTAGCTCAGGCGCGCGTTCGTATAAAATTTTCATCTCTCGCGGTGCGGAAAAGGAAGGACTCCCCCTTAATTTTTCATGCCTTATTTAAGCGGAATTATAGTTGCGTGAAGGGAAATATCTGCTTGCTGAGGGAGGCTGTGCAGACGCATGATTTTACGCTCCAGTGAAAAAAATCTCTTATCAGGCCTGTTACAAAAAAACTACACCTTGACGGCCAGGTGCTACAGTTAGACGCGCTGGGACATTTACAAATTAAAGCGCATGACGGACGGAAACGCTCTCTCCTCTCTGTGTCCAACCGTGCTCCGATCCGCCAGCAGGCTACAGCTCAGAGAGAGAGAGAGAGAGAGAGAGAGACGAGTCTCTGTTAGTACTTTCCACAGCGAGCCAGAGAGCCAGGGAAAGACAGGCGCAATTCTGATAGGGAGAGAGACGGGAAGAGAGAAACGGACGCGTGTCAGAGCCCGGGATGGCGCGAGGAGGAGTGAATAATCCCAGCGAGACCCCCCCCTCGGTCCCCTCGGGCCGAGCGCTCACATTTTTAACCGTTACCAGTTTCCCGCCTCCACGCCTCCCAACGAGAAACCAGATAAATAAATTACGATAAGGCTCCTTATTTGGAGCGTGGGGGGAGAGAGAGAGAGAGAAGAGAGAGAGAGAGAGAGAGAGAGAGAGAGAGAGAGAGAGAGAGAGAGAGAGAGAGAGAGAGAGAGAGAGGGAGAGGGAGAGGGAGAGGGAGAGGGAGAGGGAGAGGGAGAGGGAGAGGGAGAGGGAGAGGGGAGGGAGAGAGGGAGAGAGAGAGAGAGAGAGAGAGAGAGAGAGAGAAACGCGTTCGGGGTGCGAGAGCGCTGGAGCTCTCGCCGCGGGCGAACGTGAGGGGAGAGACGTGGGAGAAGGGCTTCACGCGCGTGAGGATGACGAAGGTGATCAGAGAGGAGCGCTCGAGAGGGGGGGTCCGTCAAGGACACGCCACCTCGGGAGACCCCCGAGCGGCGGGCGGTCGTTCGGGGTGAGGTCCGCACCCTGTCCCGCGTGACAGTCTCAGATCTTCCTTTCCCGCTCTCCTTTTTTTTTCCCTTTCTTTTTTTCCCTTTCTGACCTCCTTTCTCTGCTCTGCCGATGTGCTTTCCTTATCCCGGGGGGAGCAAGATGTTTTTTTTGTTTAAGACAGAAAGAGAAAGAGAGAGATTTTCCAAAGACAGAGCGAAAGAGAGAGTGTGTGTGTGTGTGAGAGAGAGATTTCCAAAGAGACAGCGAGAGAGAGAGAGAGTGTGTGTGCGTGTGAGAGAGTATGAGTGTGATAGTGTGTGTGTGTATGCATGTGTGAGAGAGAGAAACGGAGAGAGAGAGTGTGTGTGTGTGTGTGTGTGTGTGTGAGAGAGAGAAACGGAGAGAGAGTGTGTGTGTGTGAGAGAGAGAAACGGAGAGTGTGAGTGTGTGTGTGTGTGTGTGTGAGAAGAGAGAGAGAGAGTGTGTGTGTGAGAGAGAGAGAGAGCGAGAGTGTGTGTGTGTGTGAGAGAGAGCGTGTGTGTGTGTAGAGAGAGAGAGGAGCGAGAGTGTGTGTGTGTGTGAGAGAGAGCATGTGTGTGTGTGAGAGAGTGTGTGATAGACAGAGCGTATGTGTGTGTGTGTGTGAGAGAGAGAGAGAAAGCGAGAGTGTGTGTGTGTGTGAGAGAGAGAGAGAGAGAGAGCGAGAGTGTGTGTGTGTGTCTGAGAGAGAGAGAGAGAGAGAGCGAGAGCGTGTGTGTGTGTGTGAGAGAGAGAGAAAAAAGGCCTTTATTTGTCTGACTGGAAAGCGTGTTACTAACGCCTGCTTAAACTCCTGTTCTAGGTCACTATGAGATAAATACACTCCATTCAGCCGGGCCAAGCCCGGGCTGTTAAGCAACAGTTGCTGCTGTTCCTCAGAGGTGCTCGGCACGGGGCCGGGGGCCCCAAAAAAAAGGGGGACCAGCTCGAGAGCAGCTCGGGACCAGGAGTTCGCCCCCTCCCCGCTCAGCGCCCCCCACTTACTCAGATTCGGCCGCCGTTACCGGCACGGCAAAAGCAGGCCTTACCGCCAAACATAATAACGCCAGATAGAAGTGGAGAGAAGAGCAGCGCTGAAGTTGTGTAACGCGATGTGACAAAAAAATGAGTTATCACGTTTTAAACAATGGGAAGAGGACTGGGAATCTGATGTCATGATCAGGACCTTTGCTTAGCCCAGAAATATGGTTTTTTTAACATCCACCCCCCCCCCTTCCTAAGTTGGAGGGTGCAGATGAGTCGGGAGTGTGATGAAGCACAGGCGGATTCTGACAACAGGAAGCTGAGCTGGAAGGAGAACGCGGGACAGACGCCAAACCCTTCAGCTTCGCTTTCCTCCCACTGAGGATGGAGGCGCCTCCCGGCTTCTACCCCCCCGTCTGCCTCCCACCCAGCAGAGAAGCACCTCCCGCCCAGCAGAGAAGCACCTCCCGCCCAGTGGGGAAGAACCTTCCACCCAGCAGAGAAGCACCTCCCGCCCAGTGGGGAAGAACCTTCCACCCAGCAGAGAAGCACCTCCCGCCCAGTGGGGAAGAACCTTCCACCCAGCAGAGAAGTACCTCCCGCCCAGTGGAGAAGAACCTCCCACCCAGCAGAGAAGCACCTCCCGCCCAGTGGGGAAGAACCTTCCACCCAGCAGAGAAGTACCTCCCGCCAGTGGGGAAGAACCTTCCACCCAGCAGAGAAGTACCTCCCGCCCAGTGGGGAAGAACCTTCCACCCAGCAGAGAAGTACCTCCCACCCAGTGGGGAAGAACCTTCCACCCAGCAGAGAAGAACCTCCCGCCCAGTGGGGAAGAACCTTCCACCCAGCAGAGAAGAACCTCCCGCCCAGTGGAGAAGAACCTCCCACCCAGCAGAGAAGTACCTCCCGCCCAGTGGGGAAGAACCTCCCACCCAGCAGAGAAGAACCTCCCGCCCAGTGGAGAAGAACCTCCCACCCAGCAGAGAAGTACCTCCCGCCCAGTGGGAAGAACCTTCCACCCAGCAGAGAAGTACCTCCCCGCCCAGTGGGGAAGAACCTTCCACCCAGCAGAGAAGCACCTCCCGCCCAGTGGGGAAGAACCTTCCACCCAGCAGAGAAGCACCTCCCGCCCAGTGGGGAAGAACCTTCCACCCAGCAGAGAAGCACCTCCCGCCCAGTGGGGAAGAACCTTCCACCCAGCAGAGAAGCACCTCCCGCCCAGTGGAGAAGAACCTTCCACCCAGCAGAGAAGCACCTCCCGCCCAGTGGGGAAGAACCTTCCACCCAGCAGAGAAGCACCACCCAAACACCACCTATTCGTGGAGAAGCACCGCCCAAACACCTCCCGCCCAGTGAAGAAGCACCACCCAAACACTCCAGCTTTCCCCTCTAGCTGCACCTCTTCAGCTGCTCCTTCTCTTCTGGGACAGACAGCTGAAGAGAGAGAGCTGAAGGCTGCTGGAGATAAAGTCTGAGGTGATGTAGTGTGATACGTTAACATCTCTCTCTCTCTCTCTCTTCCTCTCGCTCTCACCCCCCTCCTGTCTCTCTCTTCCGTTCTCCTGCTGTCTCACCCCCTCCTGTCTCTCTCTCCCTCTCTCTCTCTCTTTCTCCTGCTCTGTGTCTGTTCCAAAGGCACTCTGCCTCAGTGTTATTAGCCAGGCAGCTAAAATGGCCATTACTGCATTAGAGAAGAGCTGCAGCCCAGATCGCTAGCAGTCTCCAGCGCGCAGGGACCGGTGTAATTAACCGCCACATCCCCCAGGTGCTGCTGGAAGGGGAGGCTGTGGGAGGAAACCTGTCTCCAGGTGTGTGAGAGAGATATTTTAGCATTTCCAGTCCTATCCAGACACATCAGCCCCTGCTAACTTCTGTGACATCCTTCAGATTTCACTTCCAATTGCAATTCCAGGACATTTCACTTCCCTGCAGAAACCTTCCTGAAAACCATCTCCCTGCTGCCTCCCCCCAACCCCCCCACCCAGTTCCCAGTAAACACATGCTCGCACACACACACGCATACACATACACACATACATACACATGCGCACGCACACACACACACACACACACACACACACACACACACACTGCAGGGGGGGTTCCCTAGTAATCCTGTTCAGATACTCTGCTCCTGGATTTATGGGGGTCATTACAGTTAGAACAGTAACTGTGAGATATATTCCCAATATTAAAATGCAGTTAATGTGTGTCTGTTAATGAGGAGAGAGGCAGAATTAGACGAGCAGGAATTGGAAACGGCACCATTGTGCAAAGTGATTAAGTCGGTGGAAAGGCCGCGCTCCCTCCGCTCACCAGCAGGTGGCAGCGCTATGTAGAACTCAATGTCGGGGCACAAAGGAAAATAAAGTGCTAATACCACAAAAATGCTGTCTTCAGAAAAAGAGAGAAAAAAAACAGGCTCTTCAGTCAGCAGGGTAAGAATGAGAAGCATACCCCTCCCTCTTCCTCCATCTCCCCAAACACTACATTACCTCCTGCATTCTTATTTCCTTCACTGCAGAGACTGGAGATGTAGTTCCACCAGACTTCAAAGGACTGCGTGTGTGGATTTCTGGAACTTTCCGAACTCTGTACTCAGCACAATAAAGTAGCAGCGCTGCAGATTCATCACTGTGGTAGATCAGCACCCACTTGTCTCTCGAACCTGACACTGTAAATCCCGCCCTCTTCCAGTGTAGAACTCAAGAGCTGGGCACACCCTCCCTAACTCCTAAAAACAGCCCTCTCCCCTAAAACAGCCCGAACCCCTTAAAACAGCCCGAAACCCTAACCCCTAAAAACAACCCTAATCCCTAGACACACCCCTAACCCCCTTAAAACAGCCCTAATTCCTAGAAACACTCCTTACCTCTAAAACAGCTCTAACCCTGAAAAACCGCTTTAAAAAGCTCAGCTTGCAGAATAGATCTTTAACTGCATAATCTGACGTTCGCACACTAAAAAAGTCTTATCAGGCACAGCTACCCACATGGCACAGGAAGCGAGGGTTTGTGACAGGAAGCGAGGCGGTGTGAGAGGAAGTGATGGCACGTGTTGTTTTCTGAAGCGGTGGTGGGGTGGTGGGGTGGGGGGGTGGATGGTACGCCCCGGGTTGGGTGAGGAATGGGGGAGGGGGGTGGGGGGGGGGGGGGGGTTGCTCACCGAGCTGGATGGTACGCCCAGGTTGGGTGGGGGGTGGGGAGGGGGGGGTTGCTCACCGAGCTGGATGGTACGCCCAGGTTGGTCTCGATGTAGGTCTCCGTCTTGGGTTCCACGGCCAGCTCCGCCTCCAGGATCTTCTCCACGGGCATGTCCTCGTTGGCGCTGCTGGTGGACTCCACCTCGTTCTCGTTTCGGTCCTTGGCCCGCTGGCGCTCCTCCTGGACGGCTGCGTTTAACAAAACTGGGTCCGGTCACGACTACGGAAACGTAGGTGCCACAGGCCAACGACTCACCCGCAGTACCAGAAACCCTGACATCTAAAAACTAACTAGCCCAGTTTCACACCACCACCACAACACCACAACTGTGCTCGGAAGCAATGAGCCAGTGTTTGTAAACCTCTGTGCTATTAATACAGTAATTAAGTGTGGGTCACAAAGTCAAATTAAATATTTAGCGAAATAAGACATTACATCGTGTCGGTTTGAGTCAATGGGGAGGCAGTTTGAATCGATGTAGGTCAACTTTTATTGAGACTGTGCAACTGACAGGGTTCTTCACTGACGCTTAAGTTACAGTGAAATAACGCACAGAACACGCCCATACTCGACACGCGTGCGCTCAGCAGTAAATATGGATTCTTTGTTTTCGGCGGTGAACGTCGCGGCCCGTGCCGTGCGGCGGCTCGCCGGTCCGATGCGTTTGCTAGCCCGATGGCGACTGCCGCCTGTCGTGCGCCACAGGAAGTGGTTTGAGTGCCACGCAGGCGGGCGCCGGGACCTCGCTGCGGCCGAGCAGCGCAAACCGCCGCATCCGGCCTCCGCGGTCCGCTGTGCCGCCCCCCCCCCCCCCCCCCCCCCGCTCCCTCTCTCTGCACACACTCCTCTCTTTTCACATTCTTCTCGCTCTCCATCGGTTAAAAACAATAATAAAATCCCGACATTTTTTTGGTTTTTCTGGTCGTGGACTGCTGAATCACAGAGGGGATTCTGAGGGCGGGGTGGGGTGGGGGGGACGGGAGGGGAGGGCCCCCCCGCCCGGGAGAAAAACCGCCGTCTGGCTTTTCGGGGAGGTCAGCCGAAGGGTAGGACACTTCGCAGAAGTCAGGGAGAGGTGAAGAGGGACAGAATCGCCCGGGGGAAATCAGGTTAGCTCCGTTTCCCTCCGAGAGAGGGAGCGCATAAATTCATTTAATCCTGTTTTTCTGCAGATTCGCTCGGATTTCAGCCGCTCCCGCCCCGCTCCCCGCTCCCCGCCCCCCCGCCCCCCGCCCCCCGAGGCCCTGCGGTGCGGGGGCTGATAGGACACCGGTGTGAAGCGCAAGGCGGCGAAGGGCCACAGCGTCCGGCGGGAGACGGCAATAAGGTAAATTACCGTAAGAAGGGTCTCTCAGGTCAGGGCCAACGCGGGTCCGATAAAGGGCAACGTTTACACAACGTTTTCTTATGGCTCTTAATTGTTTTCGTTTTTTTTTTTTGTTTTGTCTCGTTCTCTGTCTGTAACATTCTCTGGTGGGGAGGGGTCTTGTGTGTATGGGGAGAATGGGGGGGGGGCAGGGAATTGTTTGGGGGGGGGGCGGGTGGGGCTTTTTCTTCTCACAGAGAGGCCAGTCTAATGGGGGTCGGGGGTCACTATAAATCTTGGCTGCTTCGAGCTCTTCCTGATGGTGGCCTGTTTCTGGTCAGGCGCTGGCTGGCCGCCCATGCCCTTGGGACCTTGTGGGAGGGCCCTCACACCTCAGGACCCGGAGTGAACAGGAAGTGACTTTCTCTAGACACGTCCTGGGGATGTGTACTGTACAGGGGTCAGGAAGAGGAAATTGGCCACAGGAAGGTGTGTTGTGGGAAGTGCGTGCTGTACCATTCTTAAATAATTAAAGAGTGCTCGGCTGGCATGTGGACCACAGGACAAAAACACCCTCTCTGACCGGTTCTCACATGCCCAAAAATACTAAGGTGAAGGGCAGAAGCCATGTCTGGGCTCCCGAGAACTTCGATGAACACACTGTAGAGGGGGGAGTTCAGAGGTCACCAAAACAGACTTGCCGAAGCGTGCTTTTTTGAGGAAGGAAACCTATCCCCGGCATTAATCTTGGAGTGGGGCCCCCCGCGGTGAGTGGGGGCCCAGGATGCAAAGCGAGAGCGTGTCCGCATACCTTCCCTCTTCATGCCCATGGCCAGGCACTTCTGGTAGCGGCAGTACTGGCAGCGGTTGCGCTGGCGCTTGTCGATGATGCAGTCCTTGTTGTCGCGGCAGGTGTAGGTCAGGTCCTTCCTCACCGTCCTCCTTGAAGAAGCCCTTGCAGCCCTCGCAGCTGTACACCCCGTAGTGTTTACCTGCGGGGACACAGGTAACCGGTGAGGGGGGGGGGGGGGGGGGGGGGGGGGCGGTCTCCGCATGCAGTCTGTTTCCATGGCAGCCACAGGTACCACGCCCTATGATTTCTGAAGATTTATTTGTTAGGTTCAGTGACCACTAATAATGTTGAGCAAGAAATGAAAAGGGAAAAGTAAAACTTTCTCTCACTGATAGCATCTATAGCATATAGCACTCTCATAGATAGCATATCTTTATTTTTATTGAGTAGCGTTTTAATTTCAACTCTTTGATAATGTCCTTTTATGATGTGTTTCTTTTGCACTTTGTCTTAATGCTTTTAATGTTTTATGTAAAGCACTTTGAATTCCCTTGTTGTTGAAATGTGCTATACAAATAAACTTGTCTTGCCTCACAGGTAGCAACTCTCACTGATAGCATCTCTAGTGGAAAGCATCTTTAGCAGATAGCACCTCTAGCAGATAGCATCTTTAGCAGATAGCATCTATTGCTGATAGCACCTCTAGCAGATAGCATCTTTAGCAGATAGCATCTATTGCTGATAGCATCTCTAGCAGATAGCATCGCTCACAGGTAGCTGTTGCGCAAACATGAGGGTTGAGCTGCGTTTAACCTGAGTAAAGGCTCCTCATGAGAGCCATAAACTGCTTGGCGAGTTCCTCCCCGTGGTGGTTAGTAACCAGGGGACCCCTGGTGTTGCTACGGTACGGCGGTAGGGGTGGGGCCTGATTAGACCAGAGTCACAGACCCATAAAAGAGAGAAGCAGACGGGTCACACCACACTGACAGACAGACAGACAGACAGACCACCTGAAGACCGGTCTCCACAGATGGCACAGATGTGCTTGGTGAGGGACAGCGGGGTGCCGGAGGGCTGAGCTGGCGCCTTCATCACCCCGTTCAGACCCAGCGGGGGCTTGATGTCCTCTGAACTGCTCACCGAGTTCATGGGGGAGTTGAGCTGCAAGGCGGACAGACACACGGACAAGGCCGTTTAGACTTGTGGGCACAGAGCCATAACACAGACAGACAGATGGACTGAGGGTCAGCTTCCTCAGAGTACACACACACGGGCAGACGGACAGACAGAAAGACAGACGGACAGGGAAATGGAGAAACAGTTTAGGTCAGCTGTATCTCTGTATCACACTGTCATACAGACAGAAAGACAGACGGGTAGAGAGAGCGAGCTGGAAAAACATCTTACACCTGCTACACTGATTCCGTACAGACAGACAGACAGACAAAAACAGGGTTGGAGCCACTTTTGTTCCGAGCTCCAGAAACAACACGCTAGCACGATAGCCGCACGGCAGCACGGAACCTGGTCAAAACACTCGTGCTCCTCGTGTCAGTCAAAGTCACGTACGCCGACCAGAAAGGGGAAAGGAAACCATGGCGACTGTTTGAACGGCGCCGTCCGGCAGCTCCGAGAGCACGCCCGGCAGGCGCCCGCTTTAATAAAGCCCCGCGGCAGAGCGTCCGCGCGCTCCCGCTCACGCTGAGCCGCGACTGCGCCCCGAACCAAAAAACAACCCTCGCACAACTCCCGTCGAACGGTAAACAAGACGGACAAAAAGACGGACCTGTTATTTATTTAAACCGCCTAAGAAAGATGCAGTTCGCCTCCTCGACCGTCTCTGGCATGTTAATGGCATAACTCGGCTTTAATGAGATTGTTCCCAAGGGTTTCCGCCATAAAAAAAAAAGCATCGATGTTGAGCACCGCATACTTTATCATCCAGTTTATGAGCCTCAATGATGCATCGGATGCTCCTGAAATGGTGGCACTAGCCCTACGGCAGTCTCAATGAAGGGGCTGGACTGCGGGGCTGGCGTGAGCTCGTAAGACTCGGCAAAGACAGGAACGCCAAGCCGCTGAAGGGCAAAATGGCCGCCGTGCCGCACAACCGCCGTGTGACCACAGGAACCCGCCGCCCAGGAAAGGAGGGGCGGCCGCTGCTGGAGGTTACCGCCCTGGCCGCACGCGCTGTCTGACCTTTGGGGTTCAGGCGATAGGATGAGACGGCGTCTGTTTCAGATGGCGGTTGAAGGACATTGATGACGTAGCCCAGAGGCTAGCTTATCTGTGTTTGCGGATTTCCAAATCTGACCCGAGACCAGTCCCCTGGGAGATATATTAACACAATAATTGCTAACCAGCTGCAATGTGGGCTCTGGTTATGAACAAATTTCACACAGTTCACAGTGTGAAGCTTTAAGCTCGATGAAATGGGATAGCCTTACAGATTGGGAAACAATTATCCTTCCAAAGCAGGGTGGACATTTAAGATTCAAAAATCCAGACCTTCAGCCCCATCACCAAAAATCTGTTTCTAGACTCAAAGTTCCCAGCTTAGGTGTACTCAGCCCCAGAATTCCCAGTCTTTGAAATTCTGGCTTTAGAATTCCGAGCCTCAGAATTTCCAGCCTCAAATTCCCAGCTGAAGAGTTCCCGGCCTCAGAGTTTCCAGTCTCAAAATTCCCAGCCTCAGAGTTCCCAGTCTCAGAATTACAAGCCTCAGAGTTTGTTGCAGATGATCTTGAGGAAGCTCTTCAGCTTTGGGCTGCTCTAGACAATCAGAGTATCCTTACTGGAAGTCGGTGGTTTGGATCCCCCCAGCTCTGGTAGGACATGCGCTTCTTCCCATCTACCCCCCCCTAACCCCCGTCTGCTATTTTGGGGGTGCGGCCGCCAGACTGGGGATGAATGGCTGCAGTTTGGCGACAGGCCTGTGTGCTGGATCTGCCCGGCCGTGTCCCCACATAACCGGGCCTGGCACAAAGGAAGCGCAGACGGACTAATTTTAGAGCTTCCTCCTGCGTCACTCTGGTGTGAGAAACGCCGTGTGATACCGCGCTATCGCCACGGAGACACTGCCTCACAGGTAGAGCGAGAGAAGCAGAGAGAGAACAGGAAGGGGGGGGGGTGTGAACATCTGTGGCTGACGGACAGCTTGTAAACACACCTGACCCAAATTGCCTTAATGAGAATATTGTATCGGGTCTGTCTAACTGACTGTTACAGGTCTCAGAAACAGACACTGAAGGCTGAAGCCGAAGCTTCTATCTGGGTGAAGTCTCTCTGAACAAGCACTAGATCCCATACAGCGCATCCCTCCGTACGTATGGAAAAATACTGCATTACATTTTATTTGGCAGACGCTTTTATCCAAAGCGACATACAATAAGCACATACTGAAGATCTCTGGAACAATTACAGAACACAGGTCTGATAAAGTACAATACTCATTAAGTATCAGTTATCCATGGCCACGAACATCAAGTCTAGTTCACGTGGTTAGCATAGGTTAAGTCAGGTCAGTAAAGTTATGGCAAGTCAAACTGCATGTATGCAGATGTTTGGTGTCTGTGCATTTCACATTACGCCCAAACATTTTGAGGCCAGTGCTGCATGATAAAGGTGATGCCAGTTTGCCATTCAACTTAAAGTGGGCTAAATAAACAAAGAGTTGACCTCTGCACTCCTGAAGGAGACAGGCTCACTACCTGTCAGAGTGAGAACCTCAGACTGATTTTCAGAGACACAATACGACCGGGTCACGGAGCCTGAGGCCAAAATGGGGGGGTGGGGCGGGTCAAGTGTCACAGCGATTTCCTTTCCTGGGCTGTAGCCATGGATACTACAGAGCCCACCAGACACCGAGCTCTGTACCGCTAACATCCGAGGTCAGGCTCCGGACTGTTGCAGCTGCACCATTCCAGTTTAATCGGCATCATGAACACTGGCGTGAACACAGACAACACAGCAGCAGTAGATGTTCTGACTGTCATCCTGAACGGGAAAGGCCGCGTATCGCCTGGGAGCTGCTGTCAGGACTGACGGAATGCAGGGAGGATGGATGGAATGCAGGGAAGGCAGATGGAAAGCAGGGAGGATGGACGGAATGCAGGGAGGATGAATGGAACACAGGGAGGATGACTGGAGAGGGGATGGACAAAACTCAGGGAGGATGGACGGAACGCAGGTAGGATAGACGGAATGCAGGTAGGATGGACGGAACGCAGAGAGGATGAATGGAGGGGGAATGGACAAAAAGCAGGTAGGATAGACGGAGAGCAGGGAGGATGGACGAAACGCAGAGAGGATGAATGGCGGGGGGATGGACAAAACTCAGGGAGGATGGACGGAACGCAGAGAGGATGGATGGAATGCAGGTAGGATGGACGGAACGCTGAGAGGATGAATGGAGGGGGATTGGACAAAACGCAGGGAGGATGGACGGAATGCAGGTAGGATGGACGGAATGCAGGGGGTATGGACGGAATGAAGGGAGGATGGACGGAACGCAGGAGCAGGTGACCTGGTTAGACTTCTTTACTGCACTGTGCCTATTTTCTCCTCCCTGCTTCAAGCTCAGTTCTGAGTTCACCGCGTTTGCCTCCCACACTCAATGCATTCTTTCAGTCTGTTCCACCGTGGCTGATATTTGCGATGTTATTTGAGAGCACTGTCGGAATGTACCCAAGCCACTATTTTTCTCAAATCAACCACACAGCAGCCCCCCCCACCACCCCACAAAAAAAGCCAAACAAGAAAACTGAAGATAGGTCCTCAAGAGTATATGCTCATGAAAACCCTCTCACCTTCACCTATATTTCAGTCTATTGTGGCACTTTACCAAAAGGCCAAAAGGACAAGTAACAGAAGCTGAGAAAACACTCCCACATACACTATGGAGACATGTACTCTCTCACTCTCTCTCTCTCATACATTCTCAGAATACTATGAGACATGCATTTACACACACACACACACACACACACATTTCCCTAAGCTGAAATGAAGAGGACCCAGTTCCCTACATTACAACCGTTCACCCTTACCAATGCACATTATTTACACAACAAAGTTTTTGAGAACAAAGTAAATGGACTCGTAACTGAACAGTCAGTAAGAACAATTTAAGGCTAAGCTTGTTTCCTCACATAATTCACGAAAAGCTCATTGAGGTTCTTTCTCACAGTCCTGATAAGATTAAACAGACACAAATACCACTTTAAATATATCTGCAGAGCAAATAGCCTTTGCAGCCTTAGCAACTTGCAAGGAAGTCAAAACAAGAGAGGAGCGCAAACATACAAACCCACACACACGAATGCACACACACACACACGCACACGCCCCCACCCATGCACGCGCACACACACACACACACACACACACACACACACACACACACAAACAGCACAGTCTTACCCCAGATTAAAGTCTTGCCGATTCAGAGCTTTTTTGCAGCGAACATCCTGCAGGGATCTGGAATGTTCCACAAGCGAGATCGTCTTCATCGAATCGAATGGCTGCACCCGCCAATATGGCCCATATTCCGCAGGGCTATTTTCAGGGAACCTGCAACTCAATCCGTCCCAGGACTCTGTCCACGGGCGGGACCCCTCCCTCCATTTGGGCCGGGCGGAATGGGGTTAGATTAGAGGAGCTAAACCCCCTGCCCGGAAATAGAACCGATCTTCCCCAGTAATGTGCCCCATTCAGGGGCCACAGGAACCACGCCTCTCCTGGCCTTCTCCTCAGGGTTTGTGGGGACCAGTCCAGAGCGGGAGAATGGGGACCCCACTGAAAACAGGGTCCTGGCTGCTCGGACCAAACGAGGGGGGCAGACGCCGTCGGCCAACACGGGTGCAGGATGGTGTGGGACGGTACGGGACAGGTGTGGGACAGGTGTGGGACGGTGCCTAACAGGCCAGTGTCTATCAGCTCTTCCTGTGCTCTAGATCAGTGGTACCCAACCCTGTTCCTGAAGATCTACCGTCCTGTAGGTTTTCACTCCAACCCTAACAAAGCCACACCCCATTCAGCAGATAACAATCTGCACTGAACTGCTAATTCGTGGAATCAGGTGTGACAAATTAGGGTTGAAATGAGAACCTACAGGATGGTAGATCTCCAGGAACAGGGTTGGTTACCACTGCTCTAGATCCACACTCTGACCCCTTCATCTAAAGCAGGGCATCAGGCTGACCCCTGGGGCTCCACAGAAAGACAAGCTGTGATTCCTGACCTGATAACCTGCTCAAACTCTGACCTCTGGCTCAATACACCCTTAAGAGTGGATAACCTGCTCAAACTCTGAGGCTCAATGCACCCTTAAGAGTGGATAACCTGCCCAAACTCTGAGGTTCAATGCACCCTTAAGTGTGGATAACCAGCTCAAACTCTGAGGCTCAATGCACCCTTAAGTGTGGATAACCTGCCCAAACTCTGATGCTCAATGCACCCTTAAGTGTGGATAACCTGCCCAAACTCTGAGGTTCAATGCACCCTTAAGTCTGTGCTTCCTCTGCTGGTGTAAAAGGCTAATAATGGAGCAGCTCTTTCGCTGTTGCACACGTCACATTTATTTCACACAAGAGTTGAGTTTCACACAACAGACGCACTTGCTCTTTAAATAAACATGTGACCTGATTCATGCCACTGGCCCAATTATTCTCTGGGATTCATGTTACTGGATATCATGCCAGAGCAACGTACTGCAGACATGCACGCACATGCATACACACACAGACCCACACGCACGCACACGCATACACACACGCATACACATACACACACACAGACACACATACGCACACGACCCTCTCTTCAGGACAAGGAAGCTTCTAGAAAACCAGCAATACACCACACATTCTGTACATCCCCCAACCACAAGCCCCTGCCCCTGTTCTTTCCCGTGCCCCAACGCCCCCCCCCCCCCGCCCTCTCGCTAAATAGATCATCATTAGCGCTTGGGTGTGCGTGTGAGTGTGTGGGTGGTTCGCGTGCTTCTCCAAGTGGAGGAGAAAAGTTCTCACAGCCTGGTTCTCTCCGTTTTAAATGAAGATGTTTTTAATGCTTCAGGGAGAAGTACGTTCTAAATGTTTCAGGGGGAAGTAGGTATTTAAAGGTTTCAGGGGGAAGTACGTTTTAAACGTTTCAGGGGTAAGTAGGTATTTAAACATTTCAGGGGTAAGTAGGTATTTAAATGTTTCAGGGGGAAGTACGTTTTAAACGTTTCAGGGGGAAGTAGGTTTTAACTGTTTCAGGGGGAAGTAGGTATTTAAATGTTTCAGGGGGAAGTAGGTATTTAATTGTTTCAGGGGGAAGTAGGTATTTAAACATTTCAGGGGGAAGAAGGTATTTAAATGTTTCAGGGGGAAGTAGGTATTTAATTGTTTCAGGGGAAAGTAGGTATTTAAATGTTTCAGGGGGAAGTAGGTTTTAATTGTTTCAGGGGGAAGTAGGTATTTAAACATTTCAGGGGGAAGTAGGTATTTAAATGTTTCAGGGGGAAGTAGGTTTTAACTGTTTCAGGGGGAAGTAGGTATTTAAACATTTCAGGGGGAAGTAGGTATTTAAATGTTTCAGGGGGAAGTAGGTATTTAATTGTTTCAGGGGGAAGTAGGTATTTAAATGTTTCAGGGGGAAGTAGGTATTTAAACATTTCAGGGGGAAGTAGGTATTTAAATGTTTCAGGGGGAAGTAGGTTTTAACTGTTTCAGGGGGAAGTAGGTATTTAAACATTTCAGGGGGAAGTAGGTATTTAAATGTTTCAGGGGGAAGTAGGTATTTAAACGTTTCAGGGGGAAGTAGGTATTTAAACGTTTCAGGGGGAAGTAGGTTTTAACTGTTTCAGGGGGAAGTAGGTATTTAAATGTTTCAGGGGGAAGTAGGTATTTAAATGTTTCAGGGGGAAGTAGGTATTTAAATGTTTCAGGGGGAAGTAGGTATTTAAAGAGCTGTTCCATCAGAAGCCAGGCCGGGGCTCAGTTTCCCGCTAACGGCGGCACGGAGGCTCAGCAGCGGGTCAGGATCGCGGCCGCTGACGAAACGTCTCCGAGCGCGTACCGTACGTCTCCGTCCGTTCGAATGTCACGGGAAGCTTTAAAAAAGCTCGCGTTCTCATACCTCCCCGTAAGTGCGCGGCGGGTCGAAGCTGCGGGAGCTCTTTGGCGCGGGCGTACTGCCGAGCGGAGGAAGTGAAGGAGCCTCTCGCCGCTGGGAAAGGCGAGCGGCCGAGCTGCCGTAGCCCGGGTTAGCGCCGTGCTAGCAGGCGGCGCCGCGGCTCGTGAGTACCTGAGCTAGGCTCGCGATGGCGTCTCCGGGGCTCGTACTGCCTTTAGCGGCGCGCTCATTCGCGGTAGAAAACCACGAATAACGAGAATTTCCAGGTAACAGGCAGCATCCGGCGTGACCTCGTTCTGCGTTTCAGAGCTCTCGCCCGGTCCGTAGCTTCCGCGCTGGCACGCGCTGACACACCGATAACGTTCTGTGATTACAGTGCAGAACTGCAGAGACGCGCCGTACCGAGGCGCGCCGTTCCGAGCCGGCGAGCGTTTACATCAGCGCTTCCCTCTCTACAGCGCAAGAACAAAGGGGTGCGAGTGATCGAGTGACTGATAATTCATTTAAAAGTTAACAGAAAATAAACAAGGGGGGGGAGGGGTACAGATCTCGTTGGCGCGTTAATGTGCGGACTTGCATCAACGGCCCGTGGAGGGCTGTTGATGCAAGATTTTTTTTTTTCTTTTAAAACAGTGAAGCCAGTGGCTCTCCGTTGCGGTGCAGTTGTTCACGGATAAGGACAGAGAGACAGACATGGCTAATCGAGCTACGCACGCGTGCCCTGCGCGCACTACTGTAAGACACATTCCCGAGGTTCCATCCTCTGAGCTGAGGGAGGAAGACCGGCAGGTCTCTGGCAGCCGGCCCTTCGGGGGTTAAACGGACAGCGGCGTGCGGCGGGAATATCTGCTGAAACACGATCGGCCAGTTTGCTTTCTGTTGCTTTTTTGTTCTTGCGTTTTTTTTTTCTTCTTTTCTTTTCCTCCCCCCTTCCTTCTCCTGGGTCCTCCCCCTGCAGATCACACGTGAATAGGGAAATAAAAACAGCAGCTTTTCTTAATTACGCCTGGTTTGAGGGGAGCGGGCCCAGGGCTGCAGCCTGCTTCCAGCCCGTCTCCAGTTTCCCCGCGAGTGGCGCGGAGCTGGACGCGCGCTTCACCCCGTGGGCGAGGGGCGGGGCGGGGCGAGGGGCGGGGGGGGGGGTGTATAAACCTCAGACTAAGTTTTTTTTCTCTTCCTCTTCAAAAGAAAATCGAGGTTTCCGGGAAGCCCAGACTATGTTTCGACAGCTCTGTCTGTCTGTCTCTCTGTCTGTCTGTCTGTCTTCTGTCTGTCTGTCTCTCTGTCTCTCTGTCTGTCTGTCTGTCTTCTGTCTGTCTGTCTCTCTGTCTCTCTGTCTGTCTGTCTGTCTGTCTGTCTGTCTGTCTGTCTGTCAGCCTGTCTGTCAGCCTGTCTGTCTGTCGGTCTGTCTCTCTGTCTGTCTGTCTGTCTGTTTGTTGGTCTGTCTGTCTTCTCTCTGTCTGTCTGTCTGTCTGTCTGTCGGCCTGTCTGTCTCTCTGTCTGTCTGTCTGTCAGCCTGTCTTTCTGTCTGTCTGTCTGGCAGTTCGGTCCTGTTTCACAGTTGCTGTTGTTTGACCCAGCTGAGGGGTGCGCTCTGAAAACATTCTCAAATGAGGTCGCCAGCGAATTCGAGGGGACCCTGTCGGTGTGGTTTTGTGATTTACTCTTGACGTCCAGCACACGGTCCCACCGAGGCTGCAACCCTCCCTCCCCCTCCCCCTCTCCCTCCCCCCCACCCCAAACAGGGGGACCTGCTAAGCTCATTTAGGTGAGTAACAGAGCCCTCAGAGGCCATGTGGCGGGCCAAGTTCACAGGTGGCACCGCGGGGGGGGACAGGGGTCAGGGGTCAGGGGTCACCGCTCCGCCGTGGCGTAATGAGCCGCTCCTCCGGGCCGTCCCAGACTCGCCGTTCGGCGCACCCGACCGCTCGGCCCAAAAAAGGGGCCTCACGTGCGCTCCCTTAAGAGAGCCAAATTAGGGAAACATGAAAGGGAGCCCACCACCCCAAAAACACACACAGGAGCCCCCCTCATGCCCCCCCCCCCCAACCTCCCGACCAATCCCCGACAGGCCAGGGCCCGACGCGACTCAGCGGTTTAACGGCCTCCCCGTGTGTGTTGCACCCTCGGCCGTAAAAAGGCCTCGTTACCCCCCCCTCCGCTTTCCCCGCGCCTCCGAGCCGTTTGATTCAAGTTTTAATTTGGTCTGGAAACCCGGGGCGGGGAGCGCCACGAACAGGCCCCGGAGAACAAAGGAACGCCGTGTTCCTCGCTCTCTCAAACCGCGCGCAGCGCTGAAAAAGAAAAAAAGAAAGAAAGAAAGAAAAAAAAAGAAACCGCTCTTTGATGGATTTTTTTTTTCCGAGCCGTCCTTCAGACTTTCGACGCGAGGCGCTTTCGCGGGAGCCCGCCGTGGAGAGTCTGACAGGGGCGTGCGCGCGGGGCCCGGGGCCCGGGGTAAATCAGGCCCGATACCTGAGCATTCCTGAGCGGGGACGCTGACGGGATGAGCCCGGCAGATCAAAGGCAGGGGGTGGGGGGAGGGGGGGGGGGGGACTTCAAAGAGGAACACCTGGCGAAGCCGGTGGGCGGAGCCTGCTCCTCGGCCCCGAAAGGAGCGGGCGTTTCGGGGCACCCCCTAAACTAACCCCCCCCCCCCTCCCGAAAACCAGGTGTGTGCTCAAAACAAAAGGGGGGGGGGGGGTAAGGGTAAAAAAAAGTTTGGGGCGAAAGCGAACTCGGTCTCTCGTAAAAAGCGATTCTGCCATAGGCTCGTAATGGCCAACCGAAGCAGGAGTTATGAGCACAGATGGACAGGCACCATGCTTAGTCCACAAATATCAAATCAGCCGGCTCTGAACATGAAAATGTCTCTTTGATGCAATAATAATAATAATAATAATAATAATACGGAGTGACTGCTCTTGAGTAGCTCTTAGGTGGATTGCAGAGTAAGTGGGGTTAAAGTTAGATTTTTGTACCCTCCGCCTAGGTGATGCCCGGCAGCCATTTTGTGATAGAGTCTCACAGCGGTGCGGAAGGAACTGGATTTTTATTGGGCCAAACTGAGAGTCAGACTTGACCTCGGTGAAGGGCACCAGTGAGCCCTTACCGTTCGCCACAGAATGCCGGCCACACAGCGATTAAAGAGCGATTACACCGCTCATTACCCGCGATTAATCCATCCAGGGTTTCCTAGAAGAGCCGCAGAACCACCTTTTCAGTCTCGGGAGTTTCAGCCTGCGAGTGACCTTAGCGGAAATGCAGTGTGCGAAGGCAAGAGGACGCAGCGCCTGATACCAAAACTAAGACGAGGCGCTCCTGCTGACTTCCGTGAACCTTACACTGCTCCTTCACTTCGGCTAGCATGTTCTCAAGGCTTCAACGCCAGCTTTTACGCAAATCCACACTTTCTTCACAGACAGCAACTGGACACAGGAGTCGTCGGCGAGACTATCGATGGCCCCCCCCCCCCCCACACCCACCCGCAGGATTCTGGTTAGAAACGAAACAGAAAACGAACGAAAGAAACTCCCGTTTACGAGAATCCCGCTAGACGGCCTTGTCGATTGTCGTTCGGAGGGTCAAATTAGTTCCAGCTCCGAGTAATCTTTCACAGATGCTCTCGGGTTTCACCGTCAAAGAAGGGGAGCGATTTGCGATCCGCTCGCGGGCCCGGAGCCGGGCTATGAAATGACGGTATTAGTCCTGAGTGGGGTGGCTGTGGTCTGGCGCTCGTTCAGACCGAGCGCCCGGAGAGACGTTTCGGGGGAACATTCCAGAACAGGGTGAAAAAAAAAAACGAGGGGAGGAGGAGAAGGAGTACAGCCCAGCGCTTTCAGAAAGAAAGAACGAAATAGAGAGAGAGAGAGAGAGAGAGAGAGAGAGGAAAAAAATGCACTCAGGAAATGTTTTCTGTCTACATGTGTGGGCTTTTAAAGACACAGACTCTGTCCTGATCTGAGACAACGTGTAGCGCAAACAGCGACGCTAGCGAATTAGCGGCTAAACATGGCCGGCCAAATGAGACTTCGTCTAAAAATAACCTTGTTAAATTAAGAGAAGTCGAAGTAGAAGGACTGACCCTCAACCCTGTGGCACAAGGCTTTGTGTCATATCTCCCAACTACCCACAATTCCCTGCAGTGAGAATGGTGCAGTCTGGGTAAGTGAGAGAGGGGCGAGGCTAGCGCGCGTGAGTGCGGGCGGCCATCACCCTGCACCCCTGCTGCTAAGGACCCAGGCCCGTTACACTGAAGGACTGCGTTCCATCAGCGAACGGACGACCTTTCCTGTCAAAGCCCGCGCGTCTGGCCTTCGCTGGAGTGAGGAGGCCCGTCCGCCGCGCGGTGAAAAACGCGGCTGGGTGGGACGCGCGGCGGACGGCTCTCCGTCTCCTTACGACCGCTGTCACTCAGAGCCTCCGCGGCCTTGGCCGACGGCGGAGTGGGCGGAGTGGGCGGAGTGGGCGGCGGCATGCGCGAACAGCAGACTGAGCGGGAAGGTGACTGATAGACAGGGTCACCTGGGACTGAGTGGGGAGGGGTGGGGTGGGAGTGTGCGTGTGTGTGTGTGTGTGTGGGTGAGGGTGTGTGTGTGTGCGCGTGTCTGTGTGTGTGTGAGTGTGTGTGACAGTGTGCGTGTGTGTGTGCGCGACAGCGGGAGTGTGTGTGTGTGTATCTGTGTGTGTGAGCGTGTGCGTGTGCGTGTGCTAACGTGGGGTATGCACGTGTATGCAATCATGTGAGTACACATTTATGGACATGTATGTGTGTGTGTGTTTGTGTGAGCATACGTTAACACGTGGGGATGTGTGTGTTCATGCACGTTAGTGTAATACATGTGTTAGTATGGGCGCTGTGTGTTGTGTGTGTGGGCGTGCTTGCCTGTATGTGCGTGTTTTTGCACCAACCCTGTTCACTCATACACAGTGACCAGGTGTGGAATGGGGATCACACTGTAAATCTGAACACTAAATGTACTGCTTTTATACTCATTTTTAAATACACACAATGACGTCGACACAGAACTGAACAAAACCAACAGAATCGGTCCCTAGTAAAAACTCCACGTTCTGTCCCTGAGTTACATCAGGCCGTGATCCTTCACATTGGACAAAAACATCATTGCCCTGAACCCGAACATTAGCCCTGTTGCTGACATGAATCCTCAAACCCTTAACTCAAATTTTAACCCTGTTACAGATATTACCTCCTCAAACCATAAACCCAAACTTTACCCTGTTACTGATATGAATCCTCAAACCATAAACCCAAACAGTACCCTGTTACTGATATGAATCCTCAAACCATAAACCCAAACAGTACCCTGTTACTGATATGAATCCTCAAACCATAAACCCAAACAGTACCCTGTTACTGATATGAATCCTCAAACCATAAACCCAAACAGTACCCTGTTACTGATATGAATCCTCAAACCATAAACCCAAACATTACCCTGTTACTGATATGAATCCTCAAACCATAAACCCAAACTTGTTACTGATATGACTCGCTCCCGCCCAGTGTGATACCCCATCATTGGGATTTCAGAGAGCAAGTTTGGCTCTTTTCTATGAATCTCATTCATTAGCACTGAAAAACTGTGTCTCTGAGTTAAGAATGGCTGCTTTTTTAGGTCCTGATTTCTGAAAGGAAACTAGGACACAGATAGCTTTGATGTCTTAATTGCTAATCTTTTTATAACACATGAGTCAGGTGCCTATTTATATAACAAAGACAGAGAGAGAGAGAGAGAGAGAGAGAGAGAAATGTGGCTTTACGGAGTTCAAGAGAGAAAATTACAATATACACACAATGAAAAGGTAGCAATGTTTTTGTGTATTTTGTATTTGTGTGTGTATGTGAGTGTGTATGGGTGTGTACTGTATATGTGTGTGTATACTGTGTATGTGTGTGCACTGTATGTGTGTGTATGTGAGAGTGTGTGTATGTATGTATATGAGTGTATGTGTATATGTGTATATTTGTATATGAGTGTGTGTATATGTGTGTGTGTATGAGTGTGTGTGTATATTGTATGTAAGTATATGAGTGTGTGTATATTGTATGTATGTATATGGGTGTGTGTGTGTGTATATTGTATGTATGTGAGTGTGTGTATATTGTACGTATGTATGAGTGTGTGTGTGTATACTGTATGTATGTGAGTGTGTGTGTATGTGTATAGTGTATGTTTGTATATGAGTGTATGTATATATGTATGTATGTATATGAGTGTGTGTGTATATTGTATGTATGTATATGAGTGTGTGTGTATATTGTCTGTATGCATGAGTGTATGTGTATATTGTATGTATGTATATGAGTGTATGTGTATATTGTAGGTATATGATGTGCGTGTATATTGTCTGTATGTATGACTGTATGTGTATATTGTCTGTATATACATGAGTGTGTGTGTATATTGTATGTATGTATATGAGGTTGTGTGTATATGTGTCTGTATGTATGAGTGTATGCGTATATTTTGTCTGTATGTATGAGTGTATGTGTATATTGTCTGTATGTATGAGTGTATGTGTATATTGTCTGTATGTATATGAGTGTGTGTGTATATTGTATGTATGTATATGAGTGTGTGTGTATATTGTCTGTATGCATGAGTGTATGTGTATATTGTATGTATGTATATGAGTGTATGTGTATATTGTAGGTATATGATGTGCGTGTATATTGTCTGTATGTATGAGTGTATGTGTATATTGTCTGTATATACATGAGTGTGTGTGTATATTGTATGTATGTATATGAGGTTGTGTGTATATGTGTCTGTATGTATGAGTGTATGCGTATATTTTGTCTGTATGTATGAGTGTATGTGTATATTGTCTGTATGTATGAGTGTATGTGTATATTGTCTGTATGTATGAGTGTATGTGTATATTGTAGGTATATGATGTGTGTGTATATTGTCCGTATGTATGAGTGTATGTGTATATTGTAGGTATATGATGTGTGTGCATATTGTCTGTATGTATGAGTGTATGTGTATATTGTCTGTATGTATGAGTGTATGTGTATATTGTCTGTATGTATGAGTGTATGTGTATATTGAATGTATGAGTGTATGGGGGGGCTCCCTTACCTGTGGGCTGATGCTGGGTCCGTAGCCCATCCCGGGGGAGGGTATGGACATGGAGTGGGGTCCCATGGGGGAGCTGATGACGGAGAAGGGGGAGCCCAGGCCGTTGATGGGGGAGCTGAGGGTGCTGATGGGCGAGTGCAGGGGTCCCGGGCCGCCCATGGAGGTGGGGCTCAGCAGCGACGGGTGCATCCCCCGGTTGGACGTGGGGGACCCCAGGGGCGAGGACGGCACATGTCCCGAACCATCTGCCAAGGACACAGGAGGAAAGAGAAAGAGTCTGTCAAGCCCGGCATCACCACGCCAACGCTGAGTCATCGCCATGGCGATACCACGCCAACACCATGACGGTACTGCACCATCACCATGGCGACACCACGCCAACATCATGATGGTACTGCGCCATCACCATGGCGACACCACGCCTTCGCCATGGCGACACCATGCCCACACCATGACAGTACTGTGCTGTTACCACGGTGACACCATGCCAACTCCTTTCGCTTTCCTAGGCCTGTAGAAGATGCAAAAAGCGTTTCTCCGTGTTACTCACCAAAGTTAAAATGAACTGAAATACGGATCGTAATCCGTTAGTTTAGAGGTGTACTGTATCAGGCCCGTCAGCTGAGAGGGATTAAATCTCCTCCTGATCTCTCTTACAGGATGAGCCGTCCTGCACTGTATATGAGATACTGTATTGTAACAGGGCCGGGAACTGCTGAACACACACACACACACACACACACACACACATACACACACACACACACACACACACACACACTCACACACACACACACACACACACGCAGGCACACACACACACACACACACACGCAGGCACACACACACACGCACGCACGCACACACACACACACACACACACACGCACACACGCACACACACACACACACACACACACACACACACACACACACACGCAGGCACACACACACGCACGCACGCACGCACACACACACACACACACACACACACGCAGGCACACCAGTCAATAACCTTGACCCTGGTCTTGACGGGGTACACACATGACCCACACCCCCATTCCGCATCGCAGACATTCCTCCTGCCGCAGACGCACAGGGATTTATGGTGGGTCAGGGGAGTGGGGGGGGGGGCAATCTGATGACTAGACTGTGAGGTTTGTGGGAAGAGGGCATTACGTCAAGGTCAATGCGCCCCCCCCCCCTTCCCACTCAGTAGCATGAACCCACCACCCATCATTCTGTCAGCTGTCACTGTCACAGAAGGGAAGGAGGGGGGGTTTGAGGACTAAGCAGGTCTGTCAAGCTTGGCTTTCCAACCACGCCCCCCCCCCCCCCCCCCCCTTTGCCTAGGCCCCTCGGCTCTCTGGCCCCATGCACCCGAGGACTGTGGGACAGACGGAGCAGGAGGCGGGGCCAGCCAAATCCCCACCCCCCCACCCCCTGTCGAAACCTAATCTCTCTCCCTGCGCAGGTGTCCAACCTAGCCCTCATCATCATAAGCAAGCTCGTTTCCACGACAACGTACAATACACGCGGTAAAATGTTGAATACGCACTTTTCCATGGAAAATGCTAACAGCCGTTTTCCCCAAAAGCCGTTAAAGAGTAAAGGCCCGCAGTTTGGCGCATGACGACCAGCTGTTACCGCCACGCTGCCCAAGCGGGCAGGCCTTCCCGCTCTCTGGCCTTCCTGCTCTCTCGGGCCTTCCTGCTCACTGGCCTTCCCGCTCCCTGGCCTTCCCGCTCTCTGGCCTTCCCGCGGGGGAAACAAGCCCTTCAGCCGCGCGGCGGCGGGGAGCAGCGGTGCGCGGCGTCTGGGCTGTCGGCGTCGCTCTCAAGAGCCGTCCGGCACGCTCCAGGTGCGCCGCTCGGGGGGGGAGCGCCGCCAGAGCTCCGCCGCTATTGGCCGTCGGCCCCCCTCGGCCAATCGCGGGCCTCGCCAAGCACTCGCGCCGACATCCTGCTCTCCACTCGAGCGCTTCCTGTGTTGCGCCGGCGGCGAAAGGAAGCCAGGCTTTCCGAAGCCAAAAAGCTGAAGACACTCCTGACCGAGCTCATTCAGGAATAATATCACCGTGCCTTCCATCCGCGTGCTCTGTGCCACCCCCCGCCACCTCGGGGGGACGTCTAAAACCGCCCCCCGCCTCAACGAAAATCCCCCCCCCCCACTCTGACTTTCAGTTCCAGCTGATAAAGCAAGCTGACCCCCCCCCCCCCCAGCAGACACAGCCACAGCTACCCAGGGCAAGGTTGTTCATCTGTCCTTATGCGAGGTATGATGTAACTACTGTAAAACATCACATGTCCCCCTCCGTAGGGGGTACTGGGCCACACCATGGGAGGTGAGGTCCAATTACATTACATTTAAATACATTACATTACATCCCATTACATTACATTCAAATATATTACATTCCCTCCCGTTGCATTGCATTCAAATACATTACATTACATTAAATTACATTACAGTCTCTTGGCAGACACTCTTGTCCAGAGTGACTCTCCAGAAGTGGAGATCATCAGCCCAGTATGAGTTTCAGAAATACAAAAGTGCAGTATTACCCAGAAGGCACAGAGGTCCCATAATCAATAAGTGTGGTAATCAATAAGTCTAAAAGTTAACCAAGTAAACTAATAATTAGCAGTGTGGACGAAAGTAAATCTATAGAACTCTTATCTATTTTTACAGGCCAATAACATCCAAAAATAAATAAAGAGGATGTCTAAAGAGGGACAGGGGAGCCAGGGAGTGATTTCTGCGGAAGCTGGACACCCAGCAAGCTTTCTGGAACATTCCAGGAATACAAAGAGAACCTGACCAGCTTCAGCAGCTCTACCTACAGCAGGTAAGATCCGGGCCTGGCTGGGTAACAGGGGATAAGAGCCCAAAGTGTGGCGGAAGTGCTGGAGGGGGGGGGGCGAGGGGAAGGGGGGGCGTGGGGGGGGGAGGCGTGGCTGAGACCCAGCCGCAGAGCGTCCATCTGCCCCAGACCCCCTGACTGGCTTTGGGCTCTGTGAGGATGGTGAGCAGACTGACGGATACACAGGAGTAAATTAGGCGGGTTTAGGAAGTGGGACTGTGGGGGGGGGGGGCGGAGGGGGGGTGGGGGGTGGGAAGGGCTGTCCAATAGGCATACTTTTGCGGCTGATACGCTTTCAAAAGAGGTGAAGCCATTACACCCTTTTAATTCTGTCCTGGGGCAGCACAGCGGGGAGGTCTGGCTTTGAAATGATATCACACACAAATACACACACACACACACACACACACACACACAGAAAACACACACACTCACACACACTGTCTCTTTCATACACATAGAAGCACAAGCACAAGCATGCACCCAAACACACCCTCCCACCCATCCCACGCACGCACAGATCCACACACACGCACACACACACACACACGCACACGCAGGCAGATCTCCGTCGCCAGTGGGAACTTGCAGGCGGGCGAAGATCGCGCCCGCTGCTCAGGCTCCCCGGGGAAATACGAGAGAGCGTTTTTTAAAAACGCGCCGCCCCCCTCCTCCGTCCGCACGTCCCGGGACCACACACAGCTCCGTGGGACTGCCAGCAGCCCAGCGCATGACTAATGTCTGTACTTAAAAAGAAACTGTACTCATTTATTAAACAGAGCTCTCTCTCTCTCTCTCTCTCTCTCTCTCAAAATGCAGTTCGGAAAGCCGTTTTCCCACAAACGGCTCCACAGCCCGTCTCCCGTCTCCTAGAAGCGAAGGGTTAAAAAAAATTCCACGACGCTGTAAATTCCAGGATAATTCAGTTCCAGGATTCCCGGAGGCAGGTCCTCACGGATTCAACATCCTGAAATTCTAAAATCCCCCCACCTTCGGAGTGACTGACCCACCCACCGAGCCACACCCACCCTGCATACGGCACACATTCCAGTAGCCACGCCCCCCTACATACGGCACACATTCCGGTAGCCACGCCCCCCTACATACGGCACACATTCCGGTAGCCACGCCCCCCTACATACGGCACACATTCCAGTAGCCACGCCCCCCTGCATACGGCACACATTCCAGTAGCCACGCCCCCCTACATACGGCACACATTCCAGTAGCCACGCCCCCCTACATACGGCACACATTCCAGTAGCCACGCCCCCCTACATACGGCACACATTCCGGTAGCCACGCCCCCCTTACATACGGCACACATTCCGGTAGCCACGCCCCCCTACATACGGCACACATTCCAGTAGCCACGCCCCCCTGCATACGGCACACATTCCGGTAGCCACGCCCCCCTACATACGGCACACATTCCGGTAGCCACGCCCCCCTTACATACGGCACACATTCCGGTAGCCACGCCCCCCTACATACGGCACACATTCCAGTAGCCACGCCCCCCTGCATACGGCACACATTCCGGTAGCCACGCCCCCCTACATACGGCACACATTCCGGTAGCCACGCCCCCCTCGGCGGTGCGGTTGCAAGCGGAGGATCGTCTCATCGTCACCCGGGGCGACAGGTGTGATTTCCACTTCCTGAAACGGCAAAACAACCCGAGGATCTCTGAAAGGGCGCCTACCCGTACCCAGGAAATGGAGCCGGGGAAACGGCCTGGCTGGACGTGACAAGAACCTGCCGAACAGCCCGCTGTGATCCACCCGGGAGGGGGGGGGGGGGAGACTGAGAGAGAGAGAGAGATATACTGTGCACGCTAGCCAATGGAAGACGCGGGAATTTCGCCCGTCGACGCAGAATTGGGCATCTTAACTCGGCCTTTTGAAACAAAACGCCTGACATCACAGGAAGGAGATTACCGTGCGGGTTCAGGGAGGAAGCGGGCGTGAGCTCAGGTGTGTGGGCCCCCGCCCCCCCCCCCCCCCCGAAAGCCTTAATCGTGCCTCCGCCTTCACCTCTGCTTGGAATCTGGCCGTCGAGCTGCTCTCAGGGGCGATTAGGTGAATACTCGAACCCCTTGCCCCGCGCGATTCTGCGGGTCCTGTGCCAGCACTCACAGTTTAAACCCCTCTCACGTTCTCCCGCTGCCTGTCTGCTGTGACTCTGTCTCTGGATGAAAACACTCACAGAGCTAAATGTAATGTAAGCAATGCTCCCTGTACATATCAGCTGATTGTAAGGAGATAAGCAATCGCTCACGCTTTGAGGAAGGAAAACAGTGTGGCAATGATATCAATCACAGCGCTGATATCGCTACATTCAAGATATTTTATGGACACTATTTTTTTTATATGGAGCTCTAACGCTCTCCTTTGAGGGCTCTACGCTAGGGTTTTTTTTTCCGAGGAGCACATGCTCTTAAGCTGAAAAACTGAAGAGCATGCTAATGCATCCCCATTAGTAGATGTGCTCATTTAGATGTGCTAAATCATTTTTCCTGTTAGCTCACTTCAATTTGCAGGAGCGAATGCTCCTAAAATGGAGCATTACCGAGCCCTAACATTTCTCCTTTTGATAAAAATAAAAATAGCATTTTTTAAAAAAAGTATTCTTTAATGCGCAAAAGCACTAATCCTCCTCTCTTTCCACCTGTCAGTCTGTCCATCTGTCTGTCCGTCTGTCTCTGTCTGCCTGTCTGCCTGTCTGTCTGCCTGTCTGGCTATCTGTCTGCCTGTCTGTCCTTTGGCCTGTCTGTCTGTCTGTCTGTCTGATTGCCCATCCGTCCGTCCATCTGCAGTACCTGCAAACAGGAGAGGAAAAGGCGCTCCCTCATTTAGAGATCTCTCCCCACCCTTCACCTGTGACAGATTCTGCTCCTGTTCCACAGGAAGCAGCACCACCTCCCATCCCGCTAAAGAGATAACCGGGATTCAGACACCGCTAGCCACACAGTCACCACCGCTAGCCACACAGTCACCACCGCTAGCCACACAGTCACCGCCGCTAGCCACACAGTCACCACCGCTAGCCACACAGTCACCGCCGCTAGCCACACAGTCACCACCGCCAGCCGTGACTCCCACCGGCTACGCCAGCCTGCTCTCCACACGCAGGCCGCGCTCCTACTGAGATCTCCCCTTCCCAGAATCCACCGCTGCGCTAGCCTCGCTTCTGCGGCGAGCCAAGCGGGCTCAGTTGAACAGCCGTGCGAGGCACGCGGCCTTCGGAACGAGGTGAAACGGGAGCAGGAGACGCGGAGGAGTAACGGACGACGCCGACGTTGGCCGAACGGTACCGCGGCAGACTGCATTACACCGGAGCGTGATGAAAGGCTAATTAAGGCACTGTGCTCAAGGTCTTTCCCCCCGTCTTCCCCCAGCCTTCTCCAGGTTGTGCAGGGGGAGAGCAGCTGCTCGGCTCACAGACAAAGCTTCAGGAGAGGCCCGGTCCACACCGACCTCTGCGCTTGGTTCATTTCTCTAAATAAAAAAAATAAAAAAAACGGACCACATCTGAAAACACGGAACTGTCGTGCCTGTGAACGGCCAGACTCCAAAACGCCGCCAGTCCCTCCCGAAACGACCCGTTCTCTGACGGCCCAAGCCTGCGAATCTTAGTTCTGAAGAACATGGGACCGCCCCCTTCGAAACGACTCCAGGAGAGACTGACTTAAAAAGACAGCCGTCCGTTCAGCGACAGACTGACAGAACTACGGAACCGAAGTTAGATCTGCTTTCTCTGAACGCGCGGAAAAGGACTGAGATCCTCGGGACGGTTCTGGTGGGGCGCTGAGTCCCGTGTTTGGGCTCTGAGGACCTAAGGACAGAGGGAGGCGGTTGGGAGGCGCCCCGGCCCGGCGCTGGTGGGGCCGAAACGAGCCCCTGTCCTCACGCTGGCCTGAGTGGGAGGATACGCCTGGCCAACGCTGCGGGACCGAACCACTGTTTACAGGAAACAGCGCTTTGTGGGTGCTGTGTGTGTGTGTGTGTGTGTGTGGGTGTGTGTGGGTATGTGTGTGTGTGTGTGTGTGTGTGTGTGTGAGAGAGTGGGTATGTGTGAGTGAGTGTGTGAATGTGTGTGTGTGTGTGGTGAGTGTATGTGTGAGTGAGTGTGTGTGTGTGTGTGTGGGTGAGAGTCTGTGTGTATACATACGTGTGTGTGTGTGTGTGTGTGTGTGTGAATGTGTACTGCTGTGCGTGACTCTAAGCAGTAGATGTGTGTACTGCTGTGTGTGACTCTGTGCAGTAGATGTGTGTATTTCTGGTTTTGACTCTGTGCAGTAGATGTGTGTATTGCTGGTTCTGTCAGCTCTAAATTAGGCTCTTGCTCCCCCTGCATTCCCCAGTGATTCAGAGCTTTTCTGAGTCAGATTCCCTCCCATAATCCCCTCTGGTTCCAGCCACTGCCTGGCACTCTCTCATACACTACTGCACCAGGCACCACTCTGGCTGTGGGCACAGGGAACACACACACATGCACACACATGCGCACACACACACAGACATACGCACACATGCACACATAACACACACACATGCATGCACACGCACACACACGCACACGCACACACATGCGCACACAGACATATGCACACATGCACACATAACACACACACACATACACGCACAAACAAACACATGCACACACACACACACACACACACCCACCCACATGCACACACACACACACACACACATGCACGCACACACACACGCCCACCTGCCTAAACTGTTTTCAGTTTGTTTCTTGGCTGCTTGTTTTGCACTGAGCCCATGAGTAAGCAGGGATGCGTCAGTGCCAAATTCAGCATCCATGTTCAAGTGCAGTCTGGGCTATGTGATATAAATCAGGCCATAAAACCCACAGACAAGTGGCTCCAAATCCAAGCTCTGTCAGCCGTAGCTAATGCTGTCTGTTTCTGACTGCACGGCCGTCTCTGTTCCGTCTGCCGTCTGAGCTGAGAGCAGCCCTGACCCCTGACCCCTCGCTGCCAGGAGGACCAGCTTCTGTGAGACGGCATAGCAGGAAAAGTCCCAGACACTGGCAGACCCAGCAGATGAGTGGGAAGAACAACATGGCCCCAGACATCCGCATTCTCTTTCCTCAGTGCCTGTGCTCTGTGACATCACAACAGCAGCACAGCGACATTCCACTCGCAGCTGGGTTCACATCACAGCAGCATCGCAGTTGTTTCTGTGTGACATCACAACGGCATAGCAACTGTCACCAAGTAGATTTTTTTTCTCATCTCATCGCCACAGATCAATTGAAGGGGACACAGTTTGTGCCATTCAGAGGCTGCGAGGGTGTGAACTGACAGAGCTAAAAATGCGACCGTCTTCAGGACATTAAATTTATTTCGGCACACAGCAATGTCACAGAACAACTCCGGAGGGCTGTTTTTTTTTTTCTTTGCGGGGGGGGGGGGGGGGGGCGAAGGTGTTTAGCGAAGATTAGGTTTGCCGAGCTGAACCCTGGTCCCGGGCGATGTAGATTACACTTGACACGTAATTTAATTTAGACAGCTGCGAGCGCGCCGAGCCACTTCAGGTTAAGCACCCAGCTCAAGGGGAAACAGACGCCGGGTCCCGGCAGAGACGAGAACGCGGAGGCCCCCCGCTCGGGGGGGCCCGGCTCTCCGCCCCGCCCCGCCCCTCCGCGCCGACGCCCGGCTTCCCGAAACGCGGCGACGGCGGGACCTCGCTCAGGATGACGTCGCGTTTGTCCTGGAACGGCCGTAAGTCCCTGACGATCGGTCAGTCACATGGGCGTCTTTTTAGTTTCGTTTTTTTTTTACAAAGGCCAATCAGCTGGCAGCCTTCATTCCACTGACATGCCTGCTCCCGTTGCCCGTAACAACCCAAATACCTGTGCAGGGCAAAGGTTCCACAGACAGGAGAATACCTGTGCAGGGTGGTTTTCACAGACAGGAGAATACCTGTGCAGGGTAAGGTTTTCACAGACAGGAGAACACCTGTGCAGGGTAAGGTTTTCACAGACAGGAGAACACCTGTGCAGGGTAGGGTTTTCACAGACAGGAGAACACCTGTGCAGGGTAGGGTTTTCACAGACAGGTAGACAGTGTAATATATTGCAATATTTATTTGCCAATATATTTGCCAGTATATTGCAAAGTGTTCCAATAGTCGATAATTTATTCATTCCAATATATTTGGAAACGTGTTCCATTCCTGCAAGCAGCAAAAATCGGTAACCATGGCACCTGCGGCGGGCTGCTTAGAGCCTGACTGCTGTCCCAGACTGTTCTGTGGGGTTGGGGGGGGGTGTGGGTGGGTACTGGCTGTACAGCAGCTGCAGATTCCCCCCCCCCCCCCCCCCCCGCCCCCCTCATAAGCTCCCTGATACACGCAGTGCTACTGTCACAGGGGGGGCTGCTACATTATTAACACAGCTCTCCTGGAGAGGGGCTGAAACTCTGAGCAGATTCCATTACCCCCCCCCTCCTCCCCCCCGCCCACCGCACAGCTCTATTATTCATCAGTACAAGCGCCACTGAGGATATTTGGATGAAGTGGCAACTGAGGCTTCCCCTGAGGGGGGGGGGGGGGGGAGCCTGAGCTAAACTGCCAAAACCTGCTGCCTGGCGAAGAATCCCGCGTGCAGAACTACAGGCAAAACCGCGACAACACAGGAGAATCCCGCGTGCAGAACTACAGGCAAAACCGCGACAACACAGGAGAATGCCGCGTGCAGAACTACAGGCAAAACCGCGACAACACAGGAGAATCCCGTGTGCAGAACTACAGGCAAAACCGTGACATCACAGGAGAATCCTGCGTGCAGAACTACAGGCAAAACCGCGACAACACAGGAGAATCCCGCGTGCAGCACTACAGGCAAAACCGCAACAACACAGGAGAATCCCGCGTGCAGAACTACAGGCAAAACCGCGACAACACAGGAGAATCCCGCGTGCAGAACTACAGGCAAAACCGCGACAACACAGGAGAATGCCGCGTGCAGAACTACAGGCAAAACCGCGACAACACAGGAGAATGCCGCGTGCAGAACTACAGGCAAAACCGCGACAACACAGGAGAATCCCGCGTGCAGCACTACAGGCAAAACCGCGACAACACAGGAGAATCCCGCGTGCAGAACTACAGGCAAAACCGCGACAACACAGGAGAATCCCGCGGGCAGAACTACAGGCAAAACCGCGACAACACAGGAGAATCCCGCGTGCAGAACTACAGGCAAAACCGCGACGACACAGGAGAATCCCGCGTGCAACACTACAGGCAAAACCGCGACAACACAGGAGAATCCCGCGTGCAGAACTACAGGCAAAACCGCGACAACACAGGCCCTCCCAGTCAGCTACTGTCACTGACGTTGTGACGGTAATGTAACCAGACCCGGTGCTCCCTTTGCGCTTTCAAATGCAAGTTTCCTTGGAATCACATGACCAGGTTTTAGCCAATCACATTGCTCACCCACGCACCCCCCCCCCCCCATTTCCCATCATGCTAATTTCAAACTTGACGTAAGTGTGCTAAAGGGCTCTCCACGGCTTCGGGCCTTCAACAGGGACAGGGACCTCAAGGGCAACCCTGTCACTCTGGAAGTGACGTTTCCAACGGTGACGATAAGTGCTGCAGAAATGGCGTAAATTATTCACGCGTTTGGGGTGGTAACATGACGATGAAACTCGTGTTTCCACACAGACGGTTCCCCTTGCCTGCTGCGTGCCTGAATCCACATCGTGCAAGTAAGTATTTATTCATAAAGATATCTGTTAGAGCATATTCATAAACGTCTGCTTTTCACGCCCGCGGAACGCCAGATCTCACCGGGGTGAAACGGACATGATTACCATTTCTCCGCGAGGTGCCGCGTTCTTTTCCTCACGCTGCAGGTAAAAATAACAAGACGGAGAACATCCAGGAGACCTCCGGAGCCCCTGAATGAATTCAGGAACGTAACTGTTACTTACGAAAATATGTCCAGCGTGGAACTGGACTGCGAGCTCCACTCCACGCTTCCCCACAGATATGGAATGCCTGGCAGGAGGCATGACATCGTGTGCATTCAAAATATTTATCTTACTTTTATTATTATTACACTTAGTATTACTGATAAAATGGATGCGCTGTTTATTGTTGCGAAGGCCGGATGAATTGGACAGCCAGCTCGTTAATTGAGGACATTTTTTTCCTCCTCCTTTGTGTAAACAGGCTAATCTCGTCGGCGCAGTTTAACTGCTCTGTGCAAATACGGCCGTCCCGGCGTGTTTACACGAACGCCAGGAGCAGCGGACGGACGGTCTCCGAACGGGACGTCCCGGCCGAGAGAGGGGAGCGCGGCTACGGGAAAGAGCCCCCCCCGGCCCCCCCCGTCCCAGCCCCCCCGGCCCTGCCCCCCCCCCCCCCCCCCCCCATCCTGCTTTCACAGTGAGCATAACGTTTGGTTCCGCTGGGCGCCAGTGATTTAGAGAGCGGTAGCAGGGAGCAAGGGGGGAGAAATGAATCACCCCCTGGGGTGCGAGGGTCAGGCTCAAGGGGGGTCATTTTGCGGGAGCGTGCAGCAAGTCAGGGTGGGGGGGTGGGGGGTGGATTGGACCAGAACTTTGCGCCAGCAGATTTTCACTTAAGCTGGACACACACACACACACACACAGCACACACAGCACACACACACACACACACACACACAGCACACACAGCACACACACACACACACACCATGCACACACACACGTGCACACACACAGACACGCCTCTGAAGAACAGCTATTATACCTACCGCTAAGTGGTTTGTGTTGACGTAACCTCTGGTCATTACATATTAACTGGAAGATAACGACTTTCACTGAAGTCTTAATTCTTTTGGCCATGTATTAACTGTATGCAGTGTCCTAGTTTCTTTCATACTGTTTATTTTTGCTTTGTTTTGTTTGGAAGGAACCCATTTACATATAAATGGCTCAGTGACACTAATGTTACTAAAAGCATGCGGGATGCTGTGTCCTGCTGGTAAATCAGAAGGCAAGATTAAGATTAAAATCACAGTTATACTCCTGCCAATCTTTCCGCGAGAGCCAGCAGGCCCTCGTGTGATCCAGAGAAAAGATTCGTGAAGAAAAAGACGCCGGTGCCAGCACGCTTCGGGCTGTCCAATAACCACTGCCAAAACATTTAGCTTTGATTTCTTTTTGTCACGGTGCGTGAAGTTCATTTCATTTTACGACGTTTTCGTCTTCCAAACGACCAAGTAATCAATTTTCTAAACATAATTATACAAACACTTTAAACGCAAACGCACACGTACACCAGCGCATATTTCAGTCGGGGAAACTTTTATAATTTAGAACAAATAATATGAAAGCATCTGCAATAATACATTTTGAAAACATGTTTAATTAAAAATAAAAACAAATGAAAAATAAGCAGCGTATGTTTCGGTGTCGATACGTTAGCGACGCGATGCGATTTAGCGCAGAGCAGCAGGGAGAGAGCCCAGAGGAACACCCGCTTGTTAGGAGCCCGATTATCGCGTTGCTGGACGGCGGTTTTTTTCCCAGCAGCGCGTTAGAGGCAGCAGCCGCGTCCGCGCGGCGGATTAGCTCGCGACGAGCCGAGACGCGCCTCCAACGCGGCGCCTCGCGCGTGCTCAAAAAAAAAAAAAAAAAAGCGAATTTCTCTTTCTCTCCTCGAGCGTTCCCGGACAATGAAAGGGAGCTGATTACGGCCGGACCGGGGAGGACGGAGCCCAAACAAGACGCGGCGCGGCCTAATTACCAGCCGGGCAGGCGTCCCCGTCGCCCCGTCCCGCGGGGGAGTGATTATTAGGAGCCGGCGTGCGCGGCGCCGTCCCGCGGGAGGAAGATTGCGGCGCTGATGAAGTCTATTCACCGGATCGCGGGGCTTCATTTCAGCGACAGCGGTGGCCAGTGATGAGTCAGCCCTCCCGCCAACCGCCAGCGCCTCTACAAGGGACTTTTCGTTACAAGCTGCCGTCCGGAAAAAAAAAATATATATATATATATATTTTTTTTTTTTTTGCGCAAACCGGATAACCTGTTTGGCTTCTGATACCGGAGAACAGTCTTCTAGCGCGAGGGATCTCCGCGTTCTCATGCTAAGCAGCCACCGTGGCGTGTGCCGCACGCTGCCTCGTTGCTGTGGCGACAGTGTTCCGTACGTACAGTACAACGCTTACTTCAGTGTCGCGAGGACATTAGGTTCATTGGTAAACCGGTGAAGTAATTGGTAACCGTTGCTGCTGTATGTTGCAAGACGGCCTAACCCTGTCTCAGGAGATATACCATCCCGTGAGTTCTCATTTCAACCATAATTTGGCACACCTGACTCCACTAATTAGAAACTCAATCGGATCTCTTGCTGTTGAATGGTGTGTGCTTTGTCAGGGTTGGAGAGAATACCTACGGGACAGTGGAACTCCAGGAGCCGGATTGGGCAGCCCTGCTATGTTGCAGGCGTCCAAGTGAGCACAGACCAAGCCAAATAACAGACACGCCCACAACGGAGCTGTGCGGGAGGGACTTCCAAAAAGCACCTTGAGAAGCAGGTAGATGCTTTCAGGGAGTTTTAGCACATCACGGTACAATTCAAAAAACCCTTATAACATCCATGACAGTAAGAATGCGGGCAAACTGGCTGCTTTAATCATCCCAGCAGAGACGGATACTGCATGAACTGCAGCGCCCGTGTGTGGGCCTACGCTTGCGTGTCGAAAATAGTCCTCAAAGCACGCTAGTCAGCCCTTGCAGAAAGCTCACAGTCTTTTTCTCAAATTCGCCGTTCTTCAAAGGCAAAACAGAGGCGACCGAGCCGACTGTCAGGCCGTAGCCCCGCTGCTCCCCAAAGGCTTCTTCGGGTGCAAGAACACCGAGTTCAGGATGGATCCGGTTTACCCTCCCGCGCACAGACACTACCCTTTTCACACAGACCACGACGACAGTGACGACGATAAAGGGCAAACCAAAAACAGGCCGCGAACCTTAGGCCGCGCGCGCACGGCCGGAGTTTCCGTGGCGACGGCGAGCGCTTTCAGGCCGGAGGCTAGTGAAGCCGTTAGCCGCGGTGATTGATTACGCGATGATGAGGACGGGCGAGAGAGACCGGCCATCCCGCGGATGGCAGCAGGGTCAGGAATTTGTCGCTTGGATTGACTGCGCGTGTGGGGGCTGCTCCGGGACGGGGGCTATTTTGGGGAGGGAATAAAGCGTACTTACAGGGGAAGGGGGAGAGAGAGAGAGGCGTGGGGCCTGCAGACTGGCGTTAATCATGGCAGCGCTGAGAAGGGTTTCTCTTCCCTGCCTCGTGGTGTAAAATGTGGTTATCACAGCAGGCAGGCTCGTGTTAACGCGTAAGCATGTGTGTGTGTGTGTGTGTGTGCGTCTCTGTCTGTGTGTGTGTGTGTCTGTCTGTCTGTGTGTGTGTGTGTGTGTGTGCATGTGTGTGTGTGTGTGTGTGTCTGTCTGTCTGTGTGTGTGTGTGTGTGCGTGTGTGTCTGTGGTGTGTGTGTGAGTGTGTGTGTGGAGGCAGAGGTTTAGTAGTAGAACAACCTCTAAAAGGTGTAATTTCTTTTGTGCGTTCCCAGAGAAATGTTTATACGTGATTTAGGACAAGAAAAACCCTCTCAAATCGCAGCCAGAGGAAGAAAAGGCTGTTTCCATTTTGACTGTTTTAAAAAAAAAAAAAAAAGAAGAAAGACACAGGACAGGGACCCATTACTGACCACAGAATGCGCCTTTGAGGTCGTTTTTCTGTTCCTATTTTCAGATATCACTCCTCTGTTTGCTGGACTGCATTTACTCAGAACCCTCTCTAATGGGACACAAATGTCTGTCTCTGCAGAAACTTGGCCCAGTGTTAAAGAAATGTGGCCTGTGTCACCCCCCCCACCCCCCTCCACCCCCCTGTCTGTGTCACCACGACCCCCCCCTCCTCGGGGGGAAAGAGAGGCTACAAGAAGGGGTGGGGGTGGGGGTGGGGGGTGGGGGGGGGGGTCGAGGGGGGGCACTCAGAATCTGTACGTGCAGCAGGAAGGGGCCAAGCAGGCTAGGGGAACACATGCACCACACTGTATGGGGATGGGGGGGGGGGGGCGTGTGTCAGTTTTGCGGTCACCCCCCCCCCCCCCTCCCGCCCCATGACTCTGGTTTAGCAGCAAACAAAAAAGCAGCTTTAAAGCCGCGTTTGTGCTTCCAGAACAAACAAACGCATCTGCATGGTGAAAATCCCCCGCTCGCTGTTTCAGAACCAGCGCTGTAAAACATGGCAGACTCCATCTAAGAGCACCCTGGGGGGGGGGGGGGGGGGGGAGGGGGGCACTCCGCTGCCTTCTGAATCTGAAACTACTGACCTACTATTCTGTAACAGGAACTTACAGTGATCCGCTCTCCAACATCTCCACCACACTCAGGCCTATCACGCACCAAAGCTAGCTGAAAACTTTGACACACTGACACTCTGTAGCTAAAATCACTGACACACTGACAATCTGTAGCTGAAATCACTGACACAGTGACATTAGCTGACATCACTGACACACTGACACTCGCTGAAATCCCTGACACACTGAGAGTAGCTGAAATCCCTGACACACTGAGAGTAGCTGAAATCCCTGACACACTGAGAGTAGCTGACATCACTGACACACTGAGAGTAGCTGAAATCCCTGACACACTGAGAGTAGCTGACATCACTGACACACTGAGAGTAGCTGAAATCCCTGACACACTGAGAGTAGCTGAAATCCCTGACACACTGAGAGTAGCTGAAATCCCTGAGACACTGAGAGTAGCTGAAATCCCTGACACACTGAGAGTAGCTGAAATCCCTGAGACACTGAGAGTAGCTGAAATCCCTGAGACACTGAGAGTAGCTGAAATCCCTGACACACTGAGAGTAGCTGAAATCCCTGACACACTGAGAGTACTGGAACTCCCTGAGCTGGAAGCTGTTTCCTGTTCTCCCGCCAGTGGGCTGCAGTGTGGGGATGAAGAGGCATCCGCTGGATCAGTCCCCACCTCCAGCTGCCAGACTCTCTGCACAGAGACCTCTCTGACATGGGAAACAGGAGGCAGCTCTACAGCAGAGCTGCCAGCTGAGCGTCATAAAGCAGAGCATGAAGTACACTGTGTAACAGGGCCTAATGCTGAACACAGAGCCCCATGTAACAGGGCCAGACACTGAACACAGAGCGCCATGTAACAGGGCCAGACACTGAACACAGAGCGCCATGTAACAGGGCCAGACACTGAACACAGAGCACCATGTAACAGGGCCAGACACTGAACACAGAGCACCATGTAACAGGGCCTAATGCTGAACACAGAGCACCATGTAACAGGGCCAGACACTGAACACAGAGCGCCATGTAACAGGGCCTGACACTGAACACAGAGCACCATGTAACAGGGCCTGACACTGAACACAGAGCGCCATGTAACAGGGCCTAATGCTGAACACAGAGCACCATGTAACAGGGCCTGTCACTGAACACAGAGCGCCATGTAACAGGGCCTGTCACTGAACACAGAGCACCATGTAACAGGGCCTGACGCTGAACACAGAGCACCATGTAACAGGGCCAGACACTGAACACAGAGCGCCATGTAACAGGGCCAGACACTGAACACAGAGCACCATGTAACAGGGCCAGACACTGAACACAGAGCACCATGTAACAGGGCCTAATGCTGAACACAGAGCACCATGTAACAGGGCCAGACACTGAACACAGAGCGCCATGTAACAGGGCCTGACACTGAACACAGAGCACCATGTAACAGGGCCTGACACTGAACACAGAGCGCCATGTAACAGGGCCTAATGCTGAACACAGAGCACCATGTAACAGGGCCTGTCACTGAACACAGAGCGCCATGTAACAGGGCCTGTCACTGAACACAGAGCACCATGTAACAGGGCCTGACGCTGAACACAGAGCACCATGTAACAGGGCCTAATGCTGAACACAGAGCACCATGTAACAGGGCCTGATGCTGAACACAGAGCACCATGTAACAGGGCCTGACACTGAACACAGAGCACCATGTAACAGGGCCTGACACTGAACACAGAGCACCATGTAACAGGGCCTGACGCTGAACACAGAGCGCCATGTAACAGGGCCAGACGCTGAACACAGAGCACCATGTAACAGGGCCTGATGCTGAACACAGAGCACCATGTAACAGGGCCTGATGCTGAACACAGAGCACCATGTAACAGGGCCTGATGCTGAACACAGAGCACCATGTAACAGGGCCTGACGCTGAACACAGAGCACCATGTAACAGGGCCTGACACTGAACACAGAGCACCATGTAACAGGGCCTGATGCTGAACACAGAGCACCATGTAACAGGGCCTGACACTGAACACAGAGCACCATGTAACAGGGCCTGACACTGAACACAGAGCACCATGTAACAGGGCCAGACACTGAACACAGAGCACCATGTAACAGGGCCTAATGCTGAACACAGAGCACCATGTAACAGGGCCTAATGCTGAACACAGAGCACCATGTAACAGGGCCTGACACTGAACACAGCCAGCTTTCAGGAAGAACCGCTGAAGAACATGTCGTTTGATAATTTCCCTGTGAAAATCCCAGAAATACCACACAGCCGTCCGTGTCATACACTCTTTGATCCAATCAGCAACGTCTTTTTCACCAGCCACTCAGTCACAGACACTGAGAGCGCAGTTTGCTCTTTGAAGTCATTTGGACCTCCTGCTGTACACTAAAAAGCACACACATTTACCACTTGATTACAAGACATTATCGTGGCCAGAACTGATAAGTATTTAATGAAATGACTAAAACCGCAGAGCAATTTTTTCCGGTCCTTCATTGCGAATGTATCCTCGAGTTAAACAAAATGTTCAAATAGCAATTACTGTTCAAACCAAATATTTCAAAGATTGCTGCACTAAAAGTTTTGTTGTCCGGTTGTATCAATTCCTATGCTGCGGACTGTCATTTCAGTTCAAAAAACAGTTCAATCATTTCAGGAGCACTTTGTTGTGTTTTAATGTGGGAAAAAAAAGAATGGAGATGAAGTCCGGAGATGAAAGCAGTAAGGGCATATATTCCAGGGGTCACTGTGAGGACTGTTTGCTGTGGTTATAGTTTCTCTGCCATAGACACTGCTGCACCTCCTTTGTTTTGGGTTGAGTGTGGGGGGGGGGGGGTGAGGGGGTGGGGTGGGGTCGTGTTTCATAGGAACGTCGCTGTTTGGAGACGCGGTTTCGAAATGAAATCGGATCGCGGGAGGTCATCCTGTTCTGATGAATCACAGACATGTGGACACGCCCTGGAGGGGCGAGAGAGCGAGGGGGTGGGGGGGGAGTGAGAGAGTGGGGTGGAGAGACGGGGTTTGGGGGTGAGAGAGAGCGAGGGGGTGGGGGGAGTGAGAGAGTGGGGTGGAGAGAGGGGGTTTGGGGGTGAGAGAGAGCGAGGGGGTGGGGGGGAGTGAGAGAGTGGGGTGGGGAGAGGGGGTTTGGGGGTGAGAGAGAGCGAGGGGGTGGGGGGGAGTGAGAGAGTGGGGTGGAGAGAGGGGGTTTGGGGGTGAGAGAGAGCGAGGGGGTGGGGGGGAGTGAGAGAGTGGGGTGGAGAGAGGGGGTTTGGGGGTGAGAGAGAGCGAGGGGGTGGGGGGGAGTGAGAGGGTGAGAGAGTGGGGGGGTTGGGGTGGTTGAAGAGCAGGATGGGGGGGTGAGTGAGGTGGGGTGCGGGGTTTTTGGGGGTGAGAGAAGGTGGGGGGGTGGAAGAGTGAGTGAGTTGGGGGGATGGGATGGTTAGAGAGTGAAGTGGGGGGGGTTGGGGTGGTTAGAGAGCGGTGTTGGGGGGTGAAAGAGCAGGGTGGGGGGCGCAGAGTAGTGACTGGAAGGGGAGTCACACTGTCAGTTGATCATGTGACCATAGAGCTGGAGAGGCATACCCCAGCGGGAATATGATGTATGATGTGTGCATGTTTTACAGGTACACCGTGTCTGATGGACAGGTCCCCAACAGCTGCTGTCCCAGCTCTCTACCAACCCCCCCCCCGTCCCTCCCCGTCCCTCCCCGTCCCTCCCCAAGAATGAAACACAGCCGCCGCGGCTGCAGACACGTCCAGGGCCTTCACACGCTACCGCCTCCTGTCGCAAGAACGGGCACGGCGTGCGCCAGCCTTCCCTCCGCCCTGGCAACAGCGTCCAGGCGCCGGCGTCGGACCAGGGAGCTGAAGAGGTACCGTTCCCTGTTCTTTTTGGTTTTTTCTCAAAGCGGGGTGTTCTGGGAGGAGGGGGGGCGGGGGGTGTCCGGTTCGGGAGTGTCTTACACCGCCCCGCAGTGCTCTGTCATCATCGAAACCGGCCGCTCGGATCGTACGCGATCGTTGGGCGTTCGGGCCGGGCTGCGGGCGCCACGCACGCACGTGCCGCCGCGATCGCTCTCATCTTTTTACGAGACGGCGCGGAGCCGGGAGTCCGATCCTGTAAAACCGCTGGCTTTCGTCCTCCTTCGCTCCCGCTCCTCAAAAAGACGTAAAACTTTAAAACGCTTCTTTTTTTACGGCGCCCGCGAGGTAAGAGAATATTTCCACGGTCCCTCAACAACACGACGGCTGTGCGGAATTTAAAAAGCAGTTACGCTTTCAAATCTTTAAAAAATAAAGCAGTTTGGACGATGCAATGAATCCGCTTTTTTGTAATAACGGCCCTTTTCAATAACATAACAAGGCAGCCCTGAACTGGCAAAAGAATCATGACTTATTGCCTACGCTTCCTGATACTTGCTCACCCATAAATTGAGTGTTATTGCTGGCTTGGTGACACATCCCAGTGAATCAGGTGTTATACTTGGCTCAAAAAGAGATGCCTGAGAAACAGGTGTTTTCATTGGCCCAGAGAGTATATGCCCATAAATCAAGCGTTGTGATTGGCTGCAGAACCTGGCACCACACGCACTAGGCTGAAATTCCTCCCCCCCCCCCCCCCCCCCCGCCCCGACCATGAGAATCTGCTGACTTCCAGCACGTCCGTGGGCAACCGGGGCAGCCGAGCCCGCTCGCCCCTCCGCTCAGGAGCCTCGGCCTGGGGGCTCCGGACCACCGGGGGTCCTGGCTCCGGACCAAGGCCTAGGCCGGGGGGCGAGCGGACGGAGAGCGACGAGGCGGCCGCTGACCCGGCGCAGTTTCCGTGGCCCGGGGCTAACGGCCAAAACCCACAGCCGGCGGGCGCCATGTTTTTATCCCTCTCCGTGTTCAGAGCGGCTCCAGCTACGGCTTTCTTTCCGCTGGGGTCACGTGACCGCAATTTCCCGCAGAACAGCAGATCGGCGTTACGTGCTATTTCCATTTTCTCAAAACTGCCAACACACAGGCTGTTCCTTTCACTGGACTCCAGCGCTGCGCGGCGGCTAACACTTTTACTTTCTTTTTTAAATTTTATTTACGGGAAATGAATCTGACGACCGCGACGAAATTAGACTGGGCAAAAGCAGAAACAGCAATTACAAAAAACGAACGGAGCCGCCTTCTGGTTCAGAGCCCGTGATGCTTAACCTGGGATCGTTTTCTCCAGCGTTAGCGATAGATGGATTAGCGGAAACTTTAAGAGCGTTTCTTTAAGCTCGTTCTCTTCACCGGTACGACGGCAGGTGCGCTGTGTTTCCGCGAGCCTGCTCCCCCTGTTTCTACATCGCCCCGTTGCTGGGGTGCATTGGGGAGGCAACAGCTGACTCAGCCTCACCAGGGAATGACAGGCTAGTAAGGTGGATAGATCCATCGGTCTCGTCGCTCTCTAGCGGCCACTACTGGTCAGACCGGGTGATTGCGGGAATACGGTGACCTCGTTATTCATCAACTAAATGGGTGTGTCCGCAGCACGGAAAACAGCGAGAACAGGCATCATGTGATTCGGAGGAGGAAGGGTCGTTGGCGGGAGATTCGGTTGAGTTTGGGGTTGGGGAAAAATGGGACAAAATCATGGGATAAAATATACATATTTTTTTTAATTAGTTCATTGTTGGACAGAAGATAGTTATACTTATAATGTTAAGCAGTTTGGTGTGCCTGCTGGAGGAGCGTGGTTAACAGTCTCTTTGCTCCAGGAGTGAGGAGCACTGATGTCAGCTTTAGCCGTCCAGGTCTCGCCGTTTCCATGGCATTACACTGACTAATTCTCACTGGACGACTGAGCTGAACTTAAGCGACCTGTGGGGGTGACCTTTCGTCCCCGCTGGGGGCTTCAGAGCCTGGGACAGAGACAGAGTGGACAACCCCCAACCCCCATGCCCCAATGATCCACAATCCACTGGGGCTTCCATCAAAAAAAGGAGAGCACGCCACCATCACAAAGAAATTCAGCTGGAAAAATGAGGGTGCGCTTCATCACAGGAGCACAGGCTGACACCCCCCCCCCCCCCCCCCCCCACACACACACACACACACACACACCCCACGAAACATCCTCTCAGCTAGAGGAGCCTCTGGCCATACGCTGGACGACCCCACCCCGCCCCCGCATGGCCGCGCCCCTGGCCCTGCTGGGGAGTTCTCTGGAATAGGGTTACATCGCTGGCCCCTTGGCCTGGGGGTGGGAGTGGGGGTGGTGGGGGGGTGGGGGTTGAGATAAGGCAATGTGCTCTTCCAAAATCCCACACACCAAGACACCAGCAACATGCCAGTCAATCTGAAGAGCAGCTGTGCTGTAGATCTGTCTCCCACAGCGCTGAAGGTACAGACACAAACACACACACTCACACTAACACGCACACAATCACACACACACACAAACACACACACACACACACACACACTAATACAATCACACACACACACACTAACACGCACACACACACCCTAACACGCACACACACTAACACAATCACACACACACACACACACAATCACACACACACACTAACACAATCACACACACACATGCACACACACAATCACACACACGCTAACACAATCACACACACACGCAATAATACAATCACACACACACACACGCGCGCGCACGCATTGTGACTGCCAGCGCTCACTACATCAGCCTGATTTGCAGCAGCACACATACGGAATCAAATAGAGAAAGGAGCGGATTGGGCCTGATGCTGAGTAATTACCTGCTGGGGAATTCTGTGGGGCATCCAGAGTTTAATCACCTATAACCCCAATTACGGGCCTGGAAGTGGGACTCATAAAGCACCCAAACCAGATGAACTCCCGGTCCAAACTCCAGCCCAGCCCGCGCGGAGCAGAGCGCAAAACCAATCAGGGCAAATCTATTTTAAAGCAGCAGCAAAAGCCACGGTTTCAGACCCAGAGAGAGGGATAAAGAGGGAGAGAGAGAGAGGGGGGGGGAGAAAGAGAGAGGGAAGGAGGGAGAGAGAGAGTGTGAGAGACACCGAGACAGAGAAGGAGACAGGGGGAAGATAGCGTGGGAGAGAGTGAGAGACAGAGAGGGAAAGAGGGGGAGAGAGAGGGTGAGAGATGAGTGTGCGTGCGTGTCTGCGTGCGTGTGTGTCTGTCTATCCGTGTGTATGCACACACATCTCAGACGGATTAGGGGCCTATCGGTGGGCTCATTAATGAGCTGTGCACCAGGAGGTCACGGGTTCAAACCTCGCGCTGGTCACCATTTGACCGCAGATAGGATTAAATTTGAACACTGACCCACCTGCTAAAAGCAGATCAGAACACCAGCACTGGAGCACGCAGGGACTCCCTTTAAGGGAAAGAGTTACTGTGCCAACACCACTGATTTATTGACTTTAATCCTAGCTGGGAATTAGGTAGTATTAGTTAAATCTCAGGACAGAATGAAACTTAATCTGACCCACAATTTAATCACTAATTCACACTGCACACAGGGTGTCTTTTCTTGCGGCAGATTGCTTTTGTGTTTCTCAAGATCTGCGAACTTTTTTAGTCAAAAACAGCATATATTTACATTTCTTTGTTGACAACGGGGAGTCCGCTTTGTTTATTTTTAAGTTCTACATTTTTTTTCTTCCAAAGATACATTTAGTAATGTTACTTTTATATTGTTAAAGATGAACTAAAAATTGCATAAACAAAAAAAAACCACATCTCCATGAGTGATGAGCGCAGAGGTGCTAGCATTAGCGGAAAGTCCCGAGCCTCTGACTGAGCGCGCTTTGCGCCACGGCTGCCGTCCTCAAAAAAGCCTTTCGCATACCGGCTTGGCACAAACACACAAATACACACGCAGCATGCAGCGCCCTCCCATTTTCCCCGGTGCATTTTTAGCCGAAAAACAAAACAAAAACAACGTCCGTCTCGCGCGCAACGCCAGCACACGGGCCTGGCGGTAAAAACAGACACGTATAAATAAACAGAGCAGTCCCCGGCCGGCCGTTGCGGGGCAATTAGCGCCTAATCACAATGGTGCCCTGACGTGCCACTCAGACACATGATGCATGGCCGGGGTCACGGGGAGTAACAGGTCATGCAGTGAGCGTGTCCTACGGGCAGAGTGCTTGATTCATGGCCCGGTGAAACCGCACAATGCCACCTCTGTCTTATTCGCACTTCCTCTTTAACAAATAACTCACGCGTCCGAGAGTAAATCAAATTAAATACACTCAAACATTTCAATTAAAATCATATTTTCTCCCGGAACATATAGGCACGAACCCCCCCTCTTTCTCCCCTTCTCTGTAAATGATCACAATACTTACTGTATATTCAAGCAATCCGTTACGCAATAATGCTAAATAAACGTGAATTACCCCGGACCAAAGGTTAACGTCTTTCAAACCGATTTGCAGTCATTTTATCTACAAAAGGCAGGATCAAAAGCCAAGAGGTTTTTTTTTCCTATCTCCCTTTCTCTCTTTATTGACTCTGTAGTCCAGAGCAACTCCACAGCAGACAGGAGACCTCTGATCTACGGTCCCGGCTAGAACACCCGCCTATAGAACACAGAGTTGTTTGATTAAGCCGTCGGGCTTTCATATACCCGTGACCTACTTAAAACTGCGAGAAATGCAAAATGCGATCTCCTTTCCTGTTTAAAAAAAAAGGCAGGCTATTGCAACTCGATGACAAGACAAACGAGACATCTGTTATTGGGGAAAGAGCCCATTCGAGAAGATGACAGAAAGCCCGATCGACGAGAGGGATTCCTTTTTTGTGGAACTTGAAAGAAAACGCAAAAATCAAAAAGCGCGGAATTTCTGCAAACCGCGAGTCTCTTCGTATGTTAAGAATTACACGCCAGGAAATCCAACCAAACATAAGGGAAAGATAAAGTATAAGTGCCAAAATATACCTTAAACATCTCGGCTCGGTGTCACTTGCACACACAAAATTGCGTTGCTGCAGTACGGAGCAAGCTTCCCGATCTCGGGGATCACCGAACAAGTTTTACTCCAGACTTACTTCATTTAATTCTGGTTGATTTATCTGAAAACTAGCCCCCAGATCTGTGTATATAATCTCTTGATAAGTAGCTACTTGCTGTAAATTATGTGTAAGAAACTTGTAGTCAGAGGAATGTTTATGCTGCTAAATATATTTTGTTTAAAATAGATTTCCTAAATTAGTTTTTTGTAAACGTGATTACCTCTTTTATTGCCAATTATACGGTAATACCATTAATTATGAGCAATTATTAGTCAATTTTGATATGGCTCAGGCCAAAGAAAATTTAAAAGGAAAATGTGTGGAAAAAATCTTTTATTATTTTAAAAATCTGTTTGGAAGCAATGTTTTTCTGACACATACCAAAATGTATGCGGCATTTTCTGTTACATTAGTCATCCATTTCCTTTTCTTATATATACATGTGAGCATGAATTTCTGTGAGTGTGTGTGGTAGGTATAGTGTGTGCGGTGTGCGTGTGTGTAATGTGTGTGTGGTGTGTGTGCATGTGTGCGTGCGTGTGTGTGTTTGTGTGGTCTGTGTGTGCGTGTGTCTGTGTGGTGTGTGTGTTTGTGTGGTCTGTGCGTGTGTGTGTGTGTAATGTTTTGTGTGTGGTGTGTGCGCGTGTGTTTGTGTGTGGGGGTGTCTGTGTGGTGTGTGTGTTTGTGTGGTCTGTGCGTGTGTGTGTGTAATGTTCTGTGTGTGTGCATGTGTGTGTGTGTGTGTAATGTTTTGTGTGTGCGTGTATGTGTGTGTTTGTGTGGTCCGTGTGTGCGTGTGTTCGTGTGGTCTGTGCGTGTGTGTGTGTGTAATGTTTTGTGTGTGTGCATGTGTGTGTGTAATATGGATTTCCCCTTATATTTAAACCTTTCCCTGGTTTCTCAGCACAAACAGGAAGGCTGAAGTCCCCCATTTCCTGAAGAATGCTGCTCAGAGATTCATGCACTGAGAACTAGGAATAAACATTACAGTGGGGATTAGAAATATGCTCAGCTCAACGCTACAGCACCCCACACAGCAATCCCAGCATGCCACAGAGCTATCCCAGCACCCCACAGAGCTATCCCAGCACCCCACACAGCAATCCCAGCATGCCACAGAGCTATCCCAGCATCCCACAGAACAATCCCAGCACCCAACTTAACAATCCCAGCATCCCACAGAACAATCCCAGCACCCAACTTAACAATCCCAGTATCCCACAGAGCAATCCCAGCATGCCACAGAGCAATCCCAGCATGCCACAGAACAATCCCAGCATGCCACAGAGCAATCCCAGCATGCCACAGAACAATCCCAGAACCCCACAAAACAATCCCAGCATGCCACAGTGCAAACCAAGCTCCCCACAGAACAATCCCAGAACCCCACAGAACAATCCCAGCATGCCACAGAGCTATCCCAGCACCCCACAGAACTATCCCAGCATCCCCTTGAACAATCCCGTGCTACAGAGAACTCAGTTGAGAGCATTTTGTCAGACAGATATGAGTCAATAAGTGTCCAAGTGCGCAAGCGCATACTCTAAAGGTCAAGGCACTGTGTTAAAGACTGAGGCTAAAGTGTTACAGAGACAGGACAGCAAAACACTGAGTGAAAACAAAAAAAAGCCCATTCATTTTTCAGCAACTTTGAGACAGAGAAATGGCAGAGAAACAGACTTGAGGGAGGACACAAAGCACAACATTTTAAATCCCCATCAAAAGATTTGTAGACGCCATCAGGTGTTTTTTTTATACGCAACGGTACTGCAATTTTTAGCACTTACGGAAAGCCAGGGGTTACCGACGAGCGCCGTAGTATTTTTTTTATTTTAAAACCGAGCGTGCTGCCCCAGTGTAGGCTGACCCAGAGAGCAGCGGTGCTGTGACTGAGAGAGCAGCGGTGCTGTGACTGAGAGAGCAGCGGTGCTGTGACTGAGAGAGCAGCGGTGCTGGGACTGAGAGAGCAGCGGTGCTGCGACTGAGAGAGCAGCGGTGCTGTGACTGAGAGAGCAGCGGTGCTGGGACTGAGAGAGCAGCGGTGCTGTGACTGAGAGAGCAGCGGTGCTGTGACTGAGAGAGCAGCGGTGCTGGGACTGAGAGAGCAGCGGTGCTGGGACTGAGAGAGCAGCGGTGCTGAGCAGCGGTGCTGTGACTGAGAGAGCAGCGGTGCTGAGCAGCGGTGCTGGGACTGAGAGAGCAGCGGTGCTGTGACCCAGAGAGCAGCGGTGCTGTGACCCAGAGAGCAGCGGTGCTGCGACTGAGAGAGCAGCGGTGCTGTGACTGAGAGAGCAGCGGTGCTGTGACTGAGAGAGCAGCGGTGCTGTGACTGAGAGAGCAGCAGTGCTGTGACTGAGAGAGCAGCGGTGCTGTGACTGAGAGAGCAGCGGTGCTGAGCAGCGGTGCTGTGACTGAGAGAGCAGCGGTGCTGGGACTGAGAGAGCAGCGGTGCTGAGCAGCAGTGCTGTGACTGAGAGAGCAGCAGTGCTGTGACTGAGAGAGCAGCAGTGCTGTGACTGAGAGAGCAGCAGTGCTGTGACTGAGAGAGCAGCGGTGCTGGGACTGAGAGAGCAGCGGTGCTGCGACTGAGAGAGCAGCGGTGCTGAGCAGCGGTGCTGTGACTGAGAGAGCAGCGGTGCTGGGACTGAGAGAGCAGCGGTGCTGAGCAGCAGTGCTGTGACTGAGAGAGCAGCAGTGCTGTGACTGAGAGAGCAGCGGTGCTGTGACTGAGAGAGCAGCGGTGCTGTGCCTGAGAGAGCAGCGGTGCTGTGACTGAGAGAGCAGCGGTGCTGTGACTGAGAGAGCAGCGGTGCTGTGACTGAGAGAGCAGCGGTGCTGTGACTGAGGGAGCAGCGGCGCTGTGACTGAGAGAGCAGCGGTGCTGTGCCTGAGAGAGCAGCGGTGCTGTGCCTGAGAGAGCAGCGGCGCTGTGACTGAGAGAGCAGCGGTGCTGTGCCTGAGAGAGCAGCGGTGCTGTGCCTGAGAGAGCAGCGGTGCTGTGCCTGAGAGAGCAGCAGTGCTGTGACTGAGAGAGCTGTGTGATTTGTGCTCCGCGCCGCGCCCGTCCCCGTCCCCCTGGTCTTTAACTTTTATTGACGGCCATTTAAAGTGCTGGCACGCCAGGCCCGGCCTCTCGTTAAAACGGCAGGTACCGCCAGACAGCAGGATGTCTGCGTGCCCCCTTAAACCTGGTGGACCGGGGGGGACGAGGGGGGGATGGGGCCCCCAGAGGGGGGTACCCGCCTAATCAGCTTCCTTCACAGCCCCCAAAGCTAACGCTTACTTACGCTGTGGCATGTTTTCATACGCGGGAGCTGGCAAGCCCCAGTTCTCTTTGACTGCGGGGACAGTGGGTCTGGGGGCTTACTGCGTCGTGGCGGTGAGCTCGCACGTTTGAAACAGCTTTCAGAAACCAGAGACGACATCGGCGGCAGAATCTGATCTGGTGTCTGTTGTACGGACGAGGGGGCTCCACGAAGCAGCAGACAATCTTAACAATGCCGGATTTTTTATGTCTAATGAACACATACAGTATTTATGGTTACTGCTTACATCCCATGCTGTTACCCAGCCCGTGTTGGTGGGGGAGTAGTGGTTCGAACCAAAGAAATAACAAAGATGATATATTTACACAGAAATAAATCGTTTTATATCGTGTACTAATTTCGTAAACTTTTGTAAAATGTGAAAGATCTAAACCTTGTCTAAAAAATACACCGCTTACATGAAATGTTTTACTGATTGTGTTTCCCTATAAAAAAAAGTGTTTGTTTAACCTTTTTTTGTTTAACGTCAAATACCGCAAGAACCCCCACAAAGCTAACAGGAAACAAAACATCCAAACTGCATATTAACTTAATTAGGCAAAGCTAAAATAAACACCGTGAATGTTTGCTCTCAGACTGTCAACAGTAAAATGAGATACGTAAATGTCTTCTTTAAAGTAACTACGGCAACCTTAAATACAAAGCTTAAATTGTGTGAGCTCACCAAATGCCGTTTCCGTCCCGTGGACAGTCTCGATGTCACATGATAAATAAATTGCTTGATTACGTTAGACGCTTAAGAAACACGTGCCGAGCGCGCTTGATATTTAATTTTGTTTGCTTTGGCTGGTTATAAACTACACTGCTTCTTTGTGTGTGTTCTGTCGGTTTAGGGAAGGCATCGGGTCCCTTTCCTGTATCAGATTCCAGAAGCAAAGGCCACCTCAGTGAAGTACTGTACGGGCCTCTGAGACAGGTAAAGCTGAACAGGTGAACTGGGAGACAAAGACGGCCACCCAGCTAACACAAAACGTTCTCACAAGGTTGTGGCCACGTTGTGGCAACGTTACACCATTCACAAAACATTTCCAGTAGCATCGTGCTAATGTTTTTTTTTTTTTTGCGGGGGCTGAGGTCCACAGACAGAAAGGAAAGCGGTCCTGACACTGTTGCTATGGGGACCCCACGCCAGCTCCAATCAGACGCTCGGGAGGGAGCGCCAGGTGTTTGGGGCGGGGCCGGTGTGCGCTGTCTGACTGGCTGCTCCGCGGCTCGGCCCATGGGCCTCTGGGAAAGCCCCGGCGGCGCCGCTATTGATCTGTGCGGCGTGTACCCAACAGAGCCGTGCGGTTTGCCAGGATCAGGCCCGGTGCGTCTGAATAATTAAACTCCAACCGCAGCGGCGTCAGGTGACACACCGCCATCCAGCACATCCCTGTGGGGATGTATAAGCATTTCTGTCTCTGGCTATCACACACACACACACACACACACACTGCTGTAAGCACAGAAAGGTAGCACACTGTACACCACACACACACACACACACACACACACACTGCTGTAAGCACAGAAAGGTAGCACACTGTACACCACACACACACACACACACACACACACACTGCTGTAAGCACAGAAAGGTAGCACACTGTACACCACACACACATGTGCATGCACACACACACACACACACACACACACACACACTGCTGTAAGCATAGAAAGGTAGCACACTGTACACCACACACACACACACACACACACACTGCTGTAAGCACAGAAAGGTAGCACACTGTACACCACACACACATGTGCATGCACACACCACACACACACATACACTGCTGTAAGCACAGAAAGGTAGCACACTGTACACCACACACACGTGCATGCACACACACCACACACACACACACTGCTGTAAGCATAGAAAGGTAGCACACTGTACACCACACACACACACACACACATTTCTGCACACACACACACACTGCTGTAAGCATAGAAAGGTAGCACACTGTACACCACACACACATGTGCATGCACACACACCACACACACACACACACTGCTGTAAGCACAGAAAGGTAGCACACTGTACACCACACACACATGTGCATGCACACACACACTCACACACACACTGTTGTAAGCATAGAAAGGTAGCACACTGTACACCACACACACACACACACACACACACACACACACATTTCTGCACACACACACACACTGCTGTAAGCATAGAAAGGTAGCACACTGTACACCACACACACATGTGCATGCACACACACCACACACACACACACTGCTGTAAGCACAGAAAGTTTGCACACTGTACACCACACACACGTGTGCATGCACACACACCACACACACACACACTGCTGTAAGCACAGAAAGTTTGCACACTGTACACCACACACACGTGTGCATGCACACACACCACACACACACACACTGCTGTAAGCACAGAAAGTTTGCACACTGTACACCACACACACATGTGCATGCACACACACCACACACACACACACTGCTGTAAGCACAGAAAGTTTGCACACTGTACACTCACACACACACTGCTGTAAGCACAGAAAGTTTGCACACTATACATCACACACGCATTACTGTAAGCACAGAAAGTTTGCACAGTGTAAAGCTCACACACTCACACACACACAAATGCACATGCGTGCACACACACTGCTGTAAGCACAGAAAGTTTGCACACTGTACATCACGCACACGCTCACACACATACACACACACACACACACACACACACAGATGTCTCACCCTGCTCCTGTGGGTTGAAGGGAATTTTTTTCCTCTACATCAGGTGAATGTAAAGCGTATGCCAAAGAGTACTGTGGCCATTTTGAGGGGAAAAAAACTTTTTTTTATTGACTTTTGAGAACACGCTCAAAATTCTGAGATGAAAGGGGAAATTCCTGTCTTTGCCTCTGACGTGTCTTCAAAGTCTGGATGCTAATTACGGCTCGGCGCTCACAGGCTAAAAGAGAAGGAATTTCCTGACTATTGAAACTGGCTCTAAATTACATTTTCACCAGCTCCTTGATAGAGAACACATGTACGGCGCTAACACTGCTGACTGGTTTGACATTAGCCTGGCTAGGCCACTCTACTTTCGTCTCAACATAAATATCGAGATTTTGACGTGATGCTTGAAAAATCTGACTCTTATTCTCAAAACGTGCTTTGACTTTAATCTCAACATTTCAAAAGTTTGATTGCAAAATTTTGACTTTAACCACAAAATTTAGAGTCTATCCTCGGAAGACAATAAATCACATTTTCCTTCTCATGGCCCTATTTATGGCACTGTTTAATCTTTTTCTGCAGGCTGCAGTGATAAAAATAAATCCGTTTAGTGGAATGATACAGTTTGTATATTCTGCGATCTCGCTGAGTGGGATTCACTTAAGATTGATCTGAGGATGAGTCTGGGGATGGCAGCACAGGGCAGCACTTCGGACACAAACTGGAACAAAATGGCACAAACGCTCCACAAACTGGACAAATGGGCCACAAACTGGCACAAACACTCCACAAACTGGCACAAACGGGCCACAAACTGGCACAAACGCGCCACAAACTGGCCACAAACTGGCACAAACGGGCCACAAACTGGCACAAACACGCCACAAACTGGCACAAACGGGCCACAAACTGGCACAAACGTGCCACAAACTGGCGACAGCGGTTTGGAGCGATTCTGTGAGACAAAATTTAAACACGGAGACCTTTTTGATGTCAAGGATACTTAAGACATTGCACATACAATGGCAATACGTGTCAGTCATTCTTATTTCGCAAACAAAATGGAGTGGCCGTGTCGATAAACACAAACGCCAGAGAACAGTTATTCAGGGATGTACAGACGTGAGTCTCTCCCTGATTCACAGGCTGCCCTGGACTGCTGAGTCTGCACTTCTGTCTCATTCCAGAGAGGCCTGCTTTCTGAACTCCTCTCAGAACCAGTCTGCACACGCCTCAGACCCCCAAAATAACAATAATAGCTGCTAGATGCATGTCCCATGCACATACGCACACACACACGCACACACATCCCCACACATCCACACACACACACAAGCACACACATACACACACACACAATACACACATCCCCACACATCCACACACACACACAAGCACACACATACACACACACACAATACACACACATAAGCACACACACACACTCGCACACACACACACACACACGCACACACGCACACACACTCACACACACACGCACACAATACACACACATAAGCACACACACTCGCACACACATCCCCACACATCCACACACACACACACACACACACACACATACAAGTACACGCACACACACACACACACACATGCACATCCACACAGACACACACACATGCACACACACACACAAACACACACACACACACACATACACACATACACACATATGCACACACATGTACACACACACACACAAACCAATGCTTAAGTCCTCACAAAGGACCCAACGCACTGACAGCCGGTCAGATGGAGAGACAGCGTTTTCATGTTCTTTATGTTGCTAGGCCTCTTTCCCATACGTCACTGTTTACCCTCCGGTCGGACATCTTCGCCTGACGAGCACCAGCAGACAGGGACAAGCTGTTCCGAGCGCCGGGCAGTTTCATAATCGTTCAGTGCACTCTGGTACAGTCACGTACGAAACATTAACCCTTCCCTGGCTCGCTCAGACAGCTCGGCTGAACGACAAGCACAGGCGGGGGGCGGGGGGATGGGGGGGGAGGGGGGGGAGACGGCGGGAGAGAGGAGAGAGAGACGCTCTGCTAATGAAGCGTTGAGCTGAGCTGCGCTGCCCGGTCCCAGAGTTCAGCACGGCTACAACCGCTCTGTCCCAGAGTTCAGTGGGGCTACAACCGCTCTGTCCCAGAATTCAGTAGAGCTAGAGCCGCTCTGTCCCAGAGTTCAGTGGGGCTAGAGCCGCTCTGTCTCAGAGTTCAGTGGGGCTAGAACCGCTCTGTCCCAGAGTTCAGTAGAGCTAGAGCCGCTCTGTCCCAGAGTTCAGTGGGGCTAGAACCGCTCTGTCCCAGAGTTCAGTGGGGCTAGAACCGCTCTGTCCCAGAGTTCAGTGGGGCTAGAACTTCTCTGTCCCAGAGTTCAGTAGAGCTAGAGCCGCTCTGTCATAGAGTTCAGTGGGGCTAGAACCACTCTGTCCCAGAGTTCAGTGGGGCTAGAACCGCTCTGTCCCAGAGTTCAGTAGAGCTAGAGCCGCTCTGTCCCAGAGTTCAGTGGGGCTAGAGCCGCTCTGTCCCAGAGTTCAGTGGGGCTAGAACCACTCTGTCACAGAGTTCAGTAGAGCTAGAACCGCTCTGTCCCAGAGTTCAGTGGGGCTAGAGCCGCTCTGTCCCAGAGTTCAGTGGGGCTAGAACCGCTCTGTCCGAGAGCTCAGTGGGGCTAGAGCATGGCTGCAGGCTGGAGTCACAGCCCCGCCCCCTCAGAGCCCAAACGCGCCCTGCAAACGCCACTCACGTCACAGGACTGCTTCTAAAGCCCTGCACAGTCACTACTGTCACGCACGCATTCACACGCATACACATTACACACACACACACATTACACACGCACTCACACACACACACACACACACACACACACACGCGTGCACGCCGTGCTTTCTCCTGTTCGGTTTTGTTCTGTCTCATCCGGAAAATCCAGCTCCCTCTCGCCCCAGCGACGCCGAGCGGCGTTCCGTTCAGCCGGTGCCGTCCCGCACCCTAAAAGCAGCCGAACTTCCTGTCCCCCCCCCCCCCCCCCCCCATAGTGTCACGCTCACGGTTCGTTAAATGGCCACTCCACTCAATTAGCTCAGCTCCACATCTCTTATCGCACTCATGGCCCCGCCCCCTCCCCGCCCCCCCGCCCCCCAGCGCTGTATCCACTGAGCAAGTGGAACTGAAAGGTCGCTTTTCTGCAAGAGTTCTTCAGAAAGCGCCCATGGTCCTTCAGTCCCTCAGGCTACTGTGGGGGGGTGGGTGGGGGGGGCGTGATGCTACTCTAAACCTTTCAGATGGAGTGGTGAGACCCAGCTGAATGGACTCCTGTTACACACATGCATACACACACACACACGCACGCACACACACTCTCACAAACTCTCCCAGCTCTCTTTGCACTGCCAACCTTTTTCACAAACTGTGGCATCTCAACAGGACAAATCCATTAAGGCCCTGTGTGTATCCCAGCATGCCTCACTGCATTAGCACTCTGTCAGCTCTGCAGTGGACGAGAGCAGCGTGTGACCCTACAAGGTGACTGCAGCCAGACCTGCACCATACACACACTCATATACACACACACACATACACATACACACACTCATATACACACACACATACGCACTCTCTCTCACACACACACACACTCCTATACATACTCACACCCACACACACACACACACACATACACTCATACACACACTCATATACATACTCACACACACACATACACACTCTCTCTCACACACACACACTCCTATACATACTCACACCCACACACACACACACACACATACACTTATACACACACTCATATACACACACACACATACACACTCTCTCTCACACACACACACTCCTATACATACTCACACCCACACACACACACACACATACACTCATACACACACACTCATATACATACACACACACACATACAGTTGAACACACACACACTGAGTGGTTCTGATCCAGATGGCAGGGCTCCACCAGTGACATGGGCTTCAGTGACATTCACATCAAACATCCGCTCCGCTCGCCCCGGCCTTCCCACAATGCTCTCTGGCTATAATGCCAAGCGTGTCTGATCACTTTAGCATCAAAGCACCCCTGCCCTGCCCCCAGCCCTCCCACCCCCTCGCTCTGCACAACCCCTCAGGGATCTGAGGGACTCGCCAGGCCCTGCCCCCCCCCCCATCAGGACAGGAGTCAGACATGGACAGGACTGGGAGGACACCTCAGCTCTTTAGTCGTGAGGGTCAAAGGTCACGCGCCCTCGTGCTCTCAGTCACATGACGGACAGACAGACAAAAGGACAGACGGACAGCCAGTTATTGCTGGGAACCTGTTTGTTTTTTTGTCTTTGTGTTAAATGCTCGCATTTACACACTGTGTGTATTGAAACATCCTGTGGATTTGACACACTCACTTGAAAGTCTCTTCTCACAGTGGAAGTTGAAGTGTGAAAACCGTGGTAACCGATTTTTTTATATCACTGAAGAGCGTTCAGCAACGGGAAACAGCGTTACTGTTTTGGGAGTCTCTCCCCACCATCGTCGCCTTGCTTTGTGGGGGTTGAGGCTGGGGTCCTGTGTAAAATGTACCGTGACAACCTTTCTGCAGAATGCGCTTTCTGAATGAAATCCAGCCCGATTCGGTTTCGGCTGAACCCCTCCCGGGCGCGCGCGTGTCACGGGAAACGCCGCTCGCCGCTGGCGCCTGTGGACTTTGGCGGGAATTTCACTTTTTCCCGACGCGAGCCTCAGATCGTTCCGAAACCACACCTTTCTCCAGCGTTCCCGGAATCCGGCTTTCCGGGAAGCGGGACGGGGAGAGGAGGGGGGGGGGCGGGGGTGTGTGAATGGGAACGTTTTGTTATCCCTGGCAGGCCGGGGCCCGATCGCGTCAAGCCCGCTTTCGGTTTCCAAACGACGCGCCGGGACCAGGGCTCCGACGGAGCCGAGGATTCTGGGCCGTGGACGATACGTCCCCACGAAGGAGCGGTCCCGCTAACTCAAACTCAGACCCCGCAAGAGAATAAATCAACAAACAAATTGCACAAAATTGGCCTCTTCCCTCGGAAGGACTCCTGCGTTGTTGATTTTTTTTCATTTTATTTATTTATTTTTTTACAAACAGACCACTTGAAACCTTCAAATTTTCTATTGTAAGCATGCAGGGAAAAACAACAATTTAAAAATGCGACGCTAATAAATTTGGACATATGTTCAGCTTTTCTTGCTCTGATCGTAAAACGCGAAATTAACTAACTGTTCCTTCCTAACAAATAAAAGTATTTCCTGTCCTAATTAAATTCCACTTCTCTGCCTTCTGTTTACCTCCATTAGCTCAGGAGCCCGGCGGATGGTGCATTAAGGCCCTCGGGTACGAGCCATCGTGTTGCTACTTTATCCATTAGCCCGCAGATGCTACGATGCTACATGTTTACTCCTCCGACATCCGGCTTTGTGACGGTACCGAGCGGCTGCACTGCGCAGAGTGGTTTAACCGCAGTCCAGCACCTGCGCTCAAATGTGAGCCATCGCCATAACATTGCATGCCATTTCATTCTATCCATGCCATTTCATTCTATCCATGCCATTTCATTCTATCCGTGGCATTTAATTCTATCCATGCCATTTCATTCTATCCGTGGCATTTAATTCTATCCATGGCATTTAATTCTAATCATGCCATTTCATTCTATCCATGCCATTTCATTCTATCTGTGACATTTAATTCTAATCATGCCATTTCATTCTATCCATGCCATTTCATTCTATCCATGGCATTTAATTCTAATCATGCCATTTCATTCTATCCATGCATTTCATTCTATCTGTGACATTTAATTCTAATCATGCCATTTCATTCTATCCATGCCATTTCATTCTATCCATGGCATTTAATTCTAATCATGCCATTTCATTCTAACCATGCCATTTCATTCTGACTGTGCCATTTCATTCTATCCATGCCATTTCATTCTATCCGTGGCATTTAATTCTAATCATGCCACTTCATTCTAACCGTGCCATTTCATTCTGACTGTGCCATTTCATTCTATCCATACCATTTCATTCTGTCATTTAATTCCGTCTGTGCCATTTCATTCTATCCATACCATTTCATTCCGTCTGTGCCATTTCATTCTATCCATTCCATTTCATTCTAACTATGTCATTTCATTCTGCCTGTGCCATTTCATTCCGCCTGTGCCATTTCATTCTAACCATGCCATTTTATTCTCAGGAGGGGATTAAGAGGTCAGGGAGATATCAAAGGCTCAGTGGCAGGGACTGATGGTTGTCGTGGCAGTGGCGTGTGAGGAGGACCTTGCTAGATGCCAAGACTGACCCCCTGCCGCTCCTCCATCACACTCCTCTCCTGGAATCCTGTCCTAGTTACAGACAGACTCAGACACACACACACATACTCACACACACACACTCTCACACACATACACACACACTATCACTCTCTCTCTCTCTCACACACACACACACACATTCTCTCTCTCTCTCACAGAAACACACACTCTCTCCCTCTCTCTCTCTCTCACTTTCACACACACACACTCACACATAAACCTGACGACCCCCTGAAGATTCGTGGGAAACGACCTTGGGAAACGATAACAGTCCACCTCGACCGGTTCATAACACGACAAGCGCACCGAACGTACGGAAGCGACAGCACACAGCAGACCGGCGGAACAGCGCGTCTCTGAGCGACAGCGGCGGGGGGGAAACAACAACATTCTAAAAGCGGGCAAAGTTCCGACGGGGGAGCAGGAACAGGGGGGAGGTGGGGGGGGGGTTGGGGGGGGAGGGGGGGGAGCAGGTGGCTGCCGTCACCGGGGCCCAAAGGTCACCCCGTCTGGCTTGCTCACCTGAGACCGATGCTGAGGCGCACGCTGCATCACAACAACAGCTGCACCGGGAAGACAAATACCACTCGTGACATCACAGCTCGCCCCTTCCCCATTGGTGGGGGGGGGGCAGGGGAAAGGGGCGGGGCAGACCGATCGCGCTGGGCCTCATTTGCCGTGACGGCAGGTCCCGCCGGCAGCGTGACTAAGCTGTAAACACGGCGCTGGAGACGGCGACAGCGTACGAACGCGCGTCTGAAGCGTATGCTCAGCGTCTTTCAGCACCTTCTGAAAGACTTTCTCAAGGACACTGACCGTTGTGTTCTTTTAATAAAAATATAATATGTAATATCTGTAACAGAGCAAAGCGTGTGAACACGAACCCGAGCCAACTGTGGAATGCCACGTTTGAGCGCGAACCGATGGTGCTGTCAATGTTAGCGCGTAGCGGCGCTGTCAACGTTAGCGCGTAGCGGCGCTGTCAACGTTAGCGCGTAGCGGCGCTGTCAACGTTAGCGCGTAGCGGTGCTGTCAATGTTAGCGCATAGCGGTGCTGTCGACGTTAGCGCGCAGCGGTGCTGTCAACGTTAGCGCATAGCGGTGCTGTCAATGTTAGCGCGTAGCGGCGCTGTCAACGTTAGCGCGTAGCGGTGCTGTCGACGTTAGCGCGCAGCGGTGCTGTCAACGGTAGCGCATAGCGGTGCTGTCGACGTTAGCGCATAAGCATTGTTTTCAATTTCAAAACAAAACAGCTGCTTTCTGACTCTCGTTGAGAAAGGAAAAATGATGTTGACGAAAATTACAGCGATGGTGATGATGATGATGATGATGATGGTAATGACGACGATGGCGGCGTGCGTTTTCGCGGCCCAGACCGAGCGAGGCGGGGGGCTCGGTCGGCGATCCGAACGTCGAGCGGAGAGGAGTGGGGGGGGGGAAACACCATCAATCAGGCCCCGGGGGGGGGGGGGGGGGGGGGGAGGGTTCCCGGAGCTGAAACACAGACCCCAGTGTGCGCAGCGCAGACAGACTGCACGGACTCCGCAGCCTCCCCCCCTCCGCCTCTCTGCGGGAGACGGGCCCTCATTACCGGATGAGATCACTCCCGTTTTTCCGCGATCCTTTTCGGCGTCCCGGCCGCCTCCCCCCCCCCACCCCCCCTCGTCCCCCGGACCGTCGTTCATTATGTTTTCAGACGTACGGAATTCGCTAATCGCGGCAGGGGGAGGAAAAAAAAAACGGCTTTTTTCTGGGCTTTCGGGACGGTTGCCAGACCGGAGCGGAGCGGAGGGGAAGACCCCGCGCCCGCGTCCCTAATTAACCGTTTGACGCGCGCCAGATGCCGCGCGGCGAGGGAGAGACGGCGGCCGGGCTCCTCCGCTAACTTTTAATTAGAAAGAAAAGGAGCCGTCCGGAGCCGAGGGTGTAAACACAGATAAAAGGCCGTTTGGGCGGGGGGCGATGGAGCGGGGGGGCGTTTGAGGGAAACGGGCGGGACGGCGGCGGGACGGCGGCGGGACGGCGGTGGAAGCTCCGGGAGGAAGCTGGGCTAACGGGCGCTCCCGGTGCGTGAGTCCGGCGGGGGGCGGGAGGGAGGGAGGGAGTCCCGGCTCCGGCGCGGAGCGTCTGAGCTAACGAGCTCTCCTCTGCGACCTCCCTCACCTCCGCTGAACCCTGCTCCAGGAAGTGTGGGGAGGGGCGGGGGATGGGGGCCTGGGGGGGGCGAGGGGGTTGAGGCATATGTGACCGCGAGGCCTGCAAAAAAAAAAAAAACCAGACGGAAACTCTCTTAACATGCACACACACACACACACACATGCACGTACACATGTACACATGTACACACACGCACACATGCAAACACACACGTACACACACACACACATGCACGCACACATGTACACACACACACACATGCACGCACGCATGTACACACACACATGCACACATGCACGTACACATGTACACATGTACACACACGCACACATGCAAACACACACGTACACACACACACACACATGCACGCACACATGTACACATGCACACACACACACACACATGCACGTACACATGTACACACACGCACACATGCAAACACACACGTACACACACACACACACATGCACACATGCACGCACACATGTACACACACACACACATGCACGCACGCATGTACACACACACATGCACACATGCAAACACACACGTACACACGCACATGCACACATGCAAACACACACGTACACATGCACACACACACGTACACATGTACACACACACATGCACACATGCAAACACACACGTACACACACACACACGCTATCCTCTGACAACCACCACATTTTGCCGTCTGAATGGGCACTGACAGTAAATCAGGTCCTAATTAATGGGGCGGGGTGGGGGGGGTGGGAGGGGTGGCAGAGCAGTGTGGAAATTTTGGGACATTCAGCAGGAGCAGCACAATGAAATGATTATTTTGAATTATGCAGTATTACGCTTTTTACCGAAGCTATGAAAATAACGTGATTAATTAGAGGAAATCTTTGCACCTGGTGAGGCTGGACAGGCCTGGCCAAACGATGAAATAACACAGACGTTACCCGCACGGATCGGCCAGCTCACTGCTCAATGTCAGAGACACATACGTCACATGTGCCTGCACACACACACACACACACATATACACACGTACACACACACATACACACACACACACACACACACACACATATACACACATACACACGTACACACACACACACACACACACACATATACACACATATACACACACACACCTACACACACACACACACACATACACACACACACACACCCACAAATGCACACACACATACACACACGCACACCTACACACATACACACACACACACCCACAAATGCACACACACATACACACACTTATACACACACACATGCATATATACACATTCATATATGTGTACGCATACTTTAGAAAAATAATGGAGGAAGCCAGCGGTTATGTTTCCACTCTGCGCAGTTTCCGTCGTTCGGGCCTGAAACAGGGGCCCCATGTGCGCTCGGCGCTGGCTCCCCGGACTCCATTACGGAGCAGGCGGGCCGGGCCGCGTTCATCAGGAAAAAATTAGGCCCGCGCTCGACGCCGCGCTCCCATTGGCCCGTCGGCTCGAGGGCACCCCAGACATTCCAGCGGATAATCTTTTCCATTCCTCGTCTCGGGGAGAGCGAAGCCTCGGCACAGGCCTCGCATTGTACGGCTCATTCAAAGCCTTCTTTTAACTGCCTCTCTCTCTCCCTCTCTCTCTCACACACACAACTTTTCCAAAAAACTTTCTTTTTTTTTTCCTTCCTTTCGAGGCTAAAAAAGAAAACGGCTCGACAAAAAAAAAAAAAAAAAAAAAAAAACAACACTTGGAAAAATAACAAACGGTTCCCTGTGAGACGATTTGCGAAATCCTGGACGCTGCGTTTCTCACGGTTCTCTCTGGTTCGGCATAGTTTCGGAAAACAAAAGAAAACATTAAAACGACGTAAAAAAACCCCAAAAAAAACCAGGAAAACCAGACCGTCACCGCATCAGGGGGAGACGTGGGGTTCACGGGACTGGTGTTGGAGCTGACCGGGCCCGTAGCTCACCAGATATCCCAGCGTCCTCCGCTCCTCGACGGCGAGCTCGCGCTGTGGCTGCCGCTCGCTACCAGGAAAGGCCGCAGCTGGAGGCCGCCCTGGCGGTGGCTGGGCTTCACGGATACACAGACCGCAATTACAGACCGGGATAGCCTCCGTAGCGCTCGCTATGACCGGGCTAGCCTCCGTAGCGCTCGCTATGACCGGGCTAGCCTCCATAGCGCTCGCTATGACCGGGCTAGCCTCCATAGCGCTCGCTATGACCGGGCTAGCCTCCATAGCGCTCGCTATGACCGGACTCGCTTTACACGTCGTTATCAATATTGCGCTGGCGGTGTGTGGTAAACTGTAAGAGTCATCGTTTGTTTTCATTTGTGTTTGTTTCTTGGGAATCCACTCATGCCCATGAACCAATCAGAGATGCCAATGGACCGTGGCTTTGAATGCAAAGGCCTCTATTGGCCAATGAGCTGCCACGTCAGAACTGACTGAATGCACGGCCATTTTTCCCCTCAGGAAAACCTGGCCCAAGACAATAGTTCCCGCTCTCTTCCAAAAATACCCATGTAAAAAAAAATGTATTTCATTTTTTAAATTTGTTCATAAAGGCTTCATTAATTATAGCGGCTTCATATAATTTACAAAATAAAAATAATTCAAATTATTCTCCTGTTCTGTGTTTGGCTCCGCCTTTAAATGAGTTTTACTGGCAGCGGACCAAGATTCTACCGAGAGCCCACCGTCTGATTGGCTGTCGCCGGTTAGCTATGTCCGCACCTTCGCCCAGAAACCACCAGCTACACATCAGCGCGGCGGACAGTGCGTGCACTTGCGACCCTCCGGTGACAGAAGCGCTGTGTTGTTTTATTTACAATCACGCAGCCGCCATTTCGGCATGTGCGTCCAATAACGCGCTAAATCGTTTCGGCGCTTTCTGGAAGGAGTTGAAAGCCGGTTGAAGCGAACTCGGGGGGAAGCGGTTAGCGCGGCCCGCGCCGAGGTCGCGCGGGGGTCGACCGACGTCCGCGAAAGCGCTTTTGTTACGGCGCGTCCGACCAAGTCAAACATTCTCCTGGGCTTTTTATTTACTCGCGCTGCAGGGACCGCACTTGAAAGGGAACGCTGTGAAACATTGAACCGGGGGCCGGTGATTCAGCACGCAGCGATGCAGACGGGGCCCGTTACTGTGTCTGAAACGGGTCACGTGACCTCAGGAGCGCACCTCGCGCACGCACACGCACGCAGTTCTGAAAGACTTAATATCGGAGTAGCTCTTACGCGAGACGAGTCAAATTAAAATAGTAATATTGAAACCATCCTGGCTGCCCTAAGTCTCCAGTTACCACAAAACATTGTGATTCATACGCATTAAAATGTCCAGCGTTCCTTTTTACTCGAACAGAGTACGACTCTGTAAGAGTTGATTTAACAGTGAACAAACTGCGTATAGTTTTACACTGGGACAAGAGTACAGGCAGTGGAAGAACAGACGGGGGGAAGAGAGCAAGAGAGACGGAGAAAGAGAGCTTTATTTCAGAGGCTCTTATTTACATGACTGTTCTAGGTCAACAGAACCAACTGTTGAGATGTTTTTTTTTGCCCAGCGCGTTGCGTACGCGCTTTCCCAAGTCAACCGCTGTGACAGCCCGGTCGGTTCACCGTCACACTAATGAACCTCCGTGTGAATGAGAACACGAGAGAAAGAGAGAGAGAGAAATTGAGAGAAAGAGGAGAGGGGAGACAGAGACAGCACGCGCAGGAGAGAGAGAGAGAGAGACAAAATAATATAAAACAGACTTGTGTCTGGATTTGAACTGAACGGCGGTTAATGTATGTAGCAAAATGGAAAGAGCGACTCAATTTGAAAAACGCAGCTCTGAGTGCAGACTCCGCACTCCGCACGCCAGACAGGAAATGCAGCCCCTTATTTATTACGCAAGATCAGCAACCCTGCATGCAGGCGCCTCGAGTGAGAGCCATCCCGCTACTCCTAGAGTACGAGCCATCCCGCTACTCCTAGAGTACGAGCCATCCCGCTACTCCTGGAGTAAGTGCCACCCCGCTACTCCTCGAGTACGAGCCATCCCGCTACTCCTAGAGTACGAGCCATCCCGCTACTCCTCGAGTACGAGCCATCCCGCTACTCCTCGAGTATGAGCCATCCCGCTACTCCTCGAGTAAGTGCCACCCCGCTACTCCTGGAGTAAGTGCCACCCCGCTACTCCTCGAGTACGAGCCATCTCGCTACTCCTGGAGTACGAGCCATCTCGCTACTCCTGGAGTACGAGCCATCTCGCTACTCCTGGAGTACGAGCCATCCCGCTACTCCTTGAGTAAGTGCCACCCTGCTACTCCTGGAGTAAGTGCCACCCCGCTATTCCTCGAGTACGAGCCATCTCGCTACTCCTGGAGTACGAGCCATCCCGCTACTCCTTGAGTAAGTGCCACCCTGCTACTCCTCGAGTAAGTGCCACTCTGCTACTCCTCGAGTAAGTGCCACCCCGCTACTCCTCGAGTAAGTGCCACCCTGCTACTCCTCGAGTAAGTGCCACCCCGCTACTCCTCGAGTAAGTGCCACCCCGCTACTCCTCGAGTAAGTGCCACCCTGCTACTCCTCGAGTAAGTGCCACCCCGCTACTCCTCGAGTGAGTGCCACCCCGCTACTCCTCGAGTAAGTGCTACCCCGCTACTCCTCGAGTAAGTGCCACCCTGCTTCTTCAGGAAATGTCGTTCAGATATGCAGCACAACTCTTTACGTTGTATGGGTGCCTAGATCAAAACCATCTGTTGTTACCAGAATGCATGAGCAAGGAATGGCCGTCGGGACCCAGAACATTTTTCGGTGGGGGAAGCAGGACGTTTGAGTTTGCTGCGGCGTGACCGTGATGTGCCAGGAACCCTCTCTTCACATGCGTTAAGCACGTCAGACTGAGCAAACGAACAGAGGGTCATTCACAATCACAGGAGCTGGGAGAGCACACTGGGGTGTTACCGTACCTTCTGAATCCAGGGCTAAAAAAAAACCCCCCTAAATCTTCGCTGGAGAGAGCGACTGAGGAGCGAGGCGGGACAGACGGACGGACGCGAGAGACAGACGGCGGGACGGAGACGAAAAACAAACAGCCAGATGGAGCGTGTGGAAAAGGCCGGGGAAAAAAAGACAGGGAGAGACAGACATGCAACAAGAGAAACAGAAACAGACAGAGCGCGGGAGAGAGGGAGAGAGGGAGAGAGGGTTAGAATGAGAGCGAGGGAGAGAGGGAGAGAGTGAGAGAGGGAGAGAGGGTTAGAGTGAGAGGGAGGGAGAGGGGGGGAGAGCGAGAGAGAGCGAGAGAAAGAGAGGGAAGAGGGGAACTGCACTCGTGCGTTTGAGACTGTGTTGGAGCACGTTCGCGGATGAAAGTACCCGCGTGCGAGAGGCTCACTCTTCCTCCCGGGCCGAAGGGCTGATTCTGCACACAGAGCAGGCGCCGTGGATCCACTACTACAGCTCCTCTCACACGGCACACCTTCCCTGATAAAGCTGCTCTGTGAATCCACTACTACAGCTCCTCTCCCACGGCACACCTTCCCTGATAAAGCTGCGCCGTGGATCCACTACTACAGCTCCTCTCACACGGCACACCTTCCCTGATAAAGCTGCTCCGTGAATCCACTACTACAGCTCCTCTCACACGGCACACCTTCCCTGATAAAGCTGCTCCGTGAATCCACTACTACAGCTCCTCTCACACGGCACACCTTCCCTGATAAAGCTGCTCCGTGAATCCACTACTACAGCTCCTCTCACACGGCACACCTTCCCTGATAAAGCTGCTCCGTGAATCCACTACTACAGCTCCTCTCACACGGCACACCTTCCCTGATAAAGCTGCTCCGTGAATCCACTACTACAGCTCCTCTCACACGGCACACCTTCCCTGATAAAGCTGCTCCGTGAATCCACTACTACAGCTCCTCTCACACGGCACACCTTCCCTGATAAAGCTGCTCCGTGAATCCACTACTACAGCTCCTCTCACACGGCACACCTTCCCTGATAAAGCTGCTCCGTGAATCCACTACTACAGCTCCTCTCACACGGCACACCTTCCCCGATAAAGCTGCTCCGTGGATCCACTACTACAGCTCCTCTCACACGGCACACCTTCCCTGATAAAGCTGCTCCAAAACACGGCATTAAAACACCCTGGAAAAGGCAGCGGATCAGCAGCAGGGCTGGGGGGGGGGAATGGGGCGGGGGAAAGGGGGGGGGGGGGGCGATAGCATTCACACCCCAGAGAAGGTGTCTGGGATTATCCAGATTAGTAAATCGGCTAATCGTCGTCTTTAGGCGGTCTGAATGGGGTTGGCGGTGCATAAAGGAACGGGGGCCTCGGTGAGATTTCTGAAACACCACGCGGGGACGTGCCTCCCTCCTCGCCGCCGCGCGGCCGATGTGAGTCACGCCTTGCTGATCGCATGTTTCTCGAGACGATCATTCGCGTTCGTTAGCTCTGCGCAAAAAAAAAGTGTTCGCCTGTTAAAGGACGTGACAATCGCGGCGATACCGTCGGGTGCTATGGAGATAACGAGCCCGTTACCGCGGCGACGAGCGCGACGTGTCCTCGCTAGTCACTGTGCCCTCTTTAACTGTGTGCTCATAAACTGTGCGTTCGTTAACTGTGCTTGGTACCTGTGCACACATTAACCAAGTGCTTGTTAACTGTGCTGTCCTTAACTGTGCGCACATTATCTGAGTGCTCATTAACTGTGCCCTTGTTAACTGTGCTGTCCTTAACTGTGCACACATTATCTGAGTGCTCATTAACTGTGCGCTTGTTAACTGTGCTGTCCTTAACTGTGCACACATTATCTGAGTACTCGTTGAGTGTGCCCTTCTTAACTGTGCACACATTATCTGACGGGTCATTGACTGAGTGCACTGTTTACTCTCTTTGGGATCTGTCTAAACTCACAGAACAGAACATAATCTGCACTACTCCACTGAGCACACAGACCATTAGATCCAAACATCCATGTAGGATTGAGACCAGCGGATCCATGCAGAGACTGCCATGAACCCACGATGTCTGCAAACGGACTCTGCTAACGCTGTAATTGTTTATTTGATATTTCTTCACCGAAACCCAGAGCGGCCTAAGACAGCCCGTGGGTGCGCGTGCTTCTCCTGAGACAGACTCGGACTCTCCCGCCTGTTATTCTTTCCAAACCGCACGGAGTGAAAGAGTACGTTTCTGCACAGCCGCCTTAATATCGCCCAACCGCAAAGAATTCAAACTGCGAGCGACGGGGCCAAAAAAACCTGACAGAGGGAAAATAATAGTCTCCGTCGTCAAGGGTTACATGTACAACAACATCTCAAGTCATAAAAACAGGTCATAGCGAAAAATTAGCCGCAGGGCAAGATTTCACTCCAGATTAGAGGGTACACGTAGGTGTGGGGGAAGGACAAGTACCGTCTTGCATCCCAGAAGTACGGTCTGTACGAGCGGAGCTGAACTGAGCCAAACCCCGGCAGCGAGGCACGCGCACGCGCTCTCTCTGTCCTTCTATATTTGGGTACGTTTAACCAAAGATGGCTGAGTTAAACAAAAGGCTTCATTTCACCCCTTTACTTGTCCTACTGTCGCAAGCAGAGTCTTGTGGCATATACGGAGGCCAAACCGCCGATGCAGTCGGCGCGCTCTGAAACTCCAACTCCCAGAATCCTCAGAATCCACAGTCCCAGGTGAGAGTTTGCCATTTAAAATCGTAGAGTCTGAAATCATGTTGCTATTGCCTGTGAATAAAAGCACACCCGTTTGGGGGCGGGTTTGACTGGATCGGATCCAGATCCTGGTGTGGTGGAGGTGGGGGGTGGGGGGTGGGGGGTGACGGAGGTGGGTACCTGTGGACAGCCGACGCTGGTGAAGGGGGCACATCCCGGTGAAACAGGAGCAGGCATCCCCAGGTCTTCCTCGCTGGGGGGGCGGGGACGCTAGAGAGCACTGGGGCTTCAGGAATCCTGTGCGGGGGAGATATGGAGGGGAGACGTTAGCATTAGGTGTTAGGAGCCATTAGCATTAGCGAATCAAGTGCTGCACAGAACAGCACACCCCCCCCACCCCAAACCCCCACCCCACGGTGCCGGCCAACCTCTCACATTTGTGGCTGTGCCTACCCCCCCCCGACCACCCCCCTCCCATCAGCTCAGTGTCCACGCTGTTCCCTGAGTCCTCGCTGCCTGGGGCGAGAGGCTCAGAGGTGGGGAGGGGTCGTTCCTCTGTGCGGGCGAAATGCCAAATGAAGCCGGCAGGCCTGGGGGCAGCGGTCGTGCTGTCTCTCCAGGGGCCGGGGGGGTCAGCGTCAACAAGGAAGCCATTATCTGCTGCTACAGCGGGACAAATGGATGCTGTCACCCCCCCCCCCCCCCCCACGTTAAACGAGCAAGATATAAATCAGCGCGTTGTGCTCCTCCTGCAAGCTCCGTGCAGAATCTCCACAGTGCCCTCACTCTGCCAGTCTGTGCATGGCAACCCCCGAGGCTCCTCCCCCTCCCCTTTGAAGCCCCTCCTACTACCACTCCACAACAGGCAGGACAAGTGAACGGAACACAGCGCCATTATGACGTCATACGAGACCAACCACAGCTGTGACAGGGGCGTGGTGGGGTGCATACTTTTGTACCAGAAAAGTAGCACTTCAGCCTCCCTCCCCAATCAGATCAGACGACCCAAGATCCCAAGGTGGCGGGGGGGGGGGGGGGCGCTGGTGATCCACGGGACGACCGTGCTCACCAGGGGACCTGCTCACTTCTATTTCTGTCCACCTTGCTCGCAAAGACCTTTACATTGGGAGCCCCCGTCATTCGTAAGGCCAGCGACAACCTCTGCTCAATAAAGTGCCATTACTTGGAGCATGAAGAACACGCCGCGCCAGATGAGCTCAGAGGATGACATTTAAAACAGGCACGGGGATACTGAATTAGTTCCCCATGATAAGCTGGCTGGGCTGCTGTGTGTGTGGGGGGGTGGGGGGGGTGGGGGGTTGGGGGTGGGGTGTGCTCCTCCAGAGACATTCCTCAGCGCTTTGATTAAAATAATAAAAAGAACAAACATCGGCATCGGCGAGGGGTTAGCGGTTAGCTAACGCTCCCCAACACAGGAGAGGAAGACCGGGGAAACCGCCATTTTCGTCTCGGGGCAGAACGAAGACGATGACGCTCACGCACGGGCGAAAAGCTGAACGCACGGCCCGTACCGAGAGCAGTGTGCGTGCGACTCATATCACAGCGTCGGGCTGATTTTTCTGGAAGTCTCCGCGCTCCCGGTTATAAAAGTATAGCGGTTCAGGAGCGCCAGCCTGGCGTCAGGCCAAGCCCCATTAACATTTTTCCTCATTTCTTAACTCCCAAAAAGTTCAGCGGCCACCAAAAATGAACTCCCGAAACTGCGTTTGTGAGGAAAACGTTGACGGATTCCAAGCCCGCTGTGGACAGCAGCATTTCTGCGGGGAGCGACATTTAACAAGCGTTGCATGTTCCACCGATAAGTTTGGGAAAAACATTCTTAATGCCAAAGGAGGACAGACCGCCATTTTGGAAGACCGACAGCTCTCTGCGTATGAGAAACTGTCAGTCGTGTCTACCTATGTCTATGAGGCTCCCCTTAGCAGTGGAAGGGGCCCGCTAACTGCGTGCGACACCTGCTCTTTCGAACTGGGGGCTGGACGCATTGGGTCGGATTATATGGAGACCGGTTCGCCCCCATGACAGTCCATTTCAATAGCAGCCTACATGTGCCAGAACGAGTAATGCTTTCAAACTACCCATCAACAGCCAGCAACTAAGACCGAAAAAGTGCTTATTCAACATGTAACAGCGGCAAATGCAAAAATGCATTAAGTGTTTTGACTCCCCCCCCCCTCCTCGCCCCCTCCCATAAAGCCAGCACCATCAGATTCTCTGCCTCTCTCTCCCCAGGTCTGTCAAACCTCTGCCCTTATATTTCCCTGGAGTGGCCATCTCCTCAGCCCAAGCACTGCGGATTCCCCATGGACCGGGCTGGGAGGGAGAGCAATGACTTTACTGCGGCCGCAGAGTGATGTCACTAAGCATTACCGTGACGACGCGCGAGCCGCTCCTCGGGGTCACGTTCCGCTGCCTGCCGAAAATCGGAAAGCGAGCTCCGAGAGGAGAGGAGGAAATGCCACGCACCATCGTTCCCTCCGCAGAGAGGACCCTGACGGATGCCGAGGACCCGGCCTTTCCCTAAATCTGAAGCCAGCCGAAGCTCTTGAACTTCAAGCTAATTGAAAACCGGTTAAAAAGTGCATAGAGGAACGCACGTTTAAACTCCAGTTCCCACGGTGCACTTTGGCTGCGTTTTCAGACATACCCGCAGCTGTAAGATAACCCGAAGCAAAGGATTATGGGTAGCAAAGAATGTCAGGTGTTTCCCTGGTAGTGAAGGAATGCTACTGCAAACACTGCCATTTCAGTGTAAAGTGCAGGTGTTTGAATAACAGACATTTCAGTGCAAGACACAGGCGTTTAGAGGATGCCGCCATTTCAGCGTGTGATAGAGGCGTTTGATGGACACTGTGCCGTTTCAGTGTGTACACAGAACGTCACGATGTTGAACTCTAAATTTAATTTTCATTCTCAACTATAACGTCATCACCAAACTGTGTGGGTTTCCTCTGCGTACTCCGGTTTCCTCCCACAGTCTACAGACATGCAGGCTAACTGGAAACTCTAAATTGCTTATAGGTATGAGTGTGTGACTGAATGGTGTGTGTGTGCCCTGCGATGGATTGACGACCTGTCCAGGGTGTGTTCCTCGTTTGAAGTGTTCAGTAACACCAGCCTTTGGTCCTGTCTCCGCCCACTTCACAATTTTAAAAGATGCAAACTGGGGTGGAGAGCGAGAGCACAGAGGGGAGGGGAGGGTAGGAGGGAGGGGAGGAGGGAGGGATGACGGAACCAGTCGAAAATGGATGGATAGATGGCCGGTCTGTGGTGCTAAACGAAACACACAGTTTGAGTGCGGGAGGAAAGGAGTGAGTAAGTAAATAAAGGGAAGGGGCTTGAGGCGCTGGATGAAAAATGGAGGGAAAAGGGAGAGCAGTCCCGGCCTCCTAACCGACATCCGAGGAAACGTTGAGTCACGCGCATGATTGACAGATCCAAGCGAGGCCGAAGGCGGGATCGCGTTACTGTAGTACCGTCTCCGGCTCGCACCCTCCATCCGGGGCCCCGCCCCCTTTTCTACAGACCGGAGACGCGCCGAAGGGGGGGGGGGGGGAGGGGGGGGACAAAACTGGTCGGTCCAGACGTCTCAGTCGGGCGTTAAGATCAAGTAGATTTTCTCCGCCGTTCAAAAAAAAAAAAAAATGAACTACCGGCGAGGATCCTGTAATACTGGTAATAAAAACAAAGAACGGAAAAAAGAAATTTCACTTTCATGTTAAGCTCCCGCAGAACAAAGGAGACTTTTTTCTTTTTTTTCTTGCGGAAAGAAAGAAAGAAAGAAAGAGAGAGAGAGAGAGAGAGAGAGAGAGAGAGAGAAGCCGAGAAGAGAGAGACGACAGATTACCCTACCTATTAGGAGAAGAAAAAGGTTGCTGCATACTAGCAGCACAATTTGTGTTATCTTGCCATAATCTGAGGGACAATGTGTGACCACCTCATGCGCACATTTACACACAGCATACACGCGTACAAGCACACACATAATATTCACTCATACACACGACACACAGATAGTCAGACACACACACACACACCTAACACCTATCACTTACTGATGTTTTTGTATATATTTTTATATTTTTCATATAACAGATTCATTGTATATAGTTGTATGTTATAACCACTGCTTTGGCAACACAAGTGCCTATATTTGTCATGCCAATAAAGCACTTTGAATTGAAATTGAAATTGAGAGAGAAGCCAGGTACTTTCTGCTTCTGGGACCGGCTGAAGAGCGCGCGGCGTTGGCGGGAGCCCGTGCGCGCAGCGCTTCCTGTCGGAATGCGAATCGAACGTCTCCGCCCGTCCTTCGCTTTGTTAAAGAGCTTCTCCTCCGGCAGCCATCTTTGTTGCCCTGGCTGAGCGCAGGCCCTTGATTACAGACGTTTGATCTCTTCTTCTTTGTTTCTCTTCTAAATTGTATCATAATGGCTTTTTTTTTTTTCTTCTTTTTCTCATAATGGCGCATCGAGGTTTTTTTTTCGAGGGGGACCGAATTTCACGCCCCCCCCCCCCACCACCCCTCCCCGGACCGGCAGCCAATCAGCGGAGCCGCAGCAGGTCTGGATGTGTGTGCGTGCGATACGAGCCTTCTGGGGGGTTTTCTCGTTAAAGGTCTTTGTGCTAATGAAACGGCGTCTTCGGGGGGGGGGGGGGGGGGGGGTTCAGAGTCTCGTAACGTCTCTGCATTTGAAAGGCAGACTTTACGAGACCCATGACGGATTGGGGGGGGGGGGCTGGTATGGTAAGGAATCCCACCCTCCCCCCCCCGCCCATTTTATTTTTTTTTTGTGCGGGGCTGTCCCGTTCTGCTCTTGCCCTTGTATCCCGTAACCGTGGTGATCAAGCCCAAGGTCGAAGTTCAGCGAAGGAGCCCCATACGTCTCGGGTGTCATAAATGTCTCCGCGGCTACGGGGCCCCCGGGGGCCGGGGCCGGGGCCTTGACGACGCAAACAGCGCGCCGCTGTCCTCGTCAACCGTCACGGCGACCGTCATGGCGACCGTCACGGCGACGGCGGTCAGCTTCAGCCGTCGTTCCGCCAAGTGCGCGGGCCCGAACATCAGTGGAGAGGTGAGGGAGGTCCTCCATTACAGAGGCCTTTTTGAGCAAGCGCTTGGGCGCTCACGCGTCTGTACTGACATATTCACTGACATATTTACTGACATCTTCACTGACATTTACTGACATGTTTACTGACATGTTTACTGACATATTTACTGACATGTTTACTGACATGTTTACTGACATTTACTGACATGTTTACTGACATGTTTACTGACATATTTACTGACATGTTTACTGACATATTTACTGACATGTTTACTGACATGTTTACTGACATCTTTACTGACATGTTTACTGACATATTCACTGACTGGCTCCTACAGAGCTCCGTCACAGGCTGGTCTTCCCAAGGTGCTCTACAGACAGGTTTAGGCGCTCTTTTCTTCCCACTGCACACAGATATTTAACGAGCGTCTCGGATTGGAAATACTGAACGCAGGGTAGGATTTGGGGAGTGGCCTTTAGGTTTTTAGCTATGTTTAAGGTATTTTCCGTATTTACTTATTTACTGCCCCCATTCTTCTGCTGTGTTGAACTATCTGTATCTGTAACTGTTTTGTTAATGCTATATGTTTTGCTTTATTTTTTTATAATGCTGCCGGGTGATTTAACTTTCTCCTCATGGGGATTAATAAAATCTATCTATCTATCTATCTATCTATCTATCTATCTATCTACTTGTATTTTTCTTCTGTTTTCAGTGCTCGGCTGGTAGAGTGCTCGGTGTTCCAAAATCCTCCACCCCTGGGGATTTCTGCACATCCCAAATGTCGCAAGTCTGAGGTCCTCCGGGCCAGGGAACAATGTCCCAGAATTCTCGGGGGAGCCGACAGGGAAGGAGCCGAAGGTCCTGCGTCCGTTGAAAAAAAAAACAAAAAAAAACGTCCGATCTTCCTCGGAGAACAGTCCCCCCCTGCCAAACGGCGTCCCGTTCGCACGCCCTCCCCTTCTGTTTGCGGAACAGCCCGTTCGCCTTCGCAGCGCCGAGCCAGCCGCGTGTGTTTGTTTTTCCATTTGGCTTACGCAACCGACACGTAGCCCAACGCCGCCGCGCTAGCAGCGATCGCGGCCGCCGGCAACGTTTTTTTCTGCCCGCTCCCGTTTTTTTTTTTTTTTTCGACCGCCCCCCCGAAGATCCGTCGGTGAGACGTCCTCCGTGACGGCACGAGAGTGGCTCTCCGAAATCCTGGGAGGTAAAAAAAAAAAAAAAAGAAAGAAAAAAAGACCAGAATCCACCTCCACCCACCCCGCCACCCGCACTTAAACAACAAAAACATCGTGCCCTGTTCTGTCTGTCAAACAGAAACTCTCCCTCTCTGAACTCTGGGAAGGGGGGGGGGGGAAGCATTTCTGAAGCAGCGATTTACGCCTCGTTGTCCACGACGACCGCTTTCACCCCAAACAGCCCCTGTGTCGCAGTGCTGCCCTGATACCCCAGCGCGTTCCCCATTTTCACTTTAGCGGGGCTAAGACTCTCACCAAGAGCAGAGGAAGCCCTGCAGAGGCTTTTTTGTTGTTGTTTGTATTTATGTGTTGGTTTTTCTCAGGAAATGACCACGTTCATCGACTGATTCAACTTTTACCGTTCTGAAAAATGGCCACATACACAGACACACACACACACACACAAACAGATACACACGCACACACACACACCTACACACACACACATGCACGCACTAGAGCACACTCTGTCTGTCTCAACCTGGAGCATGCTCAGTCTGTCTCAACCTGGAGCATGCTCTGTCTGTCTCAACCTGGAGCACGCTCAGTCTGTCTCAACCTGGAGCATGCTCTGTCTGTCTCAACCTGGAGCATGCTCTGTCTGTCTCAACCTGGAGCACGCTCTGTCTGTCTCAACCTGGAGCATGCTCTGTCTGTCTCAACCTGGAGCATGCTCAGTCTGTCTCAGGTACAACCTGCAGTTCTCCTGAAGATATCAGCTCGTTTGACTGCTAATGTGCAGGGACACTGAGGCTGAGAGAAGGCTTAGTTTCACAAACCCAACGACGTTCATTCAAATTTTTTTTCCAACGTAAAAAAACATATGACTTGAGTTAGACAGTGGATGCCTTTTCAAATTTTATGTGGACCTTTAAGACAGAAAACCGTTACTAATGTGAAACACAAGTTGGCAGTTTCTGTACTTTTAATGTGAATAAACTTTGCCCGAACCCGTACCATGACCTTAAAACAAACCACAACTGGACCATTAACCCAGATCTGAACCCAAAACCCAAACCCAAAACTTGTGGCAGTTAAACTTTCAACTGCACAGTACTTACTAATCAATGTATACCAAGTATTTATAGACAAAGTATTTAGTACTTAAAAAAAAAAAAAGAAATACACAAGACTGTTTTCTCTCAAGGTTTAAGATTCTCTGTTCTTCTGTTTCGAATTTGCCTGTTGAGACACAGACAGAAAACGAGTCTTGTGAAGTACAACCGCACACACAAACACAGAAGAACAGAGAGGGCTTTCTCTCAAGGTTAAAGATTCTCTGTACTGTTTCAAATTTGTCTCGTTAAGACACTGAGCGAATATGAACCTCACAAAGTAAAAACCACACGCACAGAGACAGAAGTAGGGAAGATTTGGCGGACGGCCACTGCCTTGTCTCTCTACCTGGCAGGACTCCTCACTGGGGCTGTATGTTTTGCCTGCGCTGACAATCCACCCTGAGAACAACTTACCGCAGAGCCGGCCTGCGCTGGTGGCCAGCCAATGGGGGCCTCCAGAGACAGGTCACATGACACGTGCTCGCAAAGCCAGGCCAACAGCAGACCCTCACGAGGTGTGTGTGAGTGTGTGTGTGTGCGTGTGCATGTGTGTATAGGTGCGTGTGTGCATGTGTATGTGTGAGTGTGTGTGTGTGTGCTGTAGTTGAGTGCAGACACACACGCGCTCTACTCTGACGCACGTCACACTGCCGTCCAAAACCCCAGCCTTCCACAGACGTGAGCCTGAGAAAGCCCCTTTATGTGCCGCTTCAACAAGCAAACCGCGGGCGCCAGATCTACCAGCAGGGGTCGCTAGAGAGCAACGACCTGCAGACCCCAGCCATCTGAACCCTCCGTACCCCTGCGTGAGGCTACCGTCAATCACGCGTCACCCCGCAGGCTACCGGCCGCGGTCGTCATGGACACGGCCGATCTCAGACCATGGCGCCCAGCTGCGCGCTAACACAACGCCTTAGCCGGGTGAGCCGCCCAGCAGCACACCGGGCGCCAGCCGGTCGTTAGCACGCCAGCCTTAGGGCATCCGAGCGGGCATTCTGGGGCAGGGCGAGCACCACGGTCAGCCCCGCCCCATCTCCAAGCAAACAGGAACTTCGGCTGTCGGACTGCGTCTCGCTGCGAACGCAGGTAAGATTCCGCAGTCGGCCTGACTCACCTGAGCGCTCATTTTAACCTGAGTCCCCCCCCACCCCCACCCCCCGTACTCCTGCTCCATTCTAAAGGAAAGTGGGTATTATTGATTATAAAACCAGCCACATAGCAGCCTAGCAAGCGACCGGTAGGGACTGTTTTACTCTAACGACAAAGTATTATTTATCAAATTAGGAACTTCATCGGGTTCTTACGTATTTTTTAATGGTACCTGCCCAGGGACAACAGATTAAATTTAGCCCCATGACTCGTTTTAGGACAGGTGAACTGTCCCTGCACACCAGAAAAGTGAAATGGTTCATATTTTAATTCTAACTTGTTAGCACCTGCATTGCGCTGACTGGACAGTACGCCGCTAGCTCGCAAAATATGCTCCGCAGATTTCTAAGACTAAAGAAAATTACCTCCCAAATGAATCGGAAAAAGACTTTTATCACAGCGGGGATGACGAGGCCCATTAGCAACAGAAGCCCCGGAGGTTAGCATGAGTCTAAATTCGCGAGTGTAATTATTGTCATTTTCCCGGTGTTTTTTTTGATCCTCGCCTGAGCGCTGTTTCCATTAAAGCCTCCCTCTGTCGCCGCACGCTCGCCGAAGAAAAGAACCAGACAAGGAGTCAGACGCGCGAAAAGGGTAAAGCTAAAGTTATGCAAACTGCAAATTCACTTTTGTCTCCCAAAAGCAGGACAACAAATGTACCTTTGCCTTATGGGTAATTTCTGAAGGAGGCATGCAGATTTCCTAATAGCAAAACTGAAAGCGATAATTACTCAAATATGAATGTTACACACCTCTTTTTTGTTCTGCATTTTATTTTTGGACATACAGAATATGGGACTGATTCACCGATTGCAACATTTGAATTCCTTCCAGTTTTTTTTATCAGTTTTTTTTTTTAACAATTTATGTTGAAATGTTTTACAGTGATTTCGAAAAGAGCGTTAAAAGGCACTGCAAGCAAAGTTCAGCATCAGCATTAATAAAGTCAGCGAGGAAGTGGAGGAGCTGGATTCTGGCGCTGAAGACGAGGGGAACGAAGAGACGAAGGCTACTAGAGGGCGGCTTGGGGAGGCGTGGACACACCTTTACCTGCCTTCACATCTGCAGCGCAATCAGGCTCAGCGCCAAACACACCTTTACCTGCCTTCACATCTGCAGCGCAATCAGGCTCACCGCCAAACACACCTTTACCTGCCTTCACATCTGCAGCGCAATCAGGCTCAGCGCCAAACACACCTTTACCTGCCTTCACATCTGCAGCGCAATCAGGCTCAGCGCCAAACACACCATTACCTGCCTTCACATCTGCAGCGCAATCAGGCTCAGCGCCAAACACACCTTTACCTGCCTTCACATCTGCAGCGCAATCAGGCTCAGCGCCAAACACACCTTTACCTGCCTTCACATCTGCAGCGCAATCAGGCTCACCGCCAAACACACCTTTACCTGCCTTCACATCTGCAGCGCAATCAGGCTCAGCGCCAAACACACCTTTACCTGCCTTCACATCTGCAGCGCAATCAGGCTCAGCGCCAAACACACCTTTACCTGCCTTCACATCTGCAGCGCAATCAGGCTCAGCGCCAAACACACCTTTACCTGCCTTCACATCTGCAGCGCAATCAGGCTCAGCGCCAAACACACCTTTACCTGCCTTCACATCTGCAGCGCAATCAGGCTCAGCGCCAAACACACCTTTACCTGCCTTCACATCTGCAGCGCAATCAGGCTCACCGCCAAACACACCTTTACCTGCCTTCACATCTGCAGCGCAATCAGGCTCACCGCCAAACACACCTTTACCTGCCTTCACATCTGCAGCGCAATCAGGCTCAGCGCCAAACACACCTTTACCTGCCTTCACATCTGCAGCGCAATCAGGCTCAGCGCCAAACACACCTTTACCTGCCTTCACATCTGCAGCGCAATCAGGCTCAGCGCCAAACACACCTTTACCTGCCTTCACATCTGCAGCGCAATCAGGCTCAGCGCCAAACACACCTTTACCTGCCTTCACATCTGCAGCGCAATCAGGCTCAGCGCCAAACACACCTTTACCTGCCTTCACATCTGCAGCGCAATCAGGCTCACCGCCAAACACACCTTTACCTGCCTTCACATCTGCAGCGCAATCAGGCTCAGCGCCAAACACACCTTTACCTGCCTTCACATCTGCAGCGCAATCAGGCTCAGCGCCAAACACACCTTTACCTGCCTTCACATCTGCAGCGCAATCAGGCTCACAGCCAAACACACCTTTACCTGCCTTCACATCTGCAGCGCAATCAGGCTCAGCGCCAAACACACCTTTACCTGCCTTCACATCTGCAGCGCAATCAGGCTCAGCGCCAAACACACCTTTACCTGCCTTCACATCTGCAGCGCAATCAGGCTCAGCGCCAAACACACCTTTACCTGCCTTCACATCTGCAGCGCAATCAGGCTCACTGGAGCTAGAAAGAGAAAGGGGGAGGCGGGGGAGGGGCGGGGGGGGGGGGGGGGTTGAAGGGGCTAAAATTAGGCGTCCCTACCCCACAGCTTCTTAAAATAATTGTGAAATTCCAGCGCCCCCCCTCCCCCCCCCAGGGGCAGACGGGCGGCCGGGTTTGGAAGCGGCCCGTGTCAGAGACAGACTCTCGGCTACACGTGAGCCTGGGGAACCTCTGACCCCCGGGGTACACCACACAGCCAGAGTCCACTCCCCCAGTCAGCAATCCAGCCTCTCTCCCTCCATCTCTCTCTCTCTCTCCCTCTCTCTCTCTCTCTCCCTCTCTCTGTCTCTCTCTCTCTCTCTCTCTCTCTCTCTCGCTCTCTCTCTCTCTCTCCCTCTCTCTGTCTCTCTCTCTCTCTCTCTGTCTCTCTCTCTCGCTCTCTCTCTCTCTGCCACACTTACTGTCTGTTTCTCTTTCTATTTTCTATCTCTGCCTGTCTGTCTGCCTGTCTAACTCTCTTTCTCTCTCTCTGCCTCGCTGTCTGTCTGTTCCTCTTTCTCTTTTCTATCTCTCTCTCTCTCTCTAACTCTTTCTTTCTCTCTCTCTGTGCCTCTCTGTCTCTTTTCTCAAATTCAAATGAGCTTTATTGGCATGATGTATATTTATACATATTGCCAAAGCGTGAGTACAACAAACAATGAACACAATACAACTGCGTGTGCGCGTGTGTGTGGTATTTCTTTCTGTTAGCTTGTGTATTTCTCTCTCTCTGTGGCTCTCTCCCTCCCTCTGTCTGTCTCTCTCACTCTCTCCCTCCCTCTGTCTGTCTCTCTCACTCTCTCCCTCTCTCTGTCTGTCTCTCTCACTCTCTCCCTCCCTTTGTCTCACCCTCCCTCTCTCTCTCTCTGCGGGTCTTCCTGTCTGTATGTCTCTCCCTCTCTCTCCCTCCCTCTCCCTCTCTCTCCCTCTCTCTCCCCCTCTCTCTCTCTCTCTCCTCTCTCTCTCTCCCTCCCTCTCTCTCCCCCTCTCTCTCTCTCTCTCTCTCTCCTCTCTCTCTCTCCCTCTCTCTCTCCCTCTCTCTCCCCCTCTCTCTCTCTCTCTCTCTCTCTCTCCTCTCCCTCCCTCTCTCTCTCTCTCTCTCTCTCTCTCTCTTTCTCAGGGAACAGGCAGGAAAGAGGCCCACCCTGGCGCTTCAAGCCTCGTCAAACTCAGATCCTCCACGGCCAATAAAAAGAAACATTCGGACAAAAAGCCCCCCCCCCCCACCCCTGCACTCACCAATTCACTCACTCACTCACTCCCTCGTTTATGTCCTTCATCCACTCACTCACTCACTCACTCACTCACTCCCTCGTTTATGTCCTTCATTCACTCACTCACTCCCTCATTTATGTCCTTCATCCACTCACTCACTCACTCACTCCCTCGTTTATGTCCTTCACTCACTCACTCACTCACTCAGTCGCTCATCCACTCCTCGGAGCTCCACACTCTGGTCTGCTGGGCTGTAAACGTGTGAGAAGAGACTCTTCCTGCCCGTCTCACGGCGCTCGTTCCCCCGGTAACAAATCTGCCGTGTTTGCGCTCAGCCCTGCGGGATCCCGCCGTCTCGCATTCCGTCAGACCGCCCCGCACGGTTGCGGCTCCGCGCGAAAAACGCACTTCTAGCGTCCGTGCGAAACTTCGGCGTTCGGCGTTCCCCTCGTACCCCCCCGCGGGTCCGTCAGAAATACGAAACGGCTTCGGAGGCACGCCGGCGCGGCTCCTCGCTCGCTCGCTCGCTCCTCCCTAAATCACCTGCACAAATCAAAGCTCTCGCTCGTGGTTTTGGCAGAGCGCGGCTGGCTGAGCCGCGCAGCCCGGTGCGGGCGTGCCAACTCGGAGCTGGAACCGAGCGTAACCAAATGCAGCCTCGGCGAGCAGATGTGAAACGTGAATGAAACTGCACAAAGGACCGCCTCCCTCCAGGGAGGCAGCCCAGCCTCTCTTACGCGCAGGCACGTCACGGGACTACTAACAGCAATACCGTTATAAACATGGCAATAATGAAAACAAGAACAAAATCGTATCAGGTTATATCAAATATCACGCTGTAGTGTGGCTTAAATGATTCAGAAACAGTTTTTACCCATAAGGCAACATGACTACTGGGCACTTACACCCCCTCACCCTCCTGTGCCCCTTCCAAGTCCCCCCCCCCCCCAACTGAAATATCAGTGGACTGGTACTTTGCACTTTATTCTTACTATTTGTGTGTGGGAGTGTTTATATTGGAAGTTTTCACAGAAGTAAGCATGTGATTGCCTCAGTGCACTGTATTGTGTATATATGAAAAATAAATTGAGTTGAATTGAATTAAATAATTATAAAAAATAACAAGGTATTACTGCACACAACCGTACTTCACACTGTTATTATATAAATGAATTCTACATGTATTACTTCAGGATCTAGCGCATTATTATAGGCCATAATGACTTTAATTTCCATTTGATATCAAACCTGTTACCATTTTGCATGTTGATGGAAGAGTTCATTATTTGTTAATGTACTCATAACCGAATTAATCAGTACGCAATCTCACACCCAACAATTCATTCATGCCGAAACCGGAGAGCACCATTTTGGCTCAAATCTTCGGAGCTGTTCCAGTACATTCCTATTCACAATTCAGGAGCGCGAAAGCGAAGGAATACCCCAGCTAGCAACGAACGAAAACAAAACTTTAAGAATAAAATCCCGAAAAGGTCAAGTGTAGAACTCGTCCAAAAGAAAAAGACTGATGCTCTTTAAATGTTGCCTCGCTACGCCCACTTCCTGTTGAGCTGATGTCGCGGGCCGAACGCGCGGGCGGTCGACTGAACCGCGAGGCCTTTAATCACATCGCTTAAATGCTAACAGTGCATCGCAGAAAGGGCGCACAATGGGTTTCATTCACAACTTTTAGGGCCTTCGAAAACATCTCAGAGGAAACAGTTACTTTTAAAACGAGGGAAAGTCACAATTCATCGATCTCCGTTGTGATTGGCCCACTGCCCCGACGGCTTAGCTTCTAAAACACACAGTAATATTTCAAGCCCTGAAGATAAATTTGCCACGATTGTCACCATAACTCTGTGTATGCACATTATGACAACAACAGCCATGATTTATTTTCATCTTCCATTTTAATTTGTACTGAACTGAGTTTCTTCTGGTTTCCAGAGCTTGGTCAGGAGCAGGTAACGTCCCCAGACACTGTTCCTGGTCAGCTGTGCTGGGTTATCGGATCTCTAAATTAACTGTACAGTTCACTCCATTCACTGAGCCCGCCGGGCCCGGCGATCCACGGCTGATACAGATCCGTGAACCTGCCCGCCATCAGTCCAACAAGAGAAGGCAGAGAAACAGCGACGAGCTGGCAGACAGAAAGACAGAAAGAAAGCCAAGAGAGAGCTGCGGAGGGAGGGAGGGAGGGAGGGAGGGGGCAGAGCAGTCCGTGAGCAATAAAGAAACCGAAAGCAGAACGACGCTCTGGGCGCGAGCGGAGGACGAGCGGTCGGGCTCACGGCGCGGCTGTTTATCCGATCCACCGTTTCGCCCGAGAGCCCCCCCCCCCTTCCCCGCGCCACCACCAGCCCCCGTTTCCTCAGAGAGAGAGAGAGACTCCGCACGGCGTCACGTGACTAAGAAGCACGGCGTGTTCCAGCCCGGCGCGGGGCTGGCTAATTTATCGCGCCTCACGCAACAGCGCGCGACAGACCCGCTCCGTCGCCGACGATCCTCCTCGCTGATAAGCCGCCGAAGCGCCTCCCCTCGCCAGGGCCGGTCCCCCTCCTGCGAGCCGCCGCGACTCGAACTGGAACAACTACCGTCGGTTTACGCAACATTCGAAGGGAGCACTCGAGGGATGTGGGTTTAAACGCAGTTCGTTAGCCCGTTAGCACGATAGCCAGCCCCCGTGATTTCGCCGACAGCGCGCTGAATTCTCCCGCTTTTTTTTTTTCACCTGCGGTACGAACGCGCGCGCTTGGTTGAGATGTGGTTGACACGTGCGCGAAGCCCCCCCCCCCCCCCCCTTTCACACTGCTGAACCGCGGGAAACGCGAGAGCGTCAGTGTCACGGGTGTGTTCCTCTCCTGCGCGTCGACATCCGACTGCTGGGCTACACACTTTGACCGTACGTGGTAAAGCTGGTTTTCTCTGCAGTGTCTGACCGCTGAGCCTGTCTGAACTTTCCACTTCCAGGTCGGCTAAATAATCCAAAAAAATTAGCACGTAGCGCTTCTCCTCAAAGGACACATTTGAAAAAATGACTAATGGGTAATGACTGCTGCAGCACCCTTAAATGTGATTTGCTCCTCCAGAGCCAGCTAGAGGTTTCCAAACGCTCGGGTATTTGATGTAAATTAAGTAGACCTCAGACCTGGGTCAAATATATATTAGTTTTGGATTCAAATGCTTTTCTGTGCTCTGTTGATCTTGCCTGGTGTAACTGAGCCTGCCGATATGACCAGAAGGCGGGGTTTGCGCTTTTTCAGGATATTTCATTGGTTCCAATACGCCAGAGAAGATCAGTAAAGCGTAGAAAAGTATTAGAATCCAAAACAGATACGTACTTGACCTGGGTCTGGTAGGCCTACGTAGTCCCCTTTTCCCGAAACGCCGTAGCGACCGGACAGCTGCACTCGCCCCTTCGACGACGGCGGCAGGGAGGACCCACGACAGCTTTAAGCAACCCCAAATCTGTCCGGCCCCGTTCAGAACTCTTTGCGAAAGCGTGAGCGAATGTGGTTACAGAGATTTCTCACCACCACGCCCGCTGCCGTTGGCTCCTCTCAATGTTAGCGCTTCGCATCTCAGTAACGAAACCAACAGTTTCTTTCGTGTAATATTTAAACCGGGCCGAGCGAAAGTCTGTTAATTTCAGAAGGAGAAAACCCCTGTTATAAGTCACCACCCTTAACTGATAGTTTGTAGATTTATTTATTTTATTTTTTTTTGGGTTGAGCGCTGCACAGGTTATTTCCTCGCTGGGGAACCTGTCTTGAACGCGTCTTATTGTTATGTAAGTCGATACTTCTCAGCAGTATCTGCATCCGCGTCACGTAAAGCCCCTCAAACTCCCTCAGAGAGATTAAAAAGCGGGGAAAAAAAACATATCAGCTCTATAAAGAGCATATCCCTGAGACACTGACAGCCTTTGACAGGCTTACGGCTTCATAGTTTTCTAACTTTAAGATACGGAAAGCCTCAAAAACCCCAATGACACGCACAATTAGTTCCTGCGAACCAACAGTTGTTTGGAAATACTTAGGATACGCTTTAACTTTGGAACGTGATTTCTTTAGGACACTGCTGTTAATATCTGAAGAATCCCCTCCCCCCACCCCCCCCATTTCCTCAACATCAAAAGTTTTCTTAGAATAACTAAGTAAAACTACTGGTACTGGGAACTAGGAGGGCCAGGAAGTTACGGCTGCTCTTTCCAAAATGACTGGTGCTTCACACCGAAATGAGCTTTCCACTAACCCAAAACCGTTAAGATGGAAGTCACAACACACGCCCTCCAATGGTCTGTCCAATCAGCCGCTTCCTCAGGATTTTACTTTCAGAATGCATTCCGTACGTCCCGTTCAGAAGTTGGGCATTGATTTCATTGGTGCACGCGGGGAAAATGTTCCTGAAATATTTCCGTAATGCTCGGGAACTCATGAAGATAACTAATACTGATTGACGGCCAGGCACACCGCGAGTTGCCCAACAGGTATGCTTGCCCCGAATCACCCTGCCCCAAAAAAATGGGTCTCCTTTCGTCAGAGAGAGACCTGAACGTTTTTTTCTTTTCTCCTCCTGGGTGGGAACGAAACGTGTCGGGCAGCGCGGTTTCCTAAAACGGTGACCATTCGCGGGTGATTCGCCACGCCCCTGTGGGAGAACGGGGGAACGATGTGACGACAGGAAAACGAGAGGAGGAGGAGGAGGAGGAGGAGGAAGAGGAGGAGGAGAGGGTGATGAGACGGGGGAGAGACGGGGCGGGGTGGAGGGGGCGGTGGATGGGGTGGAGGGGGGGTGACGAGGTTGCGGGGGGGAGAGAGAGTTTTTGAAAGACGGGTCTGTTCACGTCCGCGCGCGCGCCACGGAGATTCCCCGGGGTTCGGCGAAACGAGGCCCGCTCCGCCGCCCGTCCGTCCTTTAAAAAGCTCCCCGGGCAAACAGCGTAATTAAATCTGTGTGATTAGGGCTTTGAGAGGAGGCAGACAAAAGAGCTCCTTTGACGAGGGACGGAGACAAGGAGGCGTTTAAAATCCACGCTTCGCACTCCTATCCTGTGGCACGGAATCACATGACCAAAAAGCGTCTCCCGAAGATAGCTTCAGAGCGAGACACACACACACACACACACACACACACACCGTATCATACTACCGGGCGGGACATGTGCCAACGAAACCTTAGAGTCAAAGGGTTTAAACCTTAAAAAAGTTTGTCTAAACGTGTTGCAGGTTTTTTTTAAAAAAATTTTTTTAACGCGATTCAACGTTCATACGGTCCCACAACGCAGCACCGATCCCCAAATCGCTGGAAAAATAAAACGAAATGTGAAGTAGGCCTACCCCAGTTAGCTATTCGATATTCGAAATATTCTGAAACCGCAATTAAATTACACCCTTAAATTATGTAAACAGTGGTTGAGATCATTCGCCAAAAGCAGGAGTAGAATTTTCATTTCCTAAAAATAATAAACATCACTCGATCGCACGGAACTTTGAATTGACGTATGGAACAACCAGAATGCTTTTACTTTCCAGTCCACAAAAAAAAAAGTGCTGAAGTAGGTCAAGTGTTTGAGAAAAACCATTAAAAAACAAGTAACATCTACCTTAACCAAAAAACTGTAAACTCAACCTCTGAACATACAGTCTGGTCTAAACATGACTAGACACTTTCCCATCGCCTCATTTAAAGCTACAGCATTGAGTCAACCATAAGACACCCTATCACACACACACACACACGCCAAAAACATACACACATATGCTTCCCTTACAAGCCAACATACACACTCAAATTCTCTGACACACACAGGCTCTCAAATCTCACTCGCCTAAGCATACCGAGATACATTTACACCATCCCTCGCCAATAACACGCGCACACGCACACACACACACACACACGCACACACACACACACACACACACGCACACACATCTGAAACCTTCCTCCCATGCCCAGTTGTTCTCTCTCTCTCTCCCTCCCTCTGTCTCTCCCTCTCTCTCTGTTTTTCTCTCTCTCCCTCCCTCCCTCCCTCCCTCCCTCTCTCTCCCTCTCTCTCTCTCTCTGCTGAATATTTTCTGCCTGTGAGCCTGACCCAGATTCCGGAATCGTCCCGGAGCCTCGCACACAAAGCGGCTTATTAGTATCATCATTTCTTTATTTTGCTTGTGTTGCATTAACGCGTTCCCCACTGGCCCGTTCGCCACACACCCCTCCCCCCTTCCCACCCCCCACCCCAACCACCGTGTACACTCAGAGCGTGTTCTCACGGAAGGCCAGAATCCCGCGGCTCGCACGCGCACACACGCGCACACACACACACGCACACACACACACACAGCAACGCGAGGTTCCGCGGAAGCCGACCGCTTCTGCTCGTTGCGCAAAACTGTCGATTTGCATTCCACGGGAGAGGGAGAGCCTCGGCGCTGGAGCCGGTTCCGCGCGACGGAGAGCCGCGCGTGGGCCGCGTTCAAAAGGCGCTCGGGCGGAGGAGGTCCCGTCCGAAACCTCTCGTTCATCCCTCCTGAATACGCAGCGAGGGCGCGGTTGCCGTCGCCGCGAACGCGTCGCCGGCCGTAACCCTGACGGCCGGTCGCCGGACAAAAAACGTCCAGATGCCGATTTCGCGTCCCGAGGAAACGTCTCGGCGTTGGGTTCCACGCTGTGGGATTCCGGAGGCAGCGCGCGACTCGGCGCGAACGGCAAGGCTCCGCCCGCACGCCAACCGGAGGCGGACGTCACCGTTCGGCAGACCGCGGCAACTGCGGATCTGCTGCGGAACGCTACGTTCCGGAGTGAAATTTCAGCATGGGACACAGTATTCCGGACTGCAGGTTCCGTTTAGAACGCTGCATTCTGAAGTTAAATTTTAGCAGGGGACACAGTTTTCCGGACTGCAGGTTCTGCTTGGAACGCTGCATTCCGGAGTGAAATTTCAGTGTGGAAAGCTGAATTCCATACTGCAGTTTGATTGTTGTAGAGCTGAATTCTAGACTGCAGTGTAACTGCAGATAGCTGAATTCCATACTGCAGTTTGATTGTTGGAGAGCTGAATTCTAGACTGCAGTGTAACTGCAGATAGCTGAATTCCAGACTGCAGTTTCATTGTTGGAGAGCTGAATTCTAGACTGCAGTGTAACTGCAGATAGCTGAATTCCATACTGCAGTTTGATTGTTGGAGAGCTGAATTCTAGACTGCAGTGTGACTGCAGATAGCTGAATTCCATACTGCAGTTTGATTGTTGGAGAGCTGAATTCTAGACTGCAGTGTAACTGCAGATAGCTGAATTCCAGACTGCAGTTTCATTGTTGGAGAGCTGAATTCTAGACTGCAGTGTAACTGCAGATAGCTGAATTCCATACTGCAGTTTGATTGTTGGAGAGCTGAATTCTAGACTGCAGTGTGACTGCAGATAGCTGAATTCCATACTGCAGTTTGATTGTTGGAGAGCTGAATTCTAGACTGCAGTGTGACTGCAGATAGCTGAATTCCATACTGCAGTTTGATTGTTGGAGAGCTGAATTCTAGACTGCAGTGTGACTGCAGATAGCTGAATTCCATACTGCAGTTTGATTGTTGGAGAGCTGAATTCTAGACTGCAGTGTGACTGCAGATAGCTGAATTCCAGACTGCAGTTTCATTGTTGGAGAGCTGAATTCTAGACTGCAGTGTAACTGCAGATAGCTGAATTCCATATTGCAGTTTGATTGTTGGAGAGCTGAATTCTAGACTGCAGTGTAACTGCAGATAGCTGAATTCCATATTGCAGTTTGAGTGTGGAAAGCTGCATCTCTGCACTCTGTGGAATGGGGGCTTAGCAAACGTGGGAAAGCTCAGAATTTCCCTCACCCTCCTTCTCCCCTCCCCCCCTCTTCTCCCGCCCCCCCCCCCGCGCCTGTCCTGACCTCCCAAGTTCAATGTGATCAGTTAGGCACCAATAATAGCGGCGATCGATAAACCCCGCGAGCCGCGCAGTCCCTGGTGTGACAGCGCCGGGCCAGCCAATCAGATTACAGGAGCCTCGCTGCTAATCCCTTTAATTAACACAGCGATCACCAGAGGCGCCAGCCGCTGGAAGCCAGCGCGCAAAGGACGCTGGGAAGGACGGTGGCATCCCGGCGGGCCCCGCCTCCTGCT
>CM077297.1:35515220-35855220 GCA_039654925.1 Anguilla pacifica
GTCTAATACTCTGTGTGTCTAATACCCTGGCTAATACTCTCTGAGACTGAAGCTCTTAGTCTAATACTATCTGTGTCTAATACTGTCTGTCAATACTTTCTGGGTCTAATACTCCCTGTTTAATATTCTCTGTGTCTGATACTCTCTAATTCACTCTGAGCTTAATGCTCTGTCGAATACTCTCTGTGTTTAATGCACTCTGTCTAATAATCTCTACAGAAAGTAATAGCAAATAAAGCTAAAAATGGTCACATAAAATGGTCACACACACACACACACACACACGCTGGCCACAGAAATGCAGCAGAGCATTTAAAGCTCTGTTCAAGGCTGCGAGTACACATAAAAAAGGCTCAGAGTACACATAAAAATCACTAAATGGAACCTTCTCAAAATACGCAGCTTTCTCAGCACGCCCAGGGATGCGCGGGAAGCCTGAAGATTGGCGGTAAAGGCGATGTGACACCCCGCGCGGCGCACGGCCCTCTGCGGGCGGCGATAACGGCGCTCCGGCAGCCGCGCGCTTCCTCCGCGCCTCGAAACCGCGGTAACGGCGGCGGGCGCGGATGGATGTGCCACACGCTCGTCAGGACGCCCGCGCGCGGCTAATCGGAGCCGCGTCGCATTCCGAGCCGGAAACAAGTTCCCTTCACGGTCGACGGTGACGTCCTGCGTCGAAAAGCCCAAATTATGAAGGCAGGTAATTAGGCTGTGAAGAGCAGCTGTTTCAGAACCTTCCGGAACATTCTCCAAATAACATATGTTACCACTGGATTAGGCTCCACTATCGAGATCCAGTAAACCATAAATGACTTCTTATCTACTCAGATATATCGTTAGTCCTACGTTCCAAACCAAAAATAATTATATTCACAATATTCAAATGTATGTATTTTTTCACTCCAGCAATTTAAGAAAGCTGACGAACCAATTCATGCAAACATCATACCGATATACTGTATACTGTGATTCCACATCTAAATATTTGCGTGTATACTTTTGTTCTCAAAGTTTACAGACCATCCTGTCATCTCGGCCAAGGAATTTCACATCCGAGAGCTTTTTGAGCGTCAGAGGGCGTGAAATCAGGGCATCGAACGCGATTTCACTGTGGCCGGGACATATTTACCAGCGGCGTTTCAGATGGCAGCGAAAAAAATAAAATAAAAAACGCTCAGAGTTTGCTCTGGTAAATAACGCAGACGTGACGACGGGCTTCTGCGTGACGCGAAGCGCCGACCCCGAACAGGGGCGATCAATCCGGGCCGTCCGACGCCAGGCGTGCTCGCAGGAAGAACAGCGGCGTACGAGCGGGACGAGGACACAGGCGCCCTTTGTGACCGAGGACGTGTGCTTAACGCGGGCCGACCTCTCGCGAAATGCGAAAGACACCGGCCCGGAGGGGGGGGGGAGCGTAAGCGGCGTCTCCGAGCCGTCAAACGGGGGGGGGCCAATTCGAGCGCCGGCATCGACGTCCCGGAAACAAGTTCAGCGGAATGGACTCCCCGACCTTCTTTGTTTACGTCTTCCGCTTGTAATTTATTATTATTGTTCTGAATGTTTTGGCTGGAGAGGAGTTTGAAAACCTGGAGCCAAAACAGCAAACTATACGACAATGGCACAGGTACAAGCGTTCGAGCCAGTTAGGATGACATCACGCAGAAGCGACCGGTCGGGGGACGGTGATTGGTTGGACCGCAGACTGGGGGAAGGCTAGCAGCCCAGCCAAAGGCTTCCCCTTAATTCCCCGTTCAGAAAGCTATGAAATAGTACACGCACTTTAAAAAGCACAACGGCATGGGTAGCGATGGCTATTTTGTTGGTCAGAGAAGGGGCCCTGGGCGGCCCGCGTAGAGGGGCGTAGAGCAGGGGGCAGAGCGGCGGGCCGCTCAATGGGCTGCCTGTGTCAGAGATGGGCTGGCGGCGAAAACACGTCGGATCAGCTGACAGCTGATTAGGATCAAACTGTCTCTGCTGCTCTGGGGGGGGGGTGATCATCCCTGTCTGCCATGGGGAGGGAGGGAGGGAGGGAGAGCGGGCTTCGCTCTGTGACAGTTAGCGAACCGATATGCCCCCCCCCCCCCCCCCCCGAAAAGCTCGGAGAGGCCTGAGCGCTGTAGAGCATCAAATACTAGACCCCCACCCCCCCACGAGTAAAGACACCCCCCCCCCCCCCCACCCCCCACAGAGAGCCTGCTGGGGACCCCACCCTTCCACTGACGCCGCTCGTCTCTCTCGAGGAGAACCCCCACGGAAGAGCAGCAGCACGCTGCGTGAGAGAGTCAGTGTGGGAAAGTGTGTGCTCTGCACTCCAGGCATTCAGGATTCAAATCAGGAAGATGATTGTGAGACTAGCGTACAATCAGCTTTTATTTACTGGTATTTACATGAGTATATGTTTCATAAGGAAGGAACAGCCCACGATCCAAAGCAGTTATTGCATTCAAGGGCTACGCAACCAAACGTTAAACTTTATGGCTTGAATTTACTTTTAAGTTAATCTGTTAACTTCATTTCTCATAGCTGCAAATGGAGGGACTCAACAAAAAACAAAACAAGACACTGCTGTTTATGTAAAAATGATGAAAAATATACGCATGTAAATGCCGTGAAGTGAAATCTGCTTGTCTATACTGTTGTCTCGTATTCATCTTTTTAATCTCGAATCCAAATGCCTTAAGCGTACAGCAAAAATAACAAATTTCACTTTAATGTTACTGTACTTTTGCAGGGCACTGAATGTAGGTCATCTGCAGAGCACCAGAGGATATCTGTGCTGAGGGCTGGAACTGACCCACTGGCTCATATCCTGCTTTTCCCATGGAGAGAGAGAGAGAGAGAGAGAGAGAGAGGGAGAAGAGCTGTAGGTGACAGAGTGAGCACTGCTGTAGGTGACAGAGTGAGCACTGCTGTAGGTGACAGAGTAAGCACTGCTGTAGGTGACTGAGTGGGCACTGCTGTAGGTGACTGAGTGAGCACTGCTGTAGGTGACTGAGTGAGCACTGCTGTAGGTGACTGAGTGAGCACTGCTGTAGGTGACTAAGTGAGCACTGCTGTAGGTGACTAAGTGAGCACTGCTGTAGGTGACTGAGTGAGCACTGCTGTAGGTGACTGAGTGAACACTGCTGTAGGTGACTGAGTAAGCACTGCTGTAGGTGAGAGAGTGAGCACTGCTGTAGGTGACTGAGTGAGCACTGCTGTAGGTGACTGAGTAAGCACTGCTGTAGGTGACCGAGTAAGCACTGCTGTAGGTGAGAGAGTGAACACTGCTGTAGGTGAGAGAGTGAGCACTGCTGTAGGTGAGAGAGTGAGCACTGCTGTAGGTGACTAAGTGAGCATTGCTGTAGGTGACTGAGTGAGCACTGCTGTAGGTGACTGAGTAAGCACTGCTGTAGGTGACCGAGTAAGCACTGCTGTAGGTGAGAGAGTGAACACTGCTGTAGGTGAGAGAGTGAGCACTGCTGTAGGTGACTAAGTGAGCATTGCTGTAGGTGACTGAGTGAGCACTGCTGTAGGTGACTGAGTAAGCACTGCTGTAGGTGACTGAGTAAGCACTGCTGTAGGTGAGAGAGTGAACACTGCTGTAGGTGAGAGAGTGAGCACTGCTGTAGGTGAGAGAGAGAGAGAGAGCACTGCTGTAGGTGAGAGAGTGAGCACTGCTGTAGGTGACTGAGTGAGCACTGCTGTAGGTGACTGAGTGAGCATTGCTGTAGGTGACTGAGTGAGCACTGCTGTAGGTGAGAGAGAGAGAGAGCACTGCTGTAGGTGACTGAGTGAGCACTGCTGTAGGTGAGAGAGAGAGAGAGAGCACTGCTGTAGGTGACTGAGTGAGCACTGCTGTAGGTGACTGAGTGAGCATTGCTGTAGGTGACTGAGTGAGCACTGCTGTAGGTGACTGAGTGAGCACTGCTGTAGGTGAGTGAGAGACAGCACTGCTGTAGGTGACTGAGTGAGCACTGCTGTAGGTGAGTGAGAGACAGCACTGCTGTAGGTGACTGAGTGAGCACCTCTGTAGGTGACTGAGTGAGCACTGCTGTAGGTGACTGAGTGAGCACTGCTGTAGGTGAGAGAGAGGGAGTGAACACTGCTGTACGTTCTGGGTGCAGGCGTGGGAGTCTGAAACATGGCCGCTTGCTGGGGATAGCCTGGAGGACCTATATAATGTAAAGTCCATAAGAATTTAGCGGTCGGGGGGGTTGGTGGAAAATGCAGATTTACCCACCCACTTCCTTCCCAGCAGCCCAGCTCTGTTCTGGGCTTCCTGGTCCCCCGAACTTTGTCCTGATGGTGACAACAGCGGAAAACCCCCTGCTTCCCGCTCCACAGCCGTGTGAAACTGCCCCCACCACCCCCCACAAAGACTTTCTTCTGGGGTGGAGCAGCTCAGTAGGTTATAGAGACTCGCCAGCTTATAGAGCTTTACAATGTCCACGCGCACTGACTGCAGATAGCAGACTGTAATGTGCTACAGCAACAAACACTGCTGGTAGGGTGGGGTGGGGGGGAGGGGGACTGGGACCTGAAGGCCTATTGGACCTCTATGAGCCTCTCTCTCTCAGAGCAGAACTGTGAGTGTCTCTGAGCCTCTCCCTCTCTCACAGGGCAGAACTGTGAGTGTCTCTGAGCCTCTCCTTCTTTCACAGGACAGAACTGTGAGTGTCTCTGAGCCTCTCTCTCTCACACAGAGCAAAACTGTGAGTGCCTATGAGCCTCTCTATCTCTCCCAGAGCAGAACTGTGAGTGCCTGAGCCTCTCTCTCTCTCTCTCACAGAGCAGAACTGTGAGTGTCTCTGAGCCTCTCTCTCTCTCACAGAGCAGAACTGTGAGTGTCTATGAGCCTCTCTCTCTCTCACAGGGCAGAACTGTGAGTGTCTATGAGCCTCTCTCTCTCACAGAGCAGATCTGTGAGTGTCTCTGAGCCTCTCTCTCTCTCACAGGGCAGAACTGTGAGTGTCTCTGAGCCTCTCCCTCTCTCACAGGGCAGAACTGTGAGTGTCTCTGAGCCTCTCCTTCTTTCACAGGGCAGAACTGTGAGTGTCTCTGAGCCTCTCTATCTCTCCCAGAGCAGAACTGTGAGTGCCTGAGCCTCTCTCTCTCTCTCACACAGCAGAACTGTGAGTGTCTCTGAACCTCTCTATCTCTCACAGGGCAGAACTGTGAGTGTCTCTGAGCCTCTCTATCTCTCACAGGGCAGAACTGTGAGTGTCTCTGAGCCTCTCGGGGCTGCAAACCCCCCCCGGGTGGGGGCGGTAAACACCATCCTCGGGACAGGAGCGGGGAGCGATCCTCCTTTTGATCAGGGGCTACTCCCGCGTTAGCATGCAGCCGCGGCCGTCTCCCCTCGCCAAGGCGCCGGGCGAACGGCAGGCGGATCAGAGACGTTCCGGAGAGTTCCTTCATCGGGAAAGAAAGCGAGGTCCCCGCGCGGAACGCGAGGCCGCTCTCGACGGAGATCAGAAACGCCGATGAAAGGAGCTCGCTCGCGCGCGCGGGCGCTAACGCCGAGCGCTAAAGGCGCTTCTGAAGAGCCCTTCAGGGCTATCGCCGTTCCTGTTTCCGCACTCAGGACTAAAGAAAAAACGCATCGCCAGGGGAAACGGGTCCGCCAGCGCAGGCACCATCTCTGGGCGACCGTTTGAGCGACAGGGCGGTCCACGATGACATCCTGCCCCCTGACTATGTAGCGTGACAGGGCGTGGTGCGACCGCGGAAGATTTTTACCCCAAGGGCCGCGGCAGGCTTCTCCCGCTAAAACACCGCTCAGAGGGGGGCGGTCACGTGCGTTTTTCCGGTTACCGCCGTGATTCGGCTTTTACCCGCTCCCGCTGCTTTGGCTACCCCCCCCCCCCCCCCCCCCCCCCCACCGCCTCGGGCCTCTCCAGAGACCAGCCTCTCCGTCATCGACGCGTCCCGGGGGACCCCGCGCGGTTCAGCCGGAGTGCGCCGGAGCCCGGGCCGAACCCGCGTCCGATCGCCGCCGTCCGGGGGCGGCAGGAGGCGCCGCCCCGCGCGTTTAAAGCAGGCTGACGGCTCCCAAAGCGCGAACGCTCCTCGCTGCCGCCCGAGCTCAGCTAAATCAACTTTCTGCCGGTTTTCGGGAGTCTTTTGATGAAATATTAACGCGGCGATGTTCGCGCGCAGACCTTAACGCGGGGGCTTGTCGTGGCGCGGCTGAGGCCGGCTCTGCAGGAGACTGATCTCTCCTAACTGGCTCCTAATTAGCCAGGCTGCACGGGGGCTTCGCGCGGCTCATATGGGTCCCATTTGGCTCACGGTAAAGTCCGGAGCGGCTCAGTCCGTAAGGGGAACGGGAGCCTCCTTCACTTAGAGTGCCAGCGCTGGAGGCCTCGGGGACGCTGAGGACGGACTGACTGGGGCGAGAGAGAGAGAGGGAGAGAAGGAGAGAGAGAGAAGGAGGGAAAGAGGGAGAGAGTTAGGGACTGAGAGAGAGGGAGGGAGGAAGAGAGAGAGTGTGAGGGGGAGAAGGAGAGAGAGAGGGGGAGGGAGGGAATGAGAGGGAGAGGGAGAGAGGAAGGAAAAAGGGAGCGTTAGGGAGACAGAGTGCGAGAGAGAGAAGGAAAGGGAGAGTAGGAGAGAGAGGGGGAGGGAGGGAAGGAGAGGCAGAGAAAGAGAAGGAGGGAAAAAGGGAGAGAGTTAGGGAGACAGAGTGTGAGATAGAGGAGAGAGAGAGAGAGGGAGAGGGACAGAGAGAGAAGGAGGGAAAGAGGGAGAGAGTTAGTTAGGGAGAGAGGGAGAGTGTGAGAGGGAGAGGGAGGGAGAGGGAGAGAGGGAGAGAGGGAGAGAGAGGGAGGGAATGCAGAATCAAAGGAGAGACCCTTAAATTCCAGCAAAAATCTCCAGATGTGGGAGAAATATTTGCTGAAGTGCTCCAGATGTGCTCGTTCTCTGTCCCCTTCTGGCGTACTGCTCCAGGACTTCCTCTCTCCACACCCCTTCCCTTCCTGCACCCCCTCCACCCCGAAGCACGCACACCCCTGACTCTACCCCCTCGCTTTATTGAGCTACCCCCCTCAGACACGCACGCAGGCAACGGCCCACAGGGTTCTGAAACAACAAGAGAGGGAAGGAGAGAGACTGTGTGTGTGTGTGCTTTTATGTATGTATGTATGCATGTGTTTGTGTGTGTGTACGTGTGAGAAGAGCAAGAGAAAAAGAGAGAGCGTGTGTGTATTTTTGTGTCTGTGTATGTATGTATGTACTATATGTGTGTGTGTGTGTATGTATATATGTGTGTGTGTGTGTGTGTGTGTATGTATATGTGTGTGTGTGTGTGTGTGTGTATGTGTGAGTGTGTATGTGTCATTTGCTGCATTCTGGTGAATTTTTATGCACCAATTTGTGCCTTTTCTGCATCAATTTATGGTGGAAATGCTTCTTTCATGTTTTTATTGGGGGGGACAAATGCACGTGTTCTAAATATTGAGGGGGATGTATCCCCTGCGTCCCCCCCGAAATCTACGCCTATGTGTGTGTGTATGAGTGTGTGTGTGTGTGCATGTATATGTGTGTGTGTGTGTGTGTGCGTGTGTGTGTGTGTGTGTGCGCATGAGTGTGTGTGTGTGTGCATGTATATGTGTGTGCGTGTGTGTGTGTGTGTGTGTATATGTGTGCGTGTGTGTATTAGAGACAGTATTATTCCCATCACAGTTTATCATCATTAGCCTTTATCAGAGCTGAGCACTGAACTCTCTGCATGTGACGGCTGTGAGTGATGTTCTGTCCTCCTCTCCCACAACTGCAATCCAGCCTTCACTGGGACTGCAGGAGTCCCACGCCACCCTGCTCTGACTCACAGGAAAACCACGCCAAATCCCCCACCCCCCCAAAAACCCTGCAAGAGCCCACCCCACAACACGGCCTCATCACTAAACCTGACCCTTAAACCCTGGCAACGCCCCCCCCCCCCCCCCCCCCACACCCTCATCGCTGCTCTCCTCTTCCTCCTCCCACTGGCGGTCTGCCTGCTTCCCCGCCATAAAAGTCCTCGCCATGACCTTTGACCTCTCTTCTCCCCGAAAGAGCGCGTCCTTTATTCCCTCCACGCTCATCGTCTTAAAAATCCCGGAGAAAGCCCTTCAGATGTTTGTTTTGATTTTCCTTTTTTTTCGGAAACTGTGAGTTTGGTATCTTTCCGGCGGATCTTAGATCTGATCTCCGGTGACATTTTCAAATCGCCGGTTTTTGAGATGGAAACAGGGAAACCCAGCCGAACGCGACTCTTCAACCTGCAGCCGGAGGCCACGGCGCCGGCGGCGAGGACGTCACTGGAGCCCGGCTGACAAAAGCGTGCTTTCGCTTCAAAAACCTTCGCGCGAGAGAGAGAGAGAGAGACAAAGGAGGGAGAGAGAGAAAGAGTGAGAGTGAAGAACAGAGAGGCAGAGAGAGACGCTAAGTCCACGGTCATTACCGAAACGCCGCACTTCCTCTCCGTTTGAAAGCCAACGGAAATCGTGCCGTTGCCGTGACGCGTAGGAGGAGCGGCAACTGAACACAGCCTAATCAGATTTCTACCAACAGCTGCTGAAGTCACGAGATTATTTCCCTCCAAAATGTAGAGAGAGAGAGAGAGAGAGAGAGAGAGAGTAAGAGAGAAACAGACCAAGAACACAAACACTTGGCACCTCAGCAAGAGGAGAGGCAAAGTTTTTAAAAAAAAGCATCCAGTCGTCCCTCTGGAACCAGGATGATGTAAGAAACGCTCCAGAGCCATTTTCTTCAACGGCAGGAAATTAAAGAGTTCCTCTCCTGTAGAGGCGAGACATCCTCTTAGGATGCAACGACTTCCCTCCTCCAGGCAATGTCACCTGGCAACCATTAAGACACTAAGCCACGCCCCCCGGTTACCCATGGCGACCGCTACCGAATTATACAATCGTTCATTTCAGCATTCCGTTGACGGGTTAAAACGTTGATGAGAATTCTGGTTTTGGTTGAAGTTTGAATTCACAGATGCGAGAGTAATTCTGTTCACCCTGTCTTTATAAGCAAAGCAGTCATTTACTCCACTCACGGCATAACATGGGAAATATGACATTGCTGTGAGCTCACCGAACCGGAATGGAAACGAGGGTATTCAGAGAAAATTAGTTCATGAATAAACGTGCTAATTAAGTGGTCAGGTAGGGTCAGCTGATAACAGGAGACGAGAACAGCTTTTCAGATCAGCCATTCCCAGGACAATGAAAGATGAAGGGGAGAAACGGCCAAAGAGCAGCCAGCAAAAAGTCAGCCAATGGCGAACTTGCCTGAGTCGGCGTCGAATTTCCCCCAATAAGTATCGGCGTATTCCTTCGTCCGTTTAAAACATACATTATTATGCGTTTATTTAATGAAAACGCTAGCTAGCGGCGGCCGTTAGCTAGCGACCGTATAGCTCGCGCTCGTTAAACGTCCCTAGAGTCGCGAGTGGACCGGCTACTTAACGAAGCGATTAACACTAGATGACCCATCCTTTCATACAGCGTGAAGCTATTTAAGTGTGGGGGGGGGGGGCGGGGGGGGGGGGTCATACGCCAGGCAGGATCTTTCCCACAGAAAAAAAGTTCAGAAAGCTCTTAATATGCAGAGTAGCTGATCTTAACTCATGGAACAAGCAGCAGCCAGAGAGGCGTTGGGAGACCAGGCCTGACGCTCTCCAGGCCATGGGGAGGAAGTGAGGAAGCCAGACCGGGGCGAACGAGCCGGCCTCCTCGTTAGCGACTTTACCGCGCGACCGCGCTCCCGCTGACCTAGGGGCCCTTCGGCTTTGGGAGACCGCCTCTTACCGCCAAAAGACGCGTGAGAGCATCAGACGACCGCTAGGCCGCCAGGCCCAGCTCAGAGACGCTGGAGCAGCTAGCAAGGGTACCAAGTACCCCCCCCCTGCTTTCCGGCCTCTCCGAGGGTACTGCGACAGGGGGCTGTTTTTTCAGGTACAGGCTTTCCTCACACCCACCCCCCCCCTGCTTCAGCCTGCAAAGAATTTGGAGCCAGATGTCCCGCCATAGAATTTAAGGCTCCTATATGAGTCACTGTTGGAGACAGCCTGGAGGGCTGAGGGGGGCGGGGTGGGGGTGTATGGGGGGTATGTGGGTTATGGGTGGGGGGGGTGGGGGGGTGCGGGAGCAGGGGCGGAAGCAGGAACGCTCGGGCCGGAGGCGTCAGAAAAGCCACTAAATCACCCTGATCCCCGCGCGGTGAGTCAGAACAGAAACGCACTGGCTAGGGCTACTTCACCGGCCTCTTCGCTCCCCGCTGCCCCTAATGGCCGAGCGTGGTAACTGCAGCTGCAGACCACTTGCGTAACGGTAACAGTACCTTTCCGCCGTCTGCTTCAGTCGATGAAAAATACGGGTCTCTCCATACACCGTGCGCACCCACGGCCGGCAGGAAACCACCCGGGGTTTATTAACGAAACCTCAAAATTCGCACTCAACGTATTTCGCCCGCGACTTGGCTGGAATTCCAGAGACACCCGACACCGACCCGTTTCCTTAATCGTGTTTTCACGATTTAAAGTGTCCCGGCTAATCCCGTCTTTACTGTCGTCCCCGTGGATACCTTTCCAGCCGTCTCCGCAACGGATCCTGACTTATCGCGGGGGCCAATCGGGAGCCCTTAATCTGGCTGGTGCGCTTGAGCTCGGCAGACTGAGCCGGGACATGATCAGACACAGATACGCTCGGCCGAACACATCTCCGCACGCGGCTGCGCCCCCCCCCCCCCCCCCCCGTGCGCCAGACAGGCCCGGACTCGGCCTCGCCGCACCCCACCGCCCCCTACCAACCCGCCCCTACCCCTAACTCTGAATAACAGATTTAAACCTGCTCTCCATTTTCTTTTCTCTGTGACAGATCGGGAGATCATTTTCACTCGCTGCTTTCACTGCTTTCGCCCTTCGGACCGAATCTGGCCGTCGTGAAACGCAGTGCATCGTGGGACGTGTGATCTCGCCGGGTTCAGCTCTGCGGGGTTGACGGGCCCCTGCAGAGCGGGGGGCGGGACAATCGCGGCGGCTCCTTTTGGGAGACGCCCCTACGCAGGAGCGCGAGGTTCGGTGGGGGGGAGACCACCGCGCCGCGTGTCCCGCCCCCTCACTTCCTGCTCTCCCCGCTCCGGCGCGCGGCTCTTCTTCCAGGAAACCGCCGCCCCCCCCGGCGAGGTGACAGACGCCGCGCCGCCGGGCCGCCGGGGGGGGAGAGGCAGCGGGGGCGCCAGGGTCCCGTCACGACCGCCGCCGATTCGGACGCCCGTCCGTCACACGGACGTCAGCGTCGCCGCGGAGACGGCGGGCTGGCAGACGTCGGGAGGTTTTCACACGTGCCCTCGCCGCGCGGACGATCGCCGGGAGACATGACACCACGAACTTCACCTTGTCCTCCGTGGTGGGGGGGGTTAGTTTGCTTTGACAAAAGCCTGTAATGTCAAACCCATGACGGGTTTAGAACAGAGCTCAGCCTGGACAGGGTGCAGGAGTCGAACTGCATGAGCCTTTCAGACAGATTGCTCCATGCCCATGCGGTGTCAGGTTGGTCGCGAACTGACGTCAAAGGTTTGAAACAACCTTTGAAACAAACATCGCGTCAATATCATATCAGTGCGTTTTCAGACCTGATTTAAAAGGTCAATAAAATACTGAGAAAGAGAGAGAGAGCATTGAACAGCCTGATCTTTACTGACAGAGAGAGAGAGCATTGAACAGCCTGATCTTTACTGACAGAGAGCACTGAACAGCCTGGTGTTTACTGACAGAGAGAGAGAGCACTGACCAGTTTGCTGACTGCTCTTTACTGACAGAGCACCCTCCCGTCCCGCCCAAACGCCTCTCTCCTGAGATGGACAGCACGCTGAGAGCAGCTTTTAGGGAGCGCACCACCGTCGGTCTGCCAGAGGACGCTACGCTGCGCTGCCCGCCGGTCGAAGGAGAGCGAACGCGTGGCAGAGCCCGCACCGCCGCTCAAATGGCAAACGGACTGCATTCATATAGCGCTTTTATCCAAAGCGCTTTACAATCGATGCCTCTCATTCGCCAGAGCAGTTAGGGGTTAGGCGTCTTGCCCAAAGACACTTCGACACGCCCAGGGCCGGGGTTTGAACCGGCAACCCTCCGACCGCCAGACAACCGCTCTTACCTCCTGAGCCGTGTTCAAGCCGGGAGTATTTCTGGATGGAGCAGACAAAGATCGCCTGGCGCTGCTGCTCTCGCAAAATGATCACTTTACCTTTCAGTCCTCACTCAAAACGAGCTGCAGAGATACTCCAGGCTTAAATTTACATCGAAAAGGGTTCACGAGTTCTCATGAGTTCCCATTGAAAGAGCTCAATTGGTTATTGAAAGCATTTAGACAGCCACGTCTGAAGATGGCCCTCACCGCCTGATTCACCGGACACACAACAAAGAATTTCCTCCCAGCCACCACCTAACGCGTCTTTCAGGCAAACAGAGTCGTACTCTCACAAACGCGAATGTGAAAATGCACACGGCAGTCACGCAGAGCTCGCTGCCGCCGTCGTCCAGCACGGCCACGCGGGCCACCGAGCCAACGGGGACGGGGCGCTTTGAAGACGCCGCGCGCTCGCTCGCGGGGTCAAAGTTCAAGGCGCAAAGTCCGGCCTGCCCTTTATCGCCAGAAACGCCGCTCTGCCTGCGCTGAGCCTCCGCGCACAAATAATTAACGACGGCGACGAAGAGGACGACCGCGCAGACAGCGACGGAGCCTTCGCCGAAAAAACTGCCCGCCGCTTTTGTTTTTTTTTGGAGCGAGACCACCTCCTTGCACCCTCCGACGGTCAGGGGGGGGTTCCCCCGGGACCGGCGGGGTCCGGCGAGCGGGACGCGAGCGCCGAACGGGGAAGCGTCTTGAGGGGCGCGGGCGCCGGGGTTCCCGGCGACGGCGGCCGAGCGCGGAAAGGCGCGGCGAATCCGCTCTCGCGCCCTCGAGCGGGGCGGCTCTCCCCCTCTCGCTGCGTCGGCTCCCGGGTGGAGGATGTGAGGGTGGGGGGGGGGGGGGGGTACGCTTCCTTTGATTCGGAGGATGTGGGAAGCCGCGGGCGACGGGGGGAAGGGAGAAAGAGAGGGGGAAAAGGGCGCGCTGGCCCTTTAAGACGTTAACTTTCCCTATAAACCCCGGCCAATAAAAATGACAGCTGCAGTCCTGCGCGGAGGGGCCGGGCATTACTTTAGAAAAACAAAAGTGCAACGCAGTAAACTAAACTTGTCCCCTCTTTTAACGGCGCTGCCCCACCCACCTTCCTCTGACCCCCCCCCCATCACAACTTTTGTTCCACTTTAACACTCCCTCGTCCCCTTGGAATCCCGAACTGCAGCAACAGGAGGATGACCCCCCCCCACACACCACCCATTTGAAGTTCATGGTCTTAAATGAGAAACGGAGATTCACAATGTGAATTCACAAGGGTGGGGTGGGGTGGGGTGGGGTGGGTGGGGCGGGGGGGGGGGGGGGGTGTTGGACACCTTCTGTCGCACCAACCCCCCGTTTGGGATCGGGGTGTTTACCCGCAATAAAGGAAGCTTCTGGAATTTTTGGGGGAGGCCAGGACCGGGACAAATAAATACTACTGCAACAACAACAAAAAGACAACAGGGAAGAGAAAACTCTCAAAGGAGCAGCTGTATGGTATATACCCTTAAGCAGAGCAAAGTCTACGACAAAATACAATATAAAGATATTATTAACTGGAATTTCATTCTTCTCGCAATTCCACCCTGTGTCCAATCTATCCAGGCCTTTTAAATTTAGATGTTAACAATGAAAAATATTTCATACTCTCGAAAATAACAACACACGGATCCTTGTCTTTTTGCAGGGAGAGAGAGACAGAGAGAGAGAGGAGGGAGGGAGAGAGGAGGGAGGGAGAAAGAGAGAGAGAGAAGGAGGGAAAGAGGGAGAGAGTTAGGGAGAGAGAGAGAGGGAGGGAGGAAGAGAGAGTGTGAGAGGGGGAGAAGGAGGGAGGGAGTGAGAGAGAGAGGAGAGAGAGAGAGAGAGGAGAGAGAGAGTGAGAGAGAGAGATAGAGAGAGAGAGAGAGAGAGAGAGAGAGGAGAGAGAGAGGAGAGAGAGAGGGAGAGGAGATGCTGCTGTCTAGCACCTCCTTGGCAGTTTTCCTTCTGGGACATCGCGATGCGCGCAGTCGAAAGTAGCCCCCCCCCCTCGCGGGAGCGCCGCAGCTCTCTCCAGAGCGCTTAGCGGGTCCCTCTCTGCCTGTCCCCCGCACACACGCCGGGGGTCCGGGGGTCCGTCAGCTGGGACCCCCAGCTCAAATTAGCACCCAGCTGGGACGTTTTTTTTTTTTGTCGACTGGTCAGAGATTGTGATAAGGTGGAGACCCTGATTGTGATAAGGTGGAGACCCTGATTGTGATAAGGTGGAGACCCTGATTGTGATAAGGTGGAGACCCTGATTGACCCTGATTGTGATAAGGTGGAGAGCTTCTGTACGGTGCCTCTGTCTACCTCACTGGGGACTGAAGAAAACAAAGCCAGCTTCTTACTACAGCATGCATGCCGTCCACTGGCCACATGAACCAGGGAAAAAATGTGTCCCCGCTCAGCATTAGAACCAGCAACCCCACCAGTTCCCTGCCCAAAGCGCTCCACCACACCGCCGCTCAAAATGAAGCATCATGATAACGGACTACTACCGTAGTAGCCCGTTATCATGACTACTTGTAACTTGTAACAAGTTATCATGATACTTGTAACCTAAGGGTCACAGGTTTGATTCCCAGGTTGGACACTGTTGTTGTACCCTTGAGCAAGGCACTTACTTAACCTGCTTTGCTTCAGTATATACCCAGCTGTATAAATTCATGCAATGTAAATGCTATGTAAAAAAGTTGTGTAAGTCGCTCTGTAATGTAAAGCGAAAAGCCCCTCAGTTTGCGCAGTAGTCACGCTGATCCAAAATGGGATTCTGCGCACTAGCAGCCTCCTGAAAAACCGGCACGTTTTACTGTAACACTGCAGTTCTGATTTGGTGCAGAATACATGATAAAATCTCTGCTTACTCTCCCAATCACGTGATTTTTTTTTCTGTTGAAGATTTAAAAAGAAAAGCTTAGTTCATGCAGAATTATTGCCACTGTTAGTTTTTACATCTTCCCAACATTCTGGTCAATTTCATTTACACATCTCTACCTGTTTTGAGTTTAAATAATTTGCGAGTGCTTCATACTGCTTTGAAGTACAACACGTGCCCCTTTTTTTCCACAGTGCTGCACTTATAGAAACCTCCACAGTCTAAAGAAAACCTTGTTTTTCAACAGGGTGCTGCAGCTTGTGACGGCCGTCTGTCTGTACGTCTGCTCACGCACAGAAACACATGCTCTCAGCCGACACATTAACGCAGTCATGGTATCCGACTGAAAAAAAAAGAAAGACCGGCAGATATCCCAGCAGCCCCTGCGCCGCACACCTCCACATACCGCGGAGTTGATGTGTGTCAAGGTGTAACCCGACTCCTTTGTGAAGAGGAAGCAGACACAACAACAAACCAGCCTGCAGTTTTTAAATATTTCTTTTTTTGGTGAGTGTGTATGTGGGGTTGGGGCGGTTATGTTTTCGCTCAGTAGGAAAAGAGGGAAGGTTCCCCCCACCACACAGAATGAAAAAATTGACTGACAAAAACAGACTTGGCACCACAGCATAATTTTTCTACGGCTTTTGATGAAGTGATCCTTGCTACTCCTACTTAAAATGCCACTGTCGTCATTGACGTGCTGGCGTAACAGACAGGTAGAGCTGAGCCAAGCAATTTAAATCTGAAACGGACACATTGCCTACACGCACACTTTCATTGACGTGTTTCCCTGCCAGGAAAATGGAACGGAGCACGGTCCCAATAGCGCGTGAAGCAGCATAATTCTAACTAGATTGGGTATTGCTGTGTTGGCAATCAAGTATAATTCACGATAATAATAAAGATGCAGTCTACACCACCTAAGTGTACGATGAAAATATTTAAGAGGGCGAAAAAGATTCAAACAGCCACAAAAATCTTGGTTTCGCTTACAAAAACTTTACGTAGAGGCACAAACGACGGCTTTATCAGCCGCTCTGGCAAGCCCGTACCATCCGCCCCCGACCGCACACCACCCAGACTCGCGGTAACGTTGTAGCGAGGTTTCAGCGTTGCTTGAAATCACACGGGTCATATCGTCTAGGATAATGCGAAAGAAAGGCAATATCTAAGCACAAAAAACGCTTACGCTGCGGTTGCGGCTGTAGTTCATTACTAGAGGAAAGTAGGCTACACGTGGTAAAGACAAATTTTTATTTTATATTTAAAACTTAGGCGCGCGCGCAAACAGGGGGGCCTGTTTTGGTGACAAGTAGGCTACTTCTGAACCTTTCCACACCTTTACCGTGCCCGTTTTCATTTTTCAAATGTCTGTCCGCCTTATCTTTTCACGAGGGCATTTTCTCATTCACAGCTACAGCATGTTTTCACATTAAAAGGTTAGACCAATACAACAGTTCCACACGCTACCACGTCTTGCAACTAAAATGTAAGGCGTCAAGTGTTAACAATATCATGCGGCAGTACTTTTTTCGCCGTGGCGAAAGTGACAGGGCAGGTCGGCAGCAGTACATACTGTTCTGCACCCTGTTTGAAAAACTTTACATGCCTGCATATAGGATTATTCAACGTTCTGGATAACACCAGCGTGTGCTATCAATCTGTAATTTCGTTTGCCGAAGCACAGCAAATTGCGGATGGTTTAGTAGATAATAACTCACTGCGTGCCCTATTTGTGTCTAGTTTGTTCATATTTATGTAATAATCCCACTGTCTGTTTTTGTCAAAATCTGCACAAGTTGCACGTGAAAGCTGCTCGGAATCTCTAAACATTGCTGTTAGTAACACACACATTGAAAGCTACAATAACTACAAATAACGACGATCGAGTTTTAAATTCGATTTAAATGGTTCGAAGAATTGACGTAGGCTAATTACATTGCTTTCACATAGGCTACTGAAATCTAACAATATTTGAAAGCTAACGTTTAACGTGTGCTCACGCATATGCTACAACTTACAGTAATATAAAAAAATGTCTTTTTTAAAAAGCACTGTCACATTGAAATCAAATGTGTCCTGTCATCGGCATTGATAGCACTGAAAAGGAGACGATGGCATGTGCTACCCATTTGACAAGCCTATCGCCACTTAAGTTTTGTTTTCTAATAATAATTTCATTACAACTACTCATAATATACTCACACTGTGCCAACCAACGACACTTACTGCTTTTTAAAATCCCCTCTCTTATTTTTGTTTTCGACAACTGATTAAGACTAGCACAATGTTTCGATCGCGAAAGAAAGCCGATAGCGAGCTCGCTAAATCATTTTTTGTGCCGACGATGGCAGGCGTGCCAGTCTTAGCGAGTCGCCGCAATCTCCAAATCCGTATTAACAATTATAAACACATTTTAACGAGAGAACTTACCCAGTGACAAGAAAGGTTTTGTCTCCATGTCTGGTCGGTTAGCTCATGCCAGCTGATGCGAACGCCTTTTTTGAGTTTTCAAGCTGGAGACGACGTGGTGTTTTTGGAGCCGGACGAGAGGGATCCAAAGAGAAGAAAGTGACAGTCTAAAACGCCGCGTTCTGTCGTGTCAAAATTCACTTAGCGTAACTAGCTGGCTACTTCTGTCCAAGATCTCTCTCTCTCTCTCTCTCTCTCTCTCTCTCTCTCTCTCTCTCTCTCTCTCTCTCTCGTTCGTTCGCTCACTCGTTCGCTCTCTCTCTCCACGGACTACTCCAACTACTGGAACGATACTGCAAAGGGGCCCCTTGCAGGGGGACTCCCACTGGCAAGCATAACAGAAATGACACAAAACTGTAATAATTCGTTACTAATTTACACGTTGATTCAAATGTAGCCTACTGGATTTATTGTTCGCGTTTATTTATGGGCTTAAATTGTAATAATCGTGCAGCTGTGTATGTTTGAAGGGGCTCTGTTTACAGAAGTCCACAGTAACATAATGTAACAGACAGTAATTTATGTATTACATATATTAAAATCTCTCAAATTTTAGTGAGAAAATATATTTGAAATACCCTAATGTACACTACTATGTAATATCATAAAGTATCAGTAATCGTCACTTGAATCCAAGCAGTTGTATGGACATACTGTTGTAGATATTCTAAAATTAATAGGATTTATCTTTATAAATGTAAAAATATGAATTTTATAATATAATTAGTCCCTTCATGGATACAGCTGTTGTGATACCTTGGAGTCTTTTCATGGTGCTCATGTCCCACAACATTGGTTATAAAATAATAATAATGAAATAATATTTCCTTTGAAGGTGTTTCTGTCTTCAGCTGTCTTTTAAACAAGTTACTTGCAGGAGACGAATATTAAAAGTCTCCACATTCAATCAATAGCTTCTATAGCATACTGCGGCCCAAACAGAGCCCAAAGTACAGGCTGTCCTTTACAACTGCAGAACATCAAGGGCTATTGAGCAATTTAGAACCAGCAAAGATGCTTCAGCATTAAATATATAATGCCGTGCCTGGGCTTAACATTATTATGCACTTTGAAAAGGTCTCTTCAGTGCGGTAATAATGGGATTAGCTCACGGTGGTCTGTTTGTGCCACACAATGCCATCAGACAGTACGCAGGAGGCTGTCGCTAACTCTGATCCCTACGATCTGCATGTCAGGGGGCTTAGCCGTGTCCTGGGTTTATATTCTCTCAGCGAAAAATCAGCAAAAAAAACAAATCCCGAGAATGCCGTAATCTGTGTGGTAATTTACTGAATCCATTACGTGTTTACTTACGTGACAAAAATAAGAATTTATAGCATGTGAGGGGATCACGCTTCGCACGTTTGATGACACTATTTATTTGAAGTAATCACGCAGTTAGGGATGTAATGTAATCTGTCTTATGAAGGCCTTCTGCTGTGAGAATGGTTTTACACACACACTACGTCAGCATTCGAATCGCCATCCATTTGTGCCCAGAACGTGTTTATTGAGGCTATTGTGACAGCTGAGTGAGTGGGAGTGCGGGCGGCAGTGTAGTGTAATGGGTAAGGAGCTGGTCTCGTAACCTAAAGGTCACAGGTTCGATTCCCAGGCAGGACACTTGCTGTTGTGCAAGATACTTAACCTGCATTGCTTCAGTATATCAAGGTATATATGATGTAAGTCGCTCTGCATAAGAGCGTCCGCTAAATGCCAGTAATGTAGTGTAATGGGAGCCTCCTGAGTTCCAGACCTCTCCCAGAGAGCTGAAACTGCAAATGAATTCAGGATGAACTGTATTCCACACTAACTCAGTTTGGTGTGATCGCACTTGACATCCACTCAGAATCACTTCAGATCACATATATGGGCAAATACACAAGCTATTGAAACTTTCAGATGCTGCAATGTATTCCACTGCTGCAAAATATATTTATCACTATATAAATCCACACAACGACAATATAATGCAGTATATTATATTTCTTTATGGGAATCCATCCAAAAACAATGAATTTCACATTTGGTTCATTTCCGTTCGACATTCGAATAAGGTACGTCAGATGTGGTCGATTGACAAAACTTTCAAGAAAGTAAAATAAAATGGTGGCCTGGTGCCCTCGCAGTCCTCTGCGCATTCAGAAGGGTGCACATTAGCAGCGATATCCCCTGAAGTGAGCATGTTTGCTCTGTAGCCCTGCAGGTGAGCTGCGCAGGTACCCAGGCCGAGGGCCTCAGGCGGGGTGCAGCTGCTGCGGGCCAAGCACAGGCACCCCCGTTACCGGGAGCGGTGGCCACTGCGCTACGAGACGGGAGGAAACTGACCGTCTGACCATGACCCCCCCCCCCCACACCCCCCTTTCTCTCTCTCAGCAGAGCTGCTACAGCTGGCCGGGCCTACAGCATGCATTTGGGTTGCCAGCCCCCCCCCCTCCAACCCCCCCTTCTCAGAGGAGCCCTGAGGCCCAGCCATGTGCCACCACTGTGTTAAGAACAAGCACCTTGATAAGGTAATCAGGAAGCCCCAAAACAAAACCAACTTAAAAGCCTTTGTGTGTGTGTGTATATATATATATATATATATATATATATATATATATATATATATTTTATTTCATTTATTTATTTTTTTTGCTAAAACAGCCCAGCAGTTATGGAAAAAGTATCAATCGAGTGCCGATGTGCAGTACGATTTGATCACCTTTTGATTTTAACGTACTCCAGCCTTTAATATCTGTCAATTAAAACTGAGCTGTTGGCACTCTGATTTTGTGTAGGAGTCCTTCTATTAATGTGAGGCAGTTGATCTTCGTCTTGCTCTACTTCCTTATTCTGAGAAAACACCATCGCTGACATGTGAATCTAAGTTGTGTCCTGATTGTCATTGCCATTAAAGCCACATTTATGGAGAAGAGACACGACTAGTTTGACCACATCTTTGCTACTCTCTGTGTGCTCAAAGATGATGTAAACTTTATGTCAACCTGTGACTCATTACCCAGTGCACACAGACACTAGCACTCACAGTTATGCCAAATGGGCGACGCCAAACCATCCGCGGAGTTTTGGCAGTTTTTTTTACAGCAGCCGTTTTTATGGAAAACAGGGAAAGTGTACAAAAGCATTTAGGAGGGAGCATTCAGGAGACCTAATTTCTCAAGATAAATTCTGCTGGCTTTAGGATTGATAGTAAACCAAAAAAAAGGTACCCATTTTAATAAATTAGTTAAAAATGTACCAATAACTAGTCACCGACAAAGCTGGAGAAAGATTCTGGCTGTAGGTAGCAACCATTAATAAACAACGCAAGGACAATTAACTTGGGGTGGCCAAGCAAACACTTTTCCTGAGATTCACCGTCTAATGAACTTGACTGGTTCCAGAGTGTTTGGTGTTAATTTTGAGTCCCTAATCCCTACATATTCTACAATATTATCGTAAACAACCTTTTAATATTTTACAGAGATAGATAATTGCATTTTGAGCATATGAAACAGTGATGAACAAAGTTTAAATTATAGAATGATGCCAATAACTGGACCACTGTGTCATTATTTATATTTTTGGCCACAGCATGCCGGCAAAATGCGACGTGGCTCGTCGTGTGAATCTTGTAGCTAAGCCAATGGCAGTTGACTGGCAACACTCCCTGACTGCTCTAAAGTTAGCTGCGCGTGCTCTAAATCAGCGGGCGAAGAAGAGAACGAATTAGATCAATTAGATAGCTGGTGTGAGCAGCCTTAACGGTTAGGTTATTAATTAAACTTAATTTAATAGAACCCTATTTTAAGAGAGAAGTGCGTATTTATACGACCGCACCCATTTGCTGCTGAGTTTACATAACGGACATTAGTAACTGAGAGAAGAACTAGGTCATTTCTTTTTTTTATTGTTCCTCTCCATTGTGTTGGGCACGGCGGTTTATCCTAATCCTAACTATGTCTGTCATTCCAGAGTGCCCGTTTCCCCACCGCACGTGTGCTATATATATATATGAATCGCATTATGAAAATACACATTTTCGCATGTGACTGTTTAATGCCCCCCGAGCTGCGCAGCTCTCACTGAATATTACACGAACAGAGGGCCGTAGCTGCAACCATATAAGTTTCTTCTCTAAATCCCTCCTGTCCTATATTCCGTCCTGAAGCCATTCTGGAGGCTAGTGAAAGACAGCCTGCGCTTTATACGAACGTTTGAAGGTTCTCGCGCGCGTTCCGGCCGGGGGGAATCCATAATTAATGCGGCGCGAGGCGCATTAGACATCAAAGACGTTTGTCGACACCGTGCAATAAACTTAAAGCGGGCGAGACTGGGATCTGGCGTGGGGCGATTGAGGGGAGGTGAGGGAGAGAGCCCCAGGTCCGTCACCCCGAGACCGCGAGCGCAAAGTTACAGCTGGGCCGGGCTACAACAGCTCGTGTCTCATTACGCTACAGTAAAAACAGTTCACAGTGTAAGGGGATCAAAGGGGATCAGAGCAGCAGATCTGAACGAAGATAATCTCGGCGCGAAGCCGCTCATGAACAGGGCTGTAAAGCAAACTCGAGATGGCTGATAACTATCTAATCTGTTTTCTGATTTATGTTTTTTTTTTTTTTTTTGGTCGCTAGTCTTAATAACCTCCCCGCAGAAAACAGCGCGAAGTGCACGCGAATGACGTGCGCAAGCACGCGGATTCGGCCGTCTCCACCTATGCTTCTTTTTTGGAAATCAAACCGTCAGCTCCTCGCGTGCTTTAAAGGGAGAAAATGAACGCGCCGAGTTTAATGTGTACTGCATATCAACGAGCTGAGGGAGTTAGGCTCACTTTTCTGTGCAAATTACGCTTACACGCCCTTTGTCTAAGGGATTTTTAAAACCCTCGGAAAATGCATACCCATACTTCTCTAAAGCAACTGTACAGCTGCGATCACAACAGTCTTGTCAGTCATTTCAATAGGCCTGTCCATACATTATTTATTTGAGTAGATGTGGGTCAAGGAGGGACAAGTCATCTGCACCACCGGTTCCATAAAAACAAACAAAACCGGCAGAAAAAAAATGAACGTTACCTGCATTTCACTGGGATAAGAAAATGCAAAGCACGGCTTCTGTAGCATGCAAATTAAATGTTCCAGCACATTTCTGCCTGTAGTGTTTGAAATCTTCCCCTTTAAGAAACCAAAGTGCACGATCTAAAAACTGCATTCCCCCTCTTTTTTAATATTTCTGTACGAAATAGTATTCCGATTATGAAATATGATCAAAACGGGGGAGGGAGATCACCTAGGTTTGAACCCACCGAGGGACCTGTTCTTGGCTAAAGAGAGCCCTTATGGAACCTCTCTCTGTACACTAGCTGTATGTAGGTCTTGACTGAGGTGCTGCCACACGGAGAATATGTGAGGCACAGGTTAAAACAACAGACGGCCTAAGATCTTCATTCCGTTTTTCGCTAGAGACAGAGAGAGAGAGAGAGAGAGTTCAGGAGTGTGTTCAGGAAATGTGCACTTTAAAAATGATTATCACTGTTCCCTTACCCATACTGCTGGAGAAAGACCCTAGACTGTTACCCGGGGGGTAAATGCACTGTAGGTGCGGCGTAAGGTAACTCACGCAAGAAACATGGTCATTAGAAAGAGGAAGAAAAGGGAAAAAGAGAGAGAGAGAGAAAGAGAGAGAGAGAAAGAGAAAGAGAGGGGAAAAAAGTGTTTGAATCCGGCTCTGCTCCTGTTCAGATGCTAGCCTTAGGCCCCTGTGCTGTAATCTAAGACAGACACAACATTTTCCTTTACAACACCTCAGCCCCATCCGTCCCCCCCCCCTCAGGCCACTAGACCAAGCAATTTAATCCCGTTCTTTTTTGGCTGTGATTAATAGCGGTGTGACCTTTCACCTTTTTCCAAAAAAAGAGCGTCTCCAAAGGGGCCTTGCCTCGCGCCGTCCGCTCGAGAGTTCTGTGCTCGCCCAATCAGCACGGGCGAGCGCGCGCAACGCCACGGCTTACTGGTCCCCCAGCGGCCCCCGCGCTAAACAGTGCAGCCGGGCTGCACGGGGAGCGGCGCGATAGCCTAGCGCTGATCTGTCGGGGACCGGATGTGTTTATTCTAATTTGAAAAGGGGTGTGTGTGTGTGTGTGTGCGTGTGTGTGCGCGTGTGTGTGTGTGTCTGTGTCTGTGTGTGTGTGTGTGAGAGAGAGAGAGAGAGAGAGAGAGAGAGCAGAACAGAGAGCACATTCTAAATGGTAAGGCTGTACTTACAGTATTAGTTGTCTGTATTATAATACGATTTGTCTACACAGTAAAATGTCCAGTGTTAATTCAACTCTAACAGTGTGAATTCATTCAGCTATTAACAGATAACAATTGGTCCCACTTAATAAGAGTTGAATTAACACTGGACATTTTACCGCATACTGAACATTTGCACAGAGTTCAGCTATTTAATTATGTGTCTGGTGTTATTTGTCACATCTGATTTGTGGCAACACTGTATTTAAATTATGCCAATAAAGTGCATTGAATTTGAAATAGAAATTAAGAGGGAAACACGGTCTTTGCCTTTTTCCAACTCCACTAAATTGGTAGTACTGATCTCTGACCGTCAGAGAAATGGGAGAAATGCCCAACTGGTGATACGAATTGGGATGGCAGGTATGCCAACCAGCAAGTTATGGTGATAAAATGTTTTTATTTAAAAATTCTTTTTAAAAAAACAAGGATAGTGTGTAGACCAGAGCTGCCCACCCTGTTTCTGGAGATCTACTGACCTGTAGGTTTTCACTCCAACCCTATGAAAGCACACTTCATCACCATCTAGAGATCTTGGTGAGATGCTAATTGGTAGGATCAGGTCTGCCAACTGGAGGGCATACCTGCAGACACTGCGGCCCGCAGGACCTGGCGTTGAGTAGTTTAATTAATTGGATTATTTAACAAGGATCTTGCACAATATACTATAGGTGCACCTGAGTTAGCTAAGATGTACGTCTGTAGTCCCTGGGCAGGAGCACATTAAGAACATTAGTGGCAGAAGACAGGATACATACATAACATGTAGGCCGATATGACAGCATATTACGCAAGACAAAAAGACAAGATACCATACGATACAAACATACAACAAGGATAGGAATAAGGTAGCGCTGCTCTACCCTCCTCCCCAAACTGGAGTGCCAAGGGAAGGGTGAGGGTGGCAGCCCGGAGGATGGGCACGAGCGGCTCTCCCGGAGGAACGCCAGCCGCGCCTGAAACAAGCGGTGTGGCTTACCGGCGGATTGCCAGCGGTATGAGGCGTGAGTCGATTATGAGCGCGGGAGATCGGGGGATTTATTCGGCGATTACGGGCCGCGGACGAAATGACGAGCAGGGCGGGGCGGGGCGGGCGCCGGAGGGGGAGGGAGGGGGACGCGGCGGCACGTCATGGGGGGGTGGTGGGGGGTGGGGGAGTAACCTCTGGCGCTCTCCGTGAGCTAAATCAACATTTTCATAATAGATTAGACCCCCCCCCCCCCCCCCCCCCCCCGGCCGCTCGTGGGCGTTATCAATATTAAACATTACATTACCGCCATTTCCACGGCGACGCGGCCCGGCGGTTCAGTTCCGCCACTGGCTGACGGCGAGTCTAAATGTGGAGTCTGCCGTTTCTCTATATGGAGGAGAGGACGCATCCGTTCTTTAATACCGAATTTGGGTGAGATTTAGCGCTGAAATGGGCTCCCGCGCGCGGAGAGGGGGGTGGGGTGGGGGGGCACGATGAAAAATCTCCGCCCGCCCAGGAACGCGGGATGCGATTTCCGTTTCTCTCTTTATCGCCGAGGGTCGGACGCACGCGAGTCGTCCCCTCCGCTGGGTTGGGTCTGGCCGCTGCTGGTGGGTCGCTAGCGCGCATTTGACGGATAGCGTCCGATCTGCAGCGTTTCAGAGAGGAAGGAGGTTAGGATGGACCGCGGTTAGCGTCCGAATGAGATCTTGGGGAGGAGGAGGGGGAGGAGGAGGAGGAGGGGACAGAGAGGGGGCGCGGCGACCGCGGGGGAGCGGGAACAAAGCGCGGAGTTTGGGCGGGTGCAGGGGAAGGGGAGGATAGACGGGTGCGTTTAAACCTGGTTCACAAGACCGCGTTTGAAGCTTAAAAACAATCCAGAGCGACAGACTTATGTGCCGTAGGCTCACTCACAGTTTAGAAAAGAAAGTGAATTCCAGGCACAGGCGGGTGTGGCAGAGCAGGAGGGGTTAATTTGTATGCGCTGATAAGTGTGGGGAAGGCTCAACGGTCCAGAGCGGAAATCTTCCCGTTGACTACTGTGAATCTTTTTTTGTTGTTTTTAGGAAAGTTATATGAGCGTAGCTGGTGCAGGTTTAAGGAGGTTATAGATGAGGGAACCTTAAGGTATGAGAGAGACCTGCTGTAACACGGTGACAGCTGAAGTCACCCCCCCCCCCCCCCCAAAGTTATAACAAGTTATAACATAACAAGGGGCCGTCTGAAGAGTGTAGAGGTAAAAGCACTTGCCTATCACCAGCTTGGTCAGACGTTCCTATGAACACAATTGGCAGTGTTCGCGGGTGGGAAGCCGGTGAGGGTATGAGTCCTGATCGTTGCATTAGCGACTCCTACTGGTATGTCGGGGCGCCTGTCCAGCAGGGAGGGGATCTGGGGGAGACAGCGTGAACCTCAGCGCGTTACGCTCTCCCATTGAAACTCCTCGCTGTCAGGTGAAAAGAAGCAGCTGGCAACTCCACATGTATCGGAGGAGGCATGTGGTAGTCTACACCCTCCCCAGACCAACAGAAGGATGGCGCATCGATCAGGACCGTGATTCACACGGGGAATTGGTATAACGACTAAACTGGGGAGAAAATGGGATCAAAAAAAAACCAAGTTATACCATAACATAATATAATGACGAGAACAGGCCATTCAGCCCAACAGTGCTCGCCAGTTTCCTAACTAAATTAGTGCTCTGATTACCTACAGACTAGATAGTATCTAACTCTGTATCAAGTCTAGTCTTGAAAATCCCCAGATGACCAAGGAGGTTTATTAAAGGTGTCGTTAAAAGAGTAGCATGTAGCATGTCCCCCTTCCTCCGCTTACAGTAGTGTTGGGCATCGCCCGCTAAGGAGAGTGGCGCGTTCGGCCGAGGTGCCCGCCTGCTGCCCGCGTGGCGTGGCGCGGTGCTGTCGGGCACGCGGAGGGCCAGCCGCCGGCGGGGCGTCCGGGCGGGCGGGGGGAGACGGGTTCGGCGAGCCGTGGACGGAGGGAGAGACGGGTTCGAATGAGGCAGATTTTCCCTGTCGCCTCGTCCCCCCAGCTTACCCACAGCCTCCCACAGAGGAGATCAGCTCAATGGAGCATGAGAGGCAAAATGGCCAATCTGACAGAGCTGGACATCTTGTGCTGTGTGTGTGCGTGTGTGTGTGCACGTGTGTGTGTGTGGATGTGTGTGTGTGTGTGTGGATGTGTGTGGATGTGTGTGCGAGTGTGTGTGTGCGCTTATGTGTGTGTATTGTGTGTGTGTGTGCATGCGTGCATGTTTGTGTGTGTTTGCATGTGCGTGTGTGTGCTCGTGTGTGTGTGTTTGCATGTGTGTGCATGCGTGCATGTATGTGCGTGTGAGTTTGCATATGCGTGTGTGTGTGTGTGCTTGTGTGCGTATGTGTGTGTGTGTGTGCGTGTATGTGTGTGGATTGGCCTCCACAGCGGCATGAAGTGGCACCACCGTCAACGACACTGAACACCCCCCCCCCCCCACCCCCAGAGCAAGCGTCATCATCGGACACGATGGACAGCTAAGAAAGTTTGTGTGCGTTTGTGTGCGTATGTGTGCGTATGTGTGCGTGCGTGTGTGCGTGTTTGTGTGCGTATGTGTGCATGTGGCAGGGCTCTATAGTGCTTCTATTTTGGGACCATTTGCTCCTGAATGTTGATGTGTGCTAAGTGGAAATATAATTTAGCACATCAACTAATTGGGATGCATTAGTGTGCTCCTAAATTTCCAACTTAGGAGCACATGTGCTCCTGGGAATAAATGTTAGCGTAGAGCCCTTATGTGTGTGTGTGCGTGCGGTGTGCGTGCATTTGTGTGTGTGTGTGTGTGTGTGTGCGCGTGCGGTGTGTGTGCATTTGTGTGTGTGTGTGTGTGTGTGTGTGTGTGTATGCTCATGAGTGTGTGTGTGTGTGTGTGTGTGTGTGTGTGCTCATGAGTGTGTGTGCACAGTTCATGGTCTCACTCGCTCTGGCTTCCATTTTAATTGTTCAGTTTGGAAGCTCTTTATCGCCATGCCGACAATGCTAACGCAAAGGTGAAAAAAGAACAAAAGATGAGAAATAATTACACGGGGATCCGCGGGGTTAAAAAATAGCTCCCTCTCACGCACACAAACACAGCAATTTTCACAATAACAGAGCAAAGGGCTGTTTACAAACACAATTCCACTGAATAAAATATAGGCATAACAAGGGGGGGAAAGATTATATATGTACAAAAAACTGTAGAGAACGCCAAAAAAAAAAAGGGAAACTCCGGAGAAGATTCGCAGAGCCGAGGCGACCGCAGAGGCGGGGCTCGTCGCGTCCGTTAAGCAAACAACATCCCAGAATGCACGGCGCGGCGTGCGGAGAGGCCGCCCGGGCCCGGGCGCATGCGATTACGGGGAGACCGCGAGCGCCGACGTCAGCGCGGAACGCCGCGGGCGGGACGTGACCGGGGGGACGTGACCCCGCGCCGGGCAGCGGCGAACGGGGCCGCGCTTACCGCCGCGATCGTGACGTCGCCGCGTTGATTTGAGGGTTAAACCGGGAAATCGTTTAACCGCTGATGTCAGCCCAGAGGGAGCGTGGCGCTTGTTGTGGGAAACGGTCGCGGTACGAAACCTTATATTACTTTACTGCGGTTTCCTTGATTTATGTTGGGGTTCCACTCGATTACACACTACCTGTTTTTATAAAAATTTTACCTGTCTTCTCATTTGGTGTAATTTGGGTTATATTTTATTCCTTCTAGAAGTAATAGACTAAAATATTTTGTGGCCATCTAATTACTACTATACTACTATATTACGAAACTTGATTCGGTACTTAATGATTGAACTACTTATTGTTCAGCTGGATTCAGACTCATGATGGCCTACTCTACTGGCATGGACACGTATTTGTTCCTCATGTGTAGAACAGCAACGACTCCAAATGCAAGTTCTACACTTAGAATCAGCTCTAGACTTTTTCGTTAGCTTTTTTGTGCATGAACTAATGATGCAACAGCACACAGCTGGCCAAGAAACAGCTGGGCAGCCAATTGTCCGGTCACTTTTGGTGCCTAAAATGGCGGAACAAAGTATAAAAAGGGCTGTAATTCCTACAAGACTCACCCGGTATGGGTGGAAATGCCCTCAAAGCTGACAGTCTGCCCTTTAATCTCTTTTTCGTTGTTTCATTTCAAGTCCAATGTGTTGGAGTACAGAGCCAAGACAACAAGAATTGCTTCACGGCCCAAATACTTACATACCGCACTGTATGTAAATATATTTTTATATTATCTAAAATAGCCCAAAACAACGCTTTTTACATGGAAGATATACTCGGTAAAATGGCAATTTAGCTGCGAGAGCCAGAAATGTGATTTTAATTATCTTGGAGTTTAATTAGCTTTACCATTGTGCTGTGAAGCAAAAGCGTATTAGGTTCAACAAGGTGTGAAAAAGAGGAGTGTTTCTGGCTGACTGAACACCGAGGTGTGACTGAACCGTTGTGCTGAACGTAGGATGTGGGCGAGCGGCTCGATAACGGCAGCGCAGGCTGTCTGTGGGACTGCGCGTTAGGGAGGTGTGTTAGGGAGGCGCGTTAGGGAGGTGCGTTAGGGAGGTGCATTAGGGAGGTGTGTCAGAGAGGCGCGTTAGGGAGGCGTGTTAGGGAGGTGCATTAGGGGGGCGCGTTAGGGAGGTGCATTAGGGAGGTGTGTTAGGGAGGCACGTTAGGGAGGTGTGTTAGGGAGGCGCGTTAGGGAGGTGCGTTAGGGAGATGTGTTAGGGAGGCGCGTTAGGGAGGTGTGTTGGGAGGCGCGTTAGGGAGGTGCATTAGGGAGGTGCGTTAGGGAGGTGCGTTAGGGAGGTGTGTTGGGAGGCGCGTTAGGGAGGTGTGTTGGGAGGCGCGTTAGGGAGGTGCATTAGGGAGGTGCGTTAGGGAGGTGCGTTAGAGAGGCGCATTAGGGAGGCGCGTTAGGGAGGCGTGTTAGGGAGGTGTGTTAGGGAGGCACGTTAGGGAGGTGCGTTAGAGAGGCGCATTAGGGAGGCGCGTTAGGGAGGCGTGTTAGGGAGGTGTGTTAGGGAGGCACGTTAGGGAGGTGCGTTAGGGAGATGTGTTAGGGAGGCGCGTTAGGGAGGTGTGTTGGGAGGCACGTTAGGGAGGTGCGTTAGGGAGGTGCGTTAGGGAGATGTGTTAGGGGGGCGTGTTAGGGAGGTGTGTTAGAGAGGTGCATTAGGGAGGTGCGTTAGGGAGGTGCATTAGGGAGGCGCGTTAGGGAGGTGTGTTAGAGAGGCGCGTTAGGGAGGTGCATTAGGGAGGTGCGTTAGGGAAGTGCATTAGGGAGGCGCGTTAGGGATGTGCGTTAGGGAGGTGCGTTAGAGAGGCGCGTTAGGGAGGTGCGTTAGAGTGGCACGTTAGGGAGGCGCGTTAGGGAGGTGTGTTAGGGAGGTGCGTGTTAGGGAGCTGTGTTAGGGGGCGCGTTAGGAAGGTGCGTTAGGGAGGCGCGTTAGGGAGGCGTGTTAGGGGGCGCGTTAGGGAGGTGTGTTAGGGGGGCGCGTTAGGAAGGTGCGTTAGGGAGGCGCGTTAGGGAGGCGTGTTAGGGGGCGCGTTAGGGAGGTGCGTTAGGGAGGCGCATTAGGGAGGTGCGTTAGGGAAGTGCATTAGGGAGGCGCGTTAGGGATGTGCGTTAGGGAGGTGCGTTAGAGAGGCGCGTTAGGGAGGTGCGTTAGAGTGGCACGTTAGGGAGGCGCGTTAGGGAGGTGTGTTAGGGAGGTGCGTGTTAGGGAGCTGTGTTAGGGGGCGCGTTAGGGAGGCGCGTTAGGGAGGCGCGTTAGGGAGGCGTGTTAGGGGGCGCGTTAGGGAGGTGTGTTAGGGGGGCGCGTTAGGAAGGTGCGTTAGGGAGGCGCGTTAGGGAGGCGTGTTAGGGGGCGCGTTAGGGAGGTGCGTTAGGGAGGCGCATTAGGGAGGTGCGTTCCCAAACACCATCCGCCATCTGCCACGCCTCACCTCCCAACCTTCCCAAACACTATCCACTATCCGTCCCACCTTACCTTCCAACTGTTGCAAACATCATCCGCTATCTACCACACCTCACGTCCCAACCTTCACAAACACCTTCTACCACACCTCACCTCTAAACATTCCCAAACACTATCCACCCCACCTCACCTCTAAAACCTTCCAAACACCATCCACCCCACCTCACCTCTAAACCTTACCAAACACCATCCACCATCCACCCCACCTCACCTCTAAACCTTCCAAAACACCATCCACCTCATCTAAACCTTCCCAAACACCATCCACCATCCGGCCCACCTCACCTCTAAACCTTCCCAAACACCATCCACCCCACCTCTCCTCTAAACCTTACCAAACACCATCTGCCCCATCTCAACAGGAGACCCACCCCTGTAGTTCTCTGTAGTTCAGGGACTGGGACACCGTGATGACTCATAGCTTATCCCTCACGCGATACGTCCTGAAATCTCAAACTATCATTCAGTTAGAATCATGTAGTCAGAATTCGGTCAGTTTTGGATGCCGAAGCAAAGCCACAGGAGCAGCGTGACACGGCCTTGTGGCTCCGTGAGAGGGTTGCACGAACAGGGTGCAGTTTCCTTTAAAGCCAGTACTTTTTAAAATAAAGTTTGGTGAAAAACAGCATGCATAACAAGCTTCTGCATGGCAGAAGCACCTCGATCAACGGAGCGGGTCCTGCTTATTGGGTGCGGCTTGGCGGAGACCGAGACAGGATTTTCGGGGAGTTTTTTTTTTAGGGTAGCGGAGTCTAAGGTGTGCTTTCGGTGGGACGGCGGGGCCCACATTATGAGATTTGAGATGAAAGGCCCTTCTGGCTGTCACTCAGGCCCGCGTCCCCGTGTGAACCGCGGGGGATTACCGCCATAATTCGCGCTTGGCACGTTCTGACGAAGAGCCCCTCTCATGATCTCTCATACCCACCCCATGTTGGGGGGGGGGGTGGACTTTATTGGACTTAGTTGGGGGGCCTTTGATTGCACCCCCCCTCCACCCAACTAAAAACCCTAAGAGAGGGTGAGGAAAGGAAAGGGAGATGGAGAAAGAGAGAGAGAGAGAGAGGGAATGGCAGGAGCTAAGGAAAGAGAGATGTAGAAAGAGAGAGAGAGAGAGAGAGAGAGAGAGGGAGGGAGGGAATGGCAGGAGCTAAAGAAAGAGAGATGGCGGGCATTGAACAGAAATGTCGGCAGTTAGAGTTGACTCAGGACTCCAGAATTAGAGGCCCCCCCCCCCCCCCCCCACACACTGCACACAGGCTGATTCAGCCTGGTGTCTGTGAACAGTAGCCGTGCACAGAAAACACACACGGGGGGGGGGCACACTGATTGCAAAATTGCTGTTTTCTCTGAAAACACAGCCCAGTGGCGCTGGACAGCTGGCCCGTACCAATCGGAACGCCGTGTTTTACCGTGTGACACTTTGATGGGATAATGACCGGTTGCCGTGACCTTCCGATGGCTGATAGAAAAACAGTGGGGGGGGGGGGGGGGGGGGAACAGCAAAACAGTGATGTCACGGGGTGAGTTTGCTCTTTGGTGGAAGCACATGAAGATTCATCGGAAAAGCCGCCCCTCCCCCCATCCCCCACCCCCCACGCAAACTACCTGCTCCCCTCCCCCACCCCCCACTCAAACTACCTGCTCCAGACGATTTAAGGACACGACCACCTGATGTTATCGTTACCGCCATCTTGCAATAGTTATTCTCTCAGAGAGAGAGAATAAAAATGGCCGCTGAACGATGACTCATGCAGATCTGCTTCAGCACTCTCCTTATGTCCCGCCTCGCCTCGCCTCGGCCGCGGAGACCAGAAGGGGGCGGAGCTGAACTGAAGGGGGCGGAGCTGAACTGAAGCACGTGGAGCCAAACTGAAGGGGGCGGGGCTGGACTGAAGGGGGCGGGGCTGAACAGAAGGGGGCGGAGCTGAACTGAAGCACGTGGAGCCGAACTGAAGGGGGTGGGGCTGGACTGAAGGGGGCGGGGCTGACCCGAAGCACGTGTAGCCGAACTGAAGGGGGCGGAGCTGAACAGAAGGGGGCGGAGCTGAACCGAAGCACGTGGAGCTGAACTGAAGGGGGCGGAGCTGATCTGAAGGGGGCGGGGCTGAACTGAAGGGGGCGGGGCTGAATGACGTGTCCGGTTCCCTCCCGTGACGCTAACGCGAGCGGGCTGCCCGCGTGTCTCTGTGACCAGCGCAAAGGGGCTGAGTGACTGCGCCACGAGAATGAGGGAATGCGCTCGCGATATCGCCCTCCCTCTCCCCCCCTCCTCATCCTCTCTCTCCCCCCCTCCTCATCCTCCCTCTCCCCCCCTCCTCATCCTCTCTCTCCCCCCCTCCTCATCCTCCTCACCCAGGGCCAGGTTTCACTCCTGGGCGCAGCGCGTTCCCGCCAACCGCTCCTTTGCTACGTCGCGTCCTGAGACCCCTCAGAAAAAAAACCTTAGCATTTACATTTTTTTGACGAGTGGATGACAAAAACATGTTGCAGTGCAAATATTTAAAAAAAAATAAAATATATATATATTTACTGAATGTCCTTTTATTGTCATTTTCTGCATACTAGACTATATGGCTCTTGAGATGAAGAGACTTATGTCCCCTATAGAGGACAAAAATGAATTGTCAGGTCAGGAGGATATGACTGAAAAATAGGCTTAAGCCCTGATAGCTTTTGATAGACATTTAGATAGCTAACACATGCAGATATCGCCAATCTTTGCTGATGGTTAGCAGCTGGCATATGCAGAGCCTTGAACCTGAGACCATAGAGCCCAGCCTGACTAACAAGCCCCTATAAATGAACAAGCTACTTGGGGCCAGCTGGTTGCTAACATTTTTCAATATCATGAAAATGTACGGCTGGATATTTTGTCAAAGCAATTAGGGTTCGTTAAGGTTCAAAAACCTTGCGCAAGGTTATAACAGACTTCCTGCCCAGAACCTTCAGCCTTCGGGTCTGTGTGCGTCGCCCTCTGTCGATCCGCGCCTGCATTCAGATGAAGGGCAACTCGACATACACTAAGCCCTCCAAAAGGGAAACCAAGCGGCTGTTTTCGAAAATATCCCAGCAGTTTACCTTTCCATGATTGCTCTGCTCAGCATGTATTCATCTAACTGGAGCTCGCAATCAACATTGCATTTTCGTCAGGGAGCTGCAGGTAAGTGAAATTCAGGCCGACGGACAGCCGAAGCTGAGGGCTGAGTGGTTTATATGTGGTCCTGCCTGCCCGGGCGGTCATATTCTCAGAGAGTGACCCAAAACGTCCGGGCTCCCAGGAGACCCGTGGGAGGGGAATGCGCACCTGATCCCACCGTCCGTCCACCCGAGGGCCCGAAAACCTCCAACCATCCCGCCAGCAATCAGACCGCCATCTCGCGGTGCCACATCTGTTCTTGATCTGCCCCCTCCGGTCCCCCTCCACCTCCCCCTCCCCCCGCCAGAGCAGGGGCAGGAGAACTCCTCTCAAGCGTCCGCACCGAAACCTCCCGGCGTCTCCGCGTGTCAGCCCAGAATGCTCCGCCTGCCCTCCACCCCACTGCCAGCTAACCGAACCTTCCGGAAGCTTCCGTGCGCCGGCGGCGGGACGGAACGGACCCCCCCCCCCGCCGCTCTTTCGACCGCTCCTTGTGCCCTGGGCCGGCGGAGAAACGCGAGGCGTGGCTGCAAACCAACTGAAACCAAAAAATCAAACCCGCTGGTGAAACTCGGAGAGTGAATCGATGCTGTGATTTATCTTCACTCCCTTGACAGCATCTGGCGCAACTTCAGCGGCACGCAGGCCTTGTATTGTATTTTTTAAAATGGGAATACTTTATAAGATGAAGTTGATGTTTATATATGTTTTACCAAAAAAACCCCTTAGTGATCGCTGGTGACATGCGGTGGAGAAGCCGGTTAAGCACATATCAGGCTATCAGAGAAGCCCCATCTGATTGCCCCCAGAAGGGTGTCTGGCCCAGATGGAATCCATTACTATCAGCAAAACGGAATCCGAGACAACAGTCTCACGTTTCACATAATTTTGTATCTGGATTATGGAAAATAAAACGAATCCTACAAAAATAGTAATTATCCTTTCTTTTTAAAGCTTTTCACAATATTGATCGCAGAGGGGGGAAAAAAAGATCTGAGGAATTCTTTGAATCTACATGACTGCACTGCGGAATTCTGCGGTTTGACTGTTGCTGTGTTCTGCAGCCAGATCTACGTGAACAGCTTGTAATGTTCAGAGAACGTCCATTCATTTTTAATGCGTGATATTTAATTAAACTTCACAACAATAAGTTCTGAGCAATTAATTTTCCATCCTAAAAAGGCATAATCCCGTTTGATATAAAGGCACATCATTTTATAACTTTTCCAGTCAAGACTACAAAAGAAAAAGATGAAAAAAAAAGAACACGGAGAGACTGCATATCATAGTTTACAGAGGAACCACCTGAAAAAAAAGTAACATCAAAAGCCCGATTCAGCGCGACGTGCATCATGGAGCAGATCTCCTCTGTTCCAGAAGCGTAACCGTTCTTCACATGTGCGATGTGCAGCAGCCAGGACCTGTATCAAAAAAAGCGAACTTCAAAAGCTGCCACGGCAAATTTGTTCATGGAGACGTTTTTTCTCTCTTTGCCTTTTTCCGCCCTTGAGGCGTGCGCGGGAGCCCGGCGTCGCTGCCGTCCCTCCCGAGTCCCCTTCGGCGGGGCCCCCTTTTTTTTCCCGAGGATCTGCCATTTTGTCAGGACTAGAGAAGTCATCAGCGGGCTAACTTCATCCCGGCCCGGGTCAGAGGCAGGTCAGCTCTCGGGAACCCCACGGTCAACAGGCCAGGAGCCCCCCAACAACCCCCCCAAATCCACCCCACCCGCCCCCGCCCCCGCCCCCGCCCCCGGCACAAGAGGATGCTGTCGGGTCATCAGCCTGTTGGGGGAGACACTTGGCACTCAGCGGGGGGGGGGGGGGGGGGGATTGGAGGGGGGCTCCTATCTCTTTACAAGGAGGCCCTGTCAGCTGGCTGGTGACTAACGGCCCGGCTGCAGTGACAGATACTGATGAGTGCCCATCAGGCGAAGCCTGCGAGAAGCAGGGCCACCAAATTTAATAACGCCCCCCCGTCCCCGTCCCCCCCAACTCCCTCCGCGCCCCCCTTCCAGTTCCGTAATGTCATTTTGGGAGCCGAGGCGAGCGTCGAGGCTGTCGCCGTGGCGATCCGTCTTCGTCCCGCCGGCAAAGCGAAGCGGGCGCTCCCCACAGAGACGGCCCCGCCGGCTCCTCCCTGTGCGCCCCGGTCTCCTCGCCCCCCTTTTCAACGGTTCCTTCAGCCGTCGACGGCGGCGACGGGGGGTACACAAGGGCCCCCTTGAAGGGGCACAAAAAAATTCGAATGAAACATTAACAAGATTGGGGTCCGTTGCAGGCAGCCAAACAAGAAGCCTCTCTTTTTTTTTTGTTGTGTGTGTGCTTTTAGAGAAAAAGGGTAAAACGGGAATCGATGCGTTCTCCCGATTCCTCTCACACGCTCGAGCTCACTGCGCCGGGGCTGACTGGGATCTGAGCCCGGAGAAGCTCGGCTCTTCCAGTTTTCAGGACGGTTCGATTCTGCGTGGAAAAGAAACTGCGAAACAAATGCGGTTTCAAAGCCTTTGAATACCGTTGCTTGTGCAGAAATCGTCCGGCGTCTTCTGCTGCCCTGACGTTTCCCCAGTGGACGTTCAAAAATGGATTATTTAATTACTATTAGCATTAATTATGTGGTGATGTCCCCATCCACGAGAACCGTCAATCAATCAGGAGAATGAAAGGAGTGCAGAAAAAGGGGGATGATTCAGTTCAGTAACGGTGAATTTTGTAGGGGGCTGGGGTGGAGGTGTCCCTTCCTCCCATATTAGGGGGTCACCGTTTTCATTCTCCCATCTCAAGGGGGGCCCCGTTTCTTCCTTCGCCCCAAGAAGCACCGTAAAGCTATTGGGCTATGACCGCACCCAGAAGACATATATGCCACTACTCCTGAAGTCTTTGACTTTCCCCCTGTCCCAAAGTCAACCATGATCCCCCCCCCCCCACCCAAGGCTGCACAGTCACCCCGCATATAAGACGTAAGCGTCAGAGGGCTTGACCCCGCCCACAATGAGCCCTTTGCTGAGGCCTGGGTCTTCGGACACTTTGGAGAAGGGGATTGCCCATAATTCTTTGCAGCACCGTTGACATTTCGTTGCAGTCGGCAGTCGACACCATATAAATTAACGGTTTTGATTTCAACTAAGACGAGTGGGGATCGTAATGGTGAAAAAATTGTTGTACATTTTAGTCGAGCAACGTGTCAATCTATAGCCCGTTGAACAGCTATGAGGTCATTTTTTTCAGTGACCTTTATGAAAGTTAGCATTTACCCCGTTACTGTTGACTGCGTCTAGGGTGTTTAATGGAGCAGTGCAAAATAACTCATCTTTTCCCAGTGGGGACTGAGGAGCGGTTTTTAGTTCTGATGGTACCAGCTCTTGGATCAGGTTTTTTAAAAAAGCGTAAACTGTGCCTTGTACGTGGTGATGTCATTATATAGACTCGGACTTTAGGTTTTGAGGGCCTGAGGGTAGACATGGAATGGGGCCGAGCCTCGCAGCGATTCTAGGTTTTAAAGAAATAGGGGTGCGTTTGAGGCATGATAGTACTGGTGTGTTTCGGGCACCATGTCAACAGGGTGAGGAACTTTGAGCTGGAGAAAAACCCTTCAAGGCCTTCCACATCAATTAGGGGATGAACCTTCGCATAAGGTTATCGTAACGGCTGTATACAGCTGCTTGTGGTTGCCTGTATTATGTTTTTTGTTGTTTATTTTTTAGATGTTCTTATTTGTAGTGCAGTTGTATAAAATAAATAGCTACTGGTAAATGAAAATCACCTGTTACCCTCACAATGATTCTGCATGAATGCGGAGATGCTACTTTGTGGAGAAGTCTCAAATCACGTCCAAATCTCCATTCATTTCTTTTGACTCAGCAGCACTAATCAACGATACAAAATTTAGATAAACTTTCAATCAGGGCGATTCCATTACGAGGATTGGTTTACCTGTTTTTTTTGTTTGTTTTTTAAAAATCATTACGAATTAAAATATTGTTACCAAAACTGGAAAAAAAGTTTCTGCCATAATAAAAGCTCCTAGTGGTGTAAACCACTTAAACACATTTATTTTATGGAATAGTGTTTCAACATAGAAAATACACACTTTAAGAACAATCTGTAAATTTTGTCCACTTTTCTACTTACGTCTCTTGATTTTTTTTATTATTATTTATTTTATTTTTTTTACAATTTGAGAACAGATTCAAAATATACTCAGCCATTTAACAGAAGAGGAAGATACAGTATCTCCATATTTGCTGTTCCCGCTTTCATGGAAGGGACGCTGGTCCTCCAACTCTCTACATTGATTATTTTACATTATTGTCGCCTTCGATATACATAATAGTACGTTTTTTGAAATTTGAGTTGGGTAGTGGAGTAGACAGGGCGTTTCCGGCAACTGATTACTTCGTGATGTGCCGGCATTTCCCCCTCTTTCAATAGACCACGTGTGAAAGAGACGATAAATCAGCGTTCATCGATCTTCTGGCAAATGCCGCGGAAGACAAACGAACGTCTTTTAGCCTTATTAGCGGGTGACATGGTATAAATCATCAGTACGCTCGTTGCCCAAAGCCAAGTGGGAATGCCGCGCACCAGCTGTACAGCCGCGTGAGCAAAACCTCTCTCCGCGGCCCTTGCATTCCATGAAAATAAAACTCTTGCGTCATATAGTAATTGCTGGACATCTCAAATTGAATTTAGAAGTTATTTTAAATAATCGCTAGCTTTCCAGTTGTCACAGTAAATGGCGTGATTGATTCTGAATACAGTTTGGCAAAACGGTTCACATTGCTTCGCGTTAGTGTTTACTGGTCGGGTTTTTTCTTTCCTAACCCCTGAAAGCAGGTGGCCGTATGTGAATAACAACCTTCATATCGCATTTTAAAATCTGGACTGTGAGACAGGTAGGCTACTGCCGATGACATCACATCAATGCAAATTAAGGTTTGCGGCGAATTAGTTGGATGGATGAATTTCCACCCATCTGGAAAGATAATCTCCTGTAAACATTTCGGTATGTTTTGGCTGACCGTCCTACGCCCACTCCCATTTTTTCTTAAAGAAAATTTCAACATTTTTTCTTTGCTCTCGATGTGATTTACAGAGGGTGGGTTATTTTTCTTACATTTTTTTGTGTTACTGTCAGGAGCTTTATACGACAGTTTCGGCTTTAATGTCCCTGGCATATTTTTCTAAATATATCCCGACTTTCCTAAAGAGAAAGAGTATTCGTGCTTGTTGCCTCCCCCCCCCAAGCGCTTATAGCTCCATGCCTGCGATGAGAGAGAATATTCAATTTCTGGAGATGAAACGCAGAAACTGTGGCAGCCCCCGTACAGCGCGTGCAGCCAGGGAGGCCGGAGAGCCGCTGTTCTGCGCTCAGCCCGTGCGCGCGCTCGTGCTCGTTGTGAGCCCCGGAGGAGCTGAGTGGTATTTTATTTTCTTTGAAGACAATGTGATTTAAAAAATAAAAATAAATAAATAGGAAAAACAAAACCTACAACGGCGCTACAGCCCTCGTTAGTTTGTGTTGTATGAGCACCGCCGTTTTTCTTTAGCTTCTGTTCTTTCCTTTGTGTTCTAGATATTCAGTCTCAGTCTGAGAATGTTTTTATATTTGTGTCATATACAGTTTTCGGTGAAAAGTATCTATCTGGGAGGCTATCTGTAATGAACAATGTAACTTCAGTGTAGTATTGGAAGAGGGTGCTTGGTATGGTAGGCCTGCAGAATAATTACATTGTGCGAATGTTATTTATTTTTTTCCTGGAGCGCTTGACAACTTTTTTAAATTCCTAAGTAAAGAAAAAAAATGCAGTGCCAAAGAAAGATAGGCCGATACTAAATACATTGTGCCACTCTTAAATCCTTATGCAGAAGTGAGTATTCAGATAAAGGTTCGTGGATATAATTTTCTCAGAAATTAGTACATTTGCTGTAGCCTAAATGACCCTTTCTCACCTCTAAGCAACCTTGGAGCCCCTGTTGTTAGTTTTAGACTTACCCTTCTTTTTAAAGGATAATTTTGGTACCGCCGTGGACATTGCGGGATGCATTAAAATCAGCAGCTCTCCGGTCTTACATCTCGGCTCCTTTGTTCTAATACCTTGAGAAAATAACGGTTGCTAATGCAGAAGGCTTAGTTCTGTGCGGGAACAATAATGTATGCGCGAGGATTTTTAGGACAAAACGTAATCGCATTTTCCGCAGTGGGATGAAAACGAGAACAGAGAGAATTTTCCCTGCCCCCTTCCCAGGGCCCGATTCAATGTGGGGGTTTTAAGATGGACGGCACACACATTATAACATTGTTTTCTATTTAGGTTCCTCTATTTTTGCCTCTACATTTCCAGCTCTTGTTTGAATGCGGGCTCTCTATTTTTGTGTTTTTCTTCGCTGTTGACGTCCACAGCGCTGTTTCTTCTGAGCACTGGGGAAACTGGAGCTCTGCCGTCAAGTTCAGAAGAACCGTAAAAATACGTTTTGTTTTTTTGTTTTGTTTTTTTTTATTTATACTTTTTCTTGCTTAGTTTTATGGCCAAACATCACACATATGGAACATTTAATCTGCGTAGTTTTTTGCCAAAGCCCACATGAATGAACGTTAAACCTCCCTGGCCTCACCAGCAGATCACGTGACGGTGACTCACCCGTTTCTCGGGAGGGGCACCCAGCACCAGCTTTTGGTTTTCATGGACCTGAAGCAGCTGAGAAACAGAAGCTAACGGAAGATTCCAGAATTGATCGCAGTCTCATATCGGGTGGATGGGGTGGGAGGGCGGGTGGATGGGGTAGGGGAGGGTGGGTGGATGGGGGGGGGAGGGCGGGTGGATGGGGTAGGGGAGTTGAAGGGGGCAACGCTCGCACTATCGTCTGCAAACAAGTCAAATGGAAATCGGGGGCCCCTGGCTTGTAGAACTAAGATGATGTCATCACTGTTGGACAGGTCAATGAAGATGATGTTGATGGTGCATGTTTTCGTGCTTCAGGTAGGATGATGAATGATGGTGGAAACATCTAAACTAGAAAACAGAAATAGGATGCTTCTGAATTTCAAAAGAGTGGGTCATAGATGACAATGGTGCAGTGAAAAGGCTTCTGAATTATTTTGTAACGTTGTCGAGAGAACATTTTTTTTTTTGTGATTTCAAGACTTGCCCCACTACTTGACGACAGACACACAACCACTTCGTGAGCGCCTAGATATTGCTTGAATTCCAAAGAGAGATCATATAATATTCAGATACTGGTCAAGCCTGCCGTCGGCATGGCAGCGGGCCTCCTCGCTAATGCTAAACGATCTGGAGAGGACGGGAACGGGAACATCCTTCATTTTTTTAATGCAGTACGCAGCGTTCCACCTCTTCGTCCGCCCGCGTCGTAATTCACCCTGCACTATGTGAGCTAACAGCACGAGACACGCTTTATTCACATGTTTAGAGAGCGGTGAGTGACTCCCACCCCCCCCCCCCCCCACTCCGTGCGATCGGGGGGTGACGGGAGGAGACGGGCGTGGCAGCGGACCTGTCAAAAGCGCCGGGAAATGGATGGGTTTTGGGGGGGGCGGGGGTTCCTGTCCTCATTGCAACGTGCATCATACACATTTTTCTTTGTGATGAACGATCTGGGAGACTCACCCTCAGAAAAGTCTGGGTGGGGGTGTGTGTGTGGGGGGGGGTGTGGATGATAAATCTTTATCTCAAAGTTGACCCCCCCCCCTTCACACACACACACACACAATTGAAATACCACAGAAGGAATGAACCCTGTTTATTTTATTTTATTAAATTTTTTTTTTGGGGGGGGGGGGGTATGTAATTATTAATCCGTATTGGAGTAGTGCTTTTTGAGATGGCGTTAAATATGGCGGGGGAGGGGGGAGGGGGTGAGCTTAAGAGCAGGTGCTTGCATGCTGGTCACGGCAGACTCAGCTGGGACCCCCCCCCCCCCCCCACTCCGCCCACGCGCCCCCCCCCCCACCCCCATCGCCCCCGCTCTGTCTCACCTGCCTCGTACCGTGTTTGATTTTGTACTCCCCCCCCGCCCGCCCGCCCGCCCGCCCGCCCGCCCGCCCGTCCTTTGATGGCGGCCCACGCGGCCGGGCGCTTTGATTGGCGGCGTGGCGGAGGGGAGAGTTAAAGCGGGGGAACGCGGCGGGCCTGCGCTACCCTGGCCGCGCCCGCCTCTCTGGCGCACGGCGGCCCTCCGGTGAAACGCCGCTCTCTGGCACGGCTCGCGTGGGCGGGGTGGGGGGGGGGACCCCCTCTCTCTTCCCCCCCTCCTCTTTGATCCAGTACAGGCTCCCGTGGGACAGACAGAGAGAGGGAGGAAGGTAGAGAGAGGCAGGGAGGGAGAGTGAGAGAGAGAGAGAGAGAAAGAGAGAGAAGGAGGGGGGAGTTAGCGAGGGAGATGGGGGAGGCAGGGAGAGAGAGAGAGAGAGATCTAGATGTTGAGAAATTAGAGAGAACTCCTCCCCACCCCTGTTCTGCTTTGCAGAGCAGTGAGAGAAAATCCCACTTCCCTTCGCCTCCTCTCCTCTCTCACCAGACCCCTTGAGAGACAGAGATGGAGCGATAGAGAGAGAGAATGAGATATTGCCCCTCTTTCAGCTCCAGGCCTTGTTTGGGAGTCACATGAAAGGAGCGAGAGAGAGAGAGAGAGAGAGAGAGAGAGAGAGGGAGGGAGGGAGGGAGGGAGAGAGAGCGATTGAGTGAATGAGACATAGCCCCCTCTCATCGCTCCGAGCGCTGTTAGTCTCTGTTGGAAAGTCAGCGAGTCAGGTGAAGAGGGGTGGGGGCAGAGGGAGAGAGAGGGGGAGAGCGACGGAGGGATGATGAGAGAGAGAGAAGGGCAGGTGGGGGGAGAGAGAGAGAGTGTGAGTGGGAGAGAGAGAGTGAGAGAGGGGGGAGAGAGAAAGAGAGAGTATGAGAGAGGGAGAGAGAGCGCTGAGAGAGAGAGAGAAAGTGTGAGACAGAAAAGGAGGGAGGGAGGGAGAGAGGGTGGATTAAAGAGAGAGGGACGGAGAGAGAGTGAGGCAGAGGGAGGGAGAGAGAGGGAGAGAGAGGGTGGATTAAAGAGAGAGAGTGAGGGAGGGAGAGAGAGTGAGGCAGAGAGTGAGGGAGAGGGAGGGAGAGAGAGGGTGGATTAAAGAGAGAGAGTGAGGGAGGGAGAGGGAGGGAGAGAGCGATACCCCCGCTCCAGTCCCCCTCATCAGTGAAGGGAGGTTTGCGGGAAATCGGAGAGCGTTGGATCAGTCCCCGCCGGCCCTGGCCCTGTCTGTTTGTTTAATTATGTATATGTAATTTGTAAAAGTGTACAGGGGGGCCATTAATTGGAGCCGCTGTGAAAACGATGATCACCAGCGTCCAGTTGATTAATTCATGGGGCCGCTCGGTAGCGGCGGACGGAGCTGATCTCTGGGCGAGGCCGGCCTGCTCTCCGGGCCGGCGGAGGAGAGCTGCTGTTTGTTTAAACCTTATCTGCGTCTGTAATCTCTCCTCTGAGCGCGCCGCGGATTTCGCGAAGCAAGCCCCGCTTATTAACTGCATAGATTTGCTAATTTCCCCTGGAGTATATTACCGGGTGCGCTGAAACAACATGTATTCATTACTATAGTAATTCCAAGCCGTGGTTGCGCTGGATAACGGTAATAGCGGATTTATTGATATGGATGGGAAAGGCAGTGGGAGCGCGGCGCAGTGCTAAGTTAGCACATAAGTCAGACTGCAGTGGACGCAGCAGTGGAGCTGCTGCCTGTAGCCCAGGTCCTAAAATCAATTCAGAGTGCTGTAATCGCAGTCCCCCCCTCCCATAAAGCACAACGTGTGTGACTTGGACTGCCTGCTTTCATTAGACCCACGGAGCGAAAGGTAAAGTAAATCGAGTCTTCTAAAGTACTAGTAGGAAGCCGTGCTAAAGGAAGAGATGAACGCGGCTCACAGACAGCTTATGAGACACTGCGCGACATAAAACAGGTGTGAAATAGAAAGAGGTGCATCAAAATCAAAGGTTTATATATTTTGCATACGCGTGTGTGATTATTTATTTTAAGATTATTTTAATACCGCTATTTGATGATGATGATGTCTGGCTTGTAGGGATGATTTTGAAGCTAGACAAAGTAATGAGATTTAGTGTATTATTCTTTTGCAGTTTAGCTTCTGGTTTAATATCGTTACAAGAAGCGGATGTTATTTTATGCAACCCGTGTTATTAGTATGAGGCCTGTCCTAAGCATTGTGTGTTGGTCTCGGTATGATTACGCTCCGTCTGGCCTCCCGCGGTGAGAGAGTGTGTTTTAAAATGGCAGGTGGGTTGTGATGTGTGTAGAGATGTGGGCGCATCTGGGCCAGTGGAGAATATCGCCGCCGTAGACGTGTCAGCCGATGCTCCCGGCACAGGTAGCCGCAGCAGCATAATTAGACGATAATTTCGTCACCGCACAATTCTGGAACTTTTCTGCCGCGGCCGATCCGTGAGCACCTGTTCCGCATCGCCATGGTAACGGCCGACAGCGAAAGCCATCGGAAGGAATGCTAGGACGGCCCATCAGCAGTAAAAGACGACAGAATGTGATTTTTTTTTTTTTAAACCTCCCGGCCGGTGCTGTGCAAACCCTCCACGCGCCAATTCCCCACTCCGCCTGGTTCAACACAACGAAATGTAAACCTGCTGTAGTCCCGGGCGTTTACGGGATTTAAGCCACCGGAGAGAGTGCGTTTCATTGGCACCAGTTTAGCGTAATGATGGATTAGATCCTGCAGACCAGCTCCCATCTCCGAAGCAAGCGCATGCTTCTCTCCAGTAGCTGCATGCGATGCATTATGCGCTGTTCATAAAGCATGCGCATTCACGACGCACTTATGATGCATTATTAATTTGACATAAAGCGCAACGAATGCCTTAATCGCTCCAAGGTGCGCATGCTTATTTACTGCTGTGTACAAATAAGAATATGAAGTCATGAACTGCATCGCGTATCCAAGTTTAATGGGCCCTTATGACAACTAGTCATTATAAAACAATCAACCCCACCAATTATTCATCTTTTATTTAGCTGTGGACAGGCCAGTTTGAAAAGACAGAAATCTTAGGTTATGAACAGAATGCCCAAACTGCCCACTTGTGATGTAATATCTTCTAATCATTGTACTTTTCCCACATATTTTGCATATATTTAGGTGTTACTGTATTATAATATGTCAATGATTATAAGCAACCCTCAGCAGGTAGTACTCCTTATTATACATTAATGCATGTTTATAGTTAATTATGAAGATATGTATTATATGCTGGTTCTCTGCAGACATATTTCATTTTTCCATCTTGCAGCGTGGTATAAAAAATTAAAACTGAAAAATAATGACTGAATATGTGAGGCAAGCAAAGAAAAACATTTCAAGTTATAAGCAAAAACAAAATATGATTTTAAAAAAGCTGAAGAAATACTACAGCAAATGCCAACACAAGAGAAACCATAAACCAACGCATGGGGAACAATCCCAATGTGTCATATTGAAATTATGAACTAACAGCAATATTTCCTTAAGGTTGACTGCTAATGGAAAACATGTCAGAATTGTTGAGACAGTCATGCTAAAAACATGGACTCGAGATGTTCACCAGGGTGCGGGCACTGGTATGGCTTATGTCTTACATCACCACAGGGACCCAAGGTGAGCCGCTGGTGACATCAGCAGTCCAGGCCAGCCAATAGGAGCGCCTCGTGTGCCCACGCCCAAGGTGAGCAGGTGAGCACCCCAACCAGAGTCTTTCACTCCATCTCTCTGTCCCCCTTCTTCCTTTTCTCAGGTAAAGCACTCTATATTCTATATATTATACTCTATTAAACCTGTTGCCTTTAACACTGTACACTTCACCGTGCACTTTCTCTGGGTAATTACGGTAATTACTGTTTTCAGTCGAGACAGAAATAATTCCTGGTAAATAAGACTGTGTTTGACCCACTTTTCTATACTGCTTCCTACCTAAAATCAGCTCTGTGTTTATGTGATAAACAAAGTATTGGAGAATATAAGGTGTGCATAAAATCCAAAGTATAAGGAATATATTATATCCATGGCATGTGTAAAGGGTTTTTAATTACTGCGGTTTTGTTTGTTTTGTTATTCTACTGTTTAAGTTAAATTACGGCACAATTTAATAATACTTCATGCAACATGCTCACAAAAGTGGAAATATTTTTGTTTGGTCATACACAAGACGTATGTGTATATTTGTATGTGTGTAGAGAAAATATAGATGTATGAATGTGTGTTTGCATCCTTTAGTGTATATCTACATACGTGAATATGTGAATACCTTTATACTTCAAGGGCACTTATGACATCACAGGTCATTGTATCCCAAATGCATTATATGGAATGTAATAATGTAATAGTCAGAAGCTGATGTAGACGTGGCAGAGCTGCCTTGCTTGCTGCCTCACGGCTGCCTGAAAGACTCGAGCCGCTTGCCCGCCAGCAGTTTGATGGACAGGTTCTCGGGGAGAGGCTGTGAAGGTCGCCGCGTCTCGCCCCGTGTCTCCGCGGCGACGGGGGGGGAGCCGTCGGAGCAAACGCGCCGCGGCTGGCGGCCGGGGGGATTCGAAAAACAGAAAGGGGTAGCGCAGGAGCGAGTGTTCTCCCCCCCCTTCCCCCCAACTGTGCGGAGACTGCGTCGGGAAGCACTTTCGGCGAACCGCCGCGGCGCGTACCGCCAACTCCGAGGGCCCGGCTCCGCGCCTCGGGCCGCGACCGTGCGCGTGGGGCCGGGGCGCCGGGAGAGGCTCCCTCTCTCGCTCTCTCGCTCTCTCGCTCTCTCGCCCCCCCCCGCTCGGCCGTAACTCTTTCGGGCCTGACTCCTGCCCGACCTCTGACCTCCCCGACGCCCCCGGGGCTCGCTCCGGTGTCCAGCAAATGACCCGGAAAAAGCAAACACCCGAAATGTTCAGCGTCGCTAACGCCTGTCCGAGTAGCCTTTCGCTGCCTCATTCATAAAAAGGCTACACCCCCCAGCGCGGGATAACAAAGCCGTCCTGTGTGGGGCAGGTGGGCGGGGCACACGGACGAGGGTCTGACAGACACCTGTCCCGGGACGGAGGGGTGGGGGGGGGGGGGGGGGGGTTTGAGCCTCAGGAGCTACGCGTGACCACGGGGAGCTCAGCCCTTTGCTGTCCTTACAGGAAGCAGGAAGCAGGAAGTGAAATGAACTCGAGTGCCTCGACCCCCCCCCACCCCCCTCCCCCAGCTAGGCTTGCATTTCTAATGTCACTCATCTCTGGCGCTGTCGGCGTGGGAACGGCGAACAGACCAGCGCCGCGAGTGTTCCGTCCGCGCTAACAAGCGAATTAGCATCGCCGCTGTCATTCTTACCAGAGCATGCTGGGACTGAACATAGATCTTTTCCCTGCTGGGAAATAAATAACAATGTTCTTACGTTTAAAAAACAAACGTACTTATTTATAAATCAAAAATGATTCAGAACTGTGTTGGCGTGTGACTTTTTATCGAATTAAATCAGGAGCTAAAGCTAAACAAGCTAAACCTGCTGATTTCAGTGGCTCAGTAGAACTCCGTTTGTGCTTTAGACGGCAGTGACAGTCTGTCCTCTGAAAATGACAAATACACACGCAGGCTGTACCGCTGGAGGCCAGTTAGCGATTAATTCTGCGTTATGGCCGTGGAAGGATAATGCATTTCAACGCGTCTGACAGGAAATTATTTAAACTGTTGGATAAAGAGGAGAAATCGTACTTTTTTTTTGTTGTTGTGAATAACCAGGATTCTTTTTCTACTCTTTGACAAGAAACTGATTTACAAGTTTGCTGAGAGCCATTAACTAGCGTGCGTACAATTCATTTTCTGATTTTACCAATTTTTAGCGCGCACAAAAGCTTTATCCTGTTGCTCAGCGAGTAGCACGTGGCCCAGGATAGCATCTGTGGAGTATAATAGCGCGTGTTTATGGGTAAATAAGAGATTGTTTACTGATGAGTATGACCTTTTCCTCTCCTGTGACCACTAGTGACTCAGTCTCACTCCTCCTCAGCCCCTGAATTTGACTCAGTCAGGCTTTTCTTTTTTTTTTTTTTGTTCTTCCCTCAGGGCGTTTTCGTAACGAAACGAGCGCGTTTCGCAACCCCGGATCAGCGGGCGACGCGTCGCCTGAAACAGCAGAATCTTCGGAGTTTTCCCCTTACGGAAGGTTTTTTTTTTTTTTTTTCGTTTCGGGGCTTCCTCTGTTCTGTTCTGATCGGGGAACTTTTCCGAAAATAACCGCTGGTGGAGCAGTGGCGGCGGCGGCGGCGTGTGGGGGCGCGGCGGATGCAGCGGGACCTTACGACAGGCCAGCACGCGCGTTCCTCTCGCCCCGCTGGCTCAACTAGGCCGTGCGTCGCCTAACCCCCCCCCCCCCCCCGGAGATTCGCTGAAGAGAGCGGTTTCACTTCTGTCGGCCAGAGCCATCTGACTGACCACACTCCCCGTCCTGAGAGAGAGAGGGAGGGCTAGCCTCATTATTCATTATGCTTACCTCCATTCATTTCACGCTCTCAAACGCTTTATCAGTCTGAGGTATTGGGACTTCGCACTTTTATTGTCCGCACTCCCTCAGCCTCACCTTGCAGTATAGAAACATTAGAAGAACCTTTCAGAGCATGTTGCCAATGTGGAAATGTTAATTGTATAACAATGGGACGAAACAAAATTATTATTATTGTTGTAGTTATTATTATTCTGATTATAGTTATTATTATTATTATTATTATTATTATTATTATTATTATTATTATTATGGTTTTTGTATTTATTCCGATATTTCCCTGTGAGCAGGAGGAATCGTATTTATCATGATATTATCCTGTGATGAGAAGGTATTGTTGTATTTATTACGATATTTCCCTGTGATCAGAAGGTATCGTTGTATTTATTGTGATATTTCCCTGTGGTCAGAAGGTATTGTTGTATTTATTACGATATTTCCCTGTGATCAGAAGGTATCGTTGTATTTATTGTGATATTTCCCTGTGGTCAGAAGGTATCGTTGTATTTATTCTGATATTTCCCTGTGGTCAAAGGTTATTGTATTTATTCCGATATTTCCCTGTGGTCAGAGGTTATTGTATTTATTTTGATATTTCCCTGTGCTCAGAGGGCATGGTTGTATTTATTCTGATATTTCCCTGTGATCAGAAGGTATCATATTTATTCTGATCTTCCCTGTGCTCAGAGGGCATGGTTGTGTTTATTCTGATATTTCCCTGTGCTCAGAGGGCATGGTTGTGTTTATTCTGATATTTCCCTGTGCTCAGAGGGCATGGCTGTGTTTATTCTGATATTTCCCTGTGCTCAGAGGGCATGGTTGTGTTTATTCTGATATTTCCCTGTGGTCAGAGGGCATGGCTGTGTTTATTCTGATATTTCCCTGTGCTCAGAGGGCGTGGCTGTGTTTATTCTGATATTTCCCTGTGCTCAGAGGGCGTGGCTGTGTTCATTCTGATATTTCCCTGTGCTCAGAGGGCGTGGCTGTGCTCAGGTGTGGCGCAGCCCCCTGTTGCAGTTGCAGGTGTCCGTTGAGGAGCGCAGGTGACGCGGCGCAGGAAGCAGGTGCAGGGTCTGGCACGCGCCACGCCAGAGACGCCGCGTGGCGTCCGCCCGCAGACGGACCACCGCGGCCCGCCGCGGAACATTCCGGAGCCCCGCCGGGCCGGGCCGCGCGCCGCCGCCAACACCGCTGAGCTCACATCCGCCATCCTCGCTCAGAGAGAGCGGGGGGGAGGGGGGGGATCAGCACCAGTGTGTTTTACATGCTGCACCTCTCAGAGAGAAATCAACACCCGTGAATTTACGTTCAGTCCATCTCAGAGAGAGAGAGAGACAGAGACAGAGAGAGAGAGAGAGAGAGAGAGAGAGAGAGAGACAGAGAGAGCGAGAGAGAGAGAGAGAGAGAGAGAGAGATCAGCACCAGTGAATTTACGTGCAGTACATCTCAGAGAGAGAGAGAGAGAGAGGGAGAGAGAGGGAGAGGGAGAGAGAGAGAGAGAGAGAGAGACAGAGAGAGCGAGATCAGCACCCGAGAATTTACGTTCAGTACATCTCAGAGAGAGAGAGAGAGAGAGAGAGAGAGAGAGAGAGAGAGAGAGAGAGAGAGACAGAGAGAGACAGAGAGAGCGAGAGAGAGAGAGAGAGAGAGAGAGAGCGAGCGAGATCAGCACCAGTGAATTTACGTGCAGTACATCTCAGAGAGAAATCAGCACCAACGCAGTAGAGTAATACACCATAAAAACTCCTTGTCTCAAAGTTAATATGAATTATGTATTATTACCTATTCTACAGAGCTGGAGAGAGAGTGAAAGTGTGAGAGAGACAGAGAGAGAGAAGGTATGAAAGACAGGAGAGAGTGCAAGAGAAGGATAGAAAGTGTGAGGGTGAGAGAGAAAGTGTGAGGAAGAAAGTGAAAGTATGAAAGAGAGAAAGTGTGAGAGAGAAGCAGTGAGAGAAACCGTGAAAGCATGACAGAGAAAGAGTGAGAGGGAAAGTGAAAGTATGAAAGAGGGAGAAAGTGTGAGGGAGAGATAGTGAAGGTGTGAGAGAGAGAGAGATCACAGTTGCCAGGTGATCTGTTCTTAGTCATCGAGGCGCAGCTCTTTGGGGCGAGCTGCCTTTGTGTTTGGGGTGAAGAGCGGCAGACCCGCAGGCCACTTCCTGCCAGGGGGTTCGCTCGGGTTTCGGGCGCCGTGGAGCAGGCGAGCCATCGTGGGGGTGCTGTTCGGCCACGCAGGCGGGACAGAGGGGCAGGGGAAACGCCCCGAAATCCATGGGCCCTAACCGCGGGGTTTCGGTACGCTCGTAAAACGGCAAAAATTAGGAGTAAGAGCGAGTAAAGTAGATCTTCTTCATCCCCTCTTTTTGCCCTCGTTTTCCCCAATACATTACAGGCATTTAGCAGACGCTCTTTTCTAGAGCGACTTGCACAACTTTTCGCAGAGCATTTACACTGCATCCATTTATACAGCTGGTTATACACAGAAGCAGTGCAGGTTAAGCACCTTGCTCAAGGGTACAACGGCAGTGTCCTGCCAGGGAACCTGTGACCTTTAGGTTACAAGATCCTCCGCATTATACTATACTTCCCCTCCCTCTCATACAAATTTCTAGGCTATAACTGCAAAAATAATTTTAGCGTGAAAGCGAATTTTTTATTTTCTAATCGTGGAAGAGTGAATCAGAGTGTTGAGCAATGCAACTGTGCAATGCAAGTTTTTTTCTCTGCTCAACAAAGGTCAGATAAAAAGGGAAATTTGTCTTTTGGGCTATCTTTAGCTCTCTCTTCACATGTCTCTCTCTTCCTTCCCTCTCTGCCTCTTTCGCTAGATTTTCTTGTCTTGCTTATTTTTCTCTGTCTCCTGCTGTAATCTTCGTGTTTGTCAGCACCTGTCTCTGTACTAAATTAACACATCCAAGTGGTTCCTACAAATCATTTATTATGCTAGTGAATTTATGCGAATGAACTGACTGCCATTTCGGCTCTATGCCCAACGAAACTTGTTGTTCCGTCCCTGCAACCAATCACAAATCACCTCTGTGTTCTGTACACTTGCTATGGTTTACTATCACCCAATGATAAAAGACACTTGATTTAAGCAAATTTAGGTCAACAAAATCTCTTATTCTGTGTGTTAATACAGCATATTTGCAGACTTTTATTTCTCAGCAGATCAGTTTGTCAAGCGTAAGGTCAGGGTGCCACATGAGAAAATGTTTCCCTTGTAAAATATAAATTTGTCCAAAATCATAGTTCTTGTGTGCCCAGCACATTGAACATTGAAGTACTCCATATATGTTCATAGATTTTGTCTTCTATTTTAAGACGGCTGGACTATTTCAAGTGTACTTAGTTTCACATTTTAGGCCAGTTATGTGCCCAAATATACAGATTAATGAAATAATAAAATGGTAACGTAGTTATAACCCTACATGGCCAAAAGTGTGTGAGCACCCGAACATCACACCCGTACGTGCTTGTTGAACATCTCACTCTAAAACCATGGGCATTAATATGCAGCGGGACCCCTCTTAGCTGCTACAACAGGCTCCACTCTTCTGGGAGGGCTTTCCAGTAGGTTCTGGAACATGGCTGCGGAGATTCACATTCATTCAGCCACAAGAGCATTGGCGAGGGTGGGCACTGATGTTGGGTGTTAAGGCCGGGTGTGGGATGGGGTAGGGGTCAGGGCTCTGTGCAAGCCGGTCAAGTTGTTCCTCACCAAACTCGGCAAACCATTTCTTTATGGACCTCACTTTGTGCACGGGGGCATTGTCATGCTGAAACAGGAAAGGCCCTTCCCCAAACTTTTGCCACAAAGTTGGAAGCGCACAGTTCTCGAGAATGTCATTATATGCTGTAGCATTCAGATTTCCCTTCACTGTAACTAAGGGGCCTACCCCAAACCATGGAAAAACAGCCCCAGACCATTATTCCTCCTCCACCAAGCTTTACAGTTGGCACTATGCATTCAGGCAGGTAGCGTTCTCCTGGCATTCGCCAAACCCAGATTTGTCCGTCAGACTGCTGGATAGTAAAGCGTGATTCATCACGCAAGAGAACACATTTCCACTGCTCCAGAGTCCAATGGCGGTGTGTTTTACACCACTCCAGCTGACGCTTGGCATTGCACATGGTGATCTCAGGCTTGTGTTGGTTGGCCATAGAAACCCATTTCATAAAGCTCCCAACGCACAGTTCTTCTGTTAACGTTGTTTCCAGAGGTGGTTTGTAACTCTGTAATGAGTGTTGCAACCGAGGACAGAATATTTTTTACACGCTACACGCTTCAGCACTTGGCTGTCCTGTTCTATGAGCTTGTGTGGCCTACTGTTTTTTGGCTGATCTGTTGTTGCTCCTAGACATTTCCACACTTCACAAAAACAGCACTTTCAGTTGACTGGGGCAGCACTAGCCGGGCAGAAATTTGACAAACTGACTTGTTGGAAAGGTGGCATCCTATGACAGTGCCACATTGAAAGTCACTGAGCGCTTCAGTATGACCCATTCTACTGCCAATGTATGCCTATGGAGATTGCATGGCCGTATGCTTGATTTTATGCACCTGTTAGCAATGGTTGTGGCTGAAGCAGCCAAACCCAGTAATTAGAAGGGAGGGGTGTCCACATACTTTTTCCAATATAGTGTATAGTCTCAGGATTGTTTTGAGGAAGGGAGCTTTGGCTGGTTGTGTTTGCTGAAGTGACGCTATCTAAAGATGCGACTTGAGACCTCAAAGTGTATTATTAGCATAAGACAGTTGCAGGTGTTGCTAACAGCAGAGTCCCTGAATGGATTTCACAGACTTGTGGTTTGACACTGCAGGCTTGCAAAAACAGAATCACAGAATGTGTATCTGCAGAGTAGCAAAAAGGACAGGGAGACAAACACACACTCGTGCGCACGAACACACAGGTACACACACACACACACACACGCGCACACACACGCACACGCACACGCACACGCACACACACGCACATGCACACACACACACACACACACACACACACGCACACACACATACACACACGCACACACACACACACACGCACACACACAGGCCGGAGCGGACAGGGCACAGAGAAGTGAAGCTGTGAATAAACAGGGCAGCGGCTGGCCCATAAACCCCACAGAGGCACAGCATAGCGGCGCTCGGGCTGAAATGTAGCGAACGAGCGAAGCCACAAAGCTCGGAAACATTAAGCTAATTATAGCGGCCCCGGAACTCTCCGCCGGCCGAGTGGAAACCAGCGGCTACACCGTGCCCCTCGGGCTGTTCCTGGACCGGCAGAAAGAAGAAAACAAAAACAAAATGGCAGACAAAAGCAGACACCCTGCGGTTTACGAGCCCTCGTCTCCTGCGGTGTTCGTTCTGGATAATTCCACATAAATAATAATTATGATTATCATTTAAAAAAAAAAAAATACTCCAACTGAGGATCACTCAGATTTAATTGGCTAAATAAATGTTCTCTCCCTCTCCACCTCAGCTGATGTGTGGTGAGCGTTCTGGCGCAAAATGGCTGCCGTGCATCACCGAGGTGGGTGCTGCACATTGGTGGTGGGTCAGGTGAGTTCCCACTCATCACTGTAATGCACTTTGAGTGTTCGGGAAAGGGCTATATAAATGCCATGATTCATTCATTCATTCATTCATTCATTCACTTCAACTGAAGTAATTTCTCCCCTTTTTTTCAGTTCGTATTCACTTTTCACTTTCTCCCTGGGCTGAGTTGATGTGTTTTTGAAGTGGAATATGGCGGAGGTGAGCCGTCGCACTGCGTCACGCGCGCGTCGTTGGGGAGTCTGCGCCTGCGTTCGGGTCGGCCCCGCCCCCGCGCCGCCGCGCGCAAGTAGCGGAACGTAGCGGACGCCGCGCGCCTCGTGCAGAACCAGGCGGACCGAGAGAACGTTCAACGCAGCAGCAGATTCGAATCCACGCGGTCAACGCTTAACAAGCTTCAGACTTAACGTGGCTGAACGTCCGATACCTGCCGAACACACACACCCCGCCCCCCTCGCCCCCCCCGCCCGCGCTACTCATGGGGAGGGGCCACCTGTTGCCCGTGGCAATCCCGCCGTTTGTTTAACCTTTAGCGCCCGCTTCACCCGCCCCTGCAACCGCACGCGCTCTGCCGGATGAACACCAGACTGGTCTGCTCGTGCTTAATGCCATAACATTATCCTTCCGTCTGCGATAAACTGTTTCAGAGTCGCCTGTGGTAATAAACAAGAAGGGCTTTTGCCACTAAGGTGTGGTTAACACCTTCTGCTGCTCTTACCGTTTGCTTCCTGATTCATAACTGTGGGGCACATTTTCGTGCAGAGGAAAGCCTTTGACCTTTCGATTGTCTCTTCTCAGCCTTTAAGTTGATTGGCCTGGTTTCTGAGAGATAAAGGGCTCAAAAACCATCAAAAATAGACCAGGGGGGTGGGCGTGCGGGTCTGGGTGGGGTTGAGTTGAGTGCCTGGTTCGTGCATCTGTGTGGAGACAGCCAGGTAGGGAGTGTTTCAGTGGAAAGAGCAACCCCCTGCCCCCCAATCGCCCCCAGTTGAGACATCTATAGTATGATCTTCATGATCCATTAGCTCCAGCTGTACAGTCTTCTATATTCAGCATTAATGAAATAATGTTTTATTATGGAAATGGCTGGTCTCATTGCTGTAACTATAATAGCCTCCTCTCAGCTGCCCTAGGGGGAGGAGGGACACATTGTAGTTGAAATACCAAGTTTTAGTGAAAATTTTGGGGGGGGGAAGGCAATAAATAGAATACAGCATAGGCCATAAGTGTGGTGTTGACTGGTGAGAGTCTGATATATTGTCTCGGAAAAAACGGAGGCGTGTGACACAGGAAGGGGAAGTGTATGACCGATAGAACTTGCTGCCTTTGACACAATTGCAGCTGCCCTGAATTCTGATGGCGTCTTTCAAACCGATTTAGCCGGCCGAAATCGCGTTTGTTTCCGCGGAGACGCAGCCCACGTTGCTTCGGTGGGGGGGTGGGGATTGGGGGGGGGGCCACAGAAGAAGAGATGCGAAAGCACTGCCCCCACACAGGCTCGGCCCTCTCCCTACAGAAGAGCCCAGAATGCACCTGGCGCTGCACTGAGTGTGCTCAACGCGCAGCTTAAACCCAGCCAATTGGGAGGAATTACATCACCACCCGAGCAGCTCACAGCCAATCAGGAGGAATTACATCACCACCCGAGCAGCTCAGTCATAGAGCGTGAGCGGCTTGTGTCAACATCCAGTCTGTTCTTTTCTTAAAAAGTAGAACGGAGGGATCGCCCTCTTTTCTTATTTTTTTCCCTGCTTTATTCAGCCGAGGGGAAAGCAGAGAGGGTAACAGACAGAGCTCTGCGGCAGGGGAGCGAACACCCCCCCCCCCACACACACACACACACACACCCCAACCCGTGCGGGGGTGCGTGTGTGGAGTCGGCCCACCTACAGACACCGCGTCTCACCTTCTCCCTTTATTTTTCCTTACAGAACATCTCCAGAGAGGAGAGCGGACGCGTTACACACACGGCTGCTGCAACCGAACAAAAAAAAAACAAAAAAATCCCACATTATTTCAAAGTATCCCAGCGGGTCTGGGGGGAAGGTATCCGAGGTGACGAGTGTAAACTTTGGCAGGCGCGCGGGGCGGCCCTCAACACCGCGGCCGATACGCCTGTCACCGCGGCCGGGCCGGCGGGAAGGCTTACCGCCCCGTGAACCTCGCCTCCCAAAACTCCCTCTGAGGAGCGATCGGACAAAATGGCCCCCGCGCGCCCGCGGGCTTCAAATGCAGGGAACCTTTCTTCATCCGTTCCACGCGAACCGATGTGGAACATGCTGCGCTCTCTCTGGCGCGGACCGCGGCGCTGAGCTGAGAGCTTTCGGCGAGCCGGCGTTCGCCCGTCTCCTGCCCTCTGTCGCCCATCCCTTCTGTTACACCGGGCCGCGGCCCGCAAAATGTCGGCAACAAACACCCCTGCCGCTACGCGCGCTGCATCAGAGCCGTAGTCCCGAAAACGCTCAGACAAACAGACGAAACAGACGAAACAGACAAACAGACGAAACAGACGAAACAGACAAACAGACGAAACAGACGAAACAAAGACATTTGACTTTCCCCCGACAGCCTATTAAACAGAAGCTCTCTACTCTTACTTAACTGTCCCAGAAAGACTGCGCGTTCAGTAGGAGCCCCCGGTGGCTGTTTTGTTTTATTTTTGAGTTGACGGGGAGAGAGCGCTGGCCGTCCCGTGTTTTTTTTCCGGCTGAGGCCCGCCGCACACGGCAGACGGAGCAGATGGCGTTCGGGGGGCTGTTCCAATATTCAGCTCGGCCCCCGTGTCATCCGCGCCTTCAAAACAGGTTTGGGGTTTCAGCCGGGAAAAAAAAAAAAAGAAAAGAAAAGAAAAAAAAGAAGGACATTAGCTCATTAGCTTAATGGCTGCAGCGGCGGGTGTAGCGCACGGCCGCCGTTCCTCCAGCGCCCCACGATGCACTGCACCGTAAAAGCTCACGGAGCGATTGGGGACGGGAGCCAGAGATGTGGATGGGGCAGCGACGGAGAGGCCTGATTGGACAGCGTCGGCAGTCTCAGTGGAGGGGGTGGCAAAGATTTCAGGAATGGACGTGCTGAACGGTCAACATGCTGAGCTGATTGCCTTCTCGCCCGACAGAAGACTTATAATTCTATTCACTTATTTATTCGTCTGTTTTTTTGTTTGACAAGAAGACCTCATAAAATTAAAACATAATTTCTGGAGGCTGAAGTCTGACATATTGCCAGATGTAGTTAAATATAACTGCATTTAACTCCCTGTCCCCAGGCAGGTATGCAAAAATATAACATCGCGTACAGAAACGGATAATACATACGGGATTCTATATACAGTTATTATAAGAGACTGTGCAGTAGCACAGTACATATAATATACAGGTGTTATGAGATGGTTGTTTGGTCAGATTAAAAGTGTGTGTGTTACTAGATTATAATGGGACATTTAGTGTGCACAGCTTTGATTATGCTTCACTATCCCTTAATGAATCTCTGAGGATGAGGATCGAACGCTGAAGCAAGTGTTAAGGTGAATGGGGAAGGACTGTCACCGCTCAAGTCTGTCTCTGAAGATTTGGGGACTTTTTAAAAAGTTTCTAATTGGGCTTTGATTCTTTGATTCTTCAGTCAAAACTGGGGCAGCAGGGTAGTGAACTGGGTCTGTGACCGCAGCCCTTCGAGCTGTGAGATTACAAATACGTGATTAGAATGTTCTTAACCGAACGTTCCAATGCTTGATGTAGCAATCGCTGCTGGTAGCCGAAAGCAGCGACCGAGTTCTAGAACACCGGCTTGGAATTTTGAAAGAACATTCCGGAGAAACCTACTCTTCAAAGGGTTAAAGCTCTAATCGATTGGGCTGAGTTAACCCCCTCACGGGGAGCGGCGGGTCCTCTCCTGCCTGTTTTGTTTCTCGTGCATTTCCCTCTGATGTGGTCACTCTCTCTTGCCAGTTCCATTCGCTTTTACTGCTGTGTCACTTTACCGCGGACAGATTGAATGTCTCTCATAAACCCACCGTGTGCGTGCGTGCGTGCGTGTGTGTGTGTGTCTGTCTGTCTGTATGTGTGTGTGTGTGTGTGTGTGTGTGTGCACGCGCCTCCAGACGTGCATTACACAGTAACGCAACATCGGATCGATAAAGTTCTCTGAGCGACTGCAAAGGAAACGTAAACCGGCCTCGTCGCCGCGGGGACGGCGCGCGGATACCTGCGCAACGAGCGCAACGTCCAGCTCTCGAGAACAAAAAAAAACAAAAAAAAAAACGAACTCTTGCGAAAGCGGCGAGTCGTAAAGCCGAGGCACTGATGAAATTTCAGCCGTGAGGCGGCAACCTGAAGGAGTCGGGCGCGGGCGCGGCGTGGCGCGGCGGCGCGCGAAGCCTCCGGGCCTCGTTCGGCCAGATTCTCACCGCCTGCGGTGTCCAGGACTCGGGGTTTTTTTTTTGGGAGCGGAAATTTCATCAGTTAATCTTCTCCCTTTCACCCGAGCGTAAAACATCACATAGTTTATTCCTGGGCGAAGTGAAGATGATGTAGTTTTCATGCGCTCGCAGTCAAATGCAGGGTTTTTACACCGTGTTCTGCGTCACACGGTATTAAATTATTAGTGGTTTCTTCTGTCAGGACAGTTTATACTTATAGTATATAGTTTGTGCTGCATGGTAGTTTATTAGATTGTTCGCGGAAAGCATTCAGCTGGTCTTTCGGAGTGGAGCGATGAATTGTGTGCTGTTGTGTTTTGTTGTATGTTTTGTTGTCCTTGAAGTGTAGTCTTACAGTGTCTGATGTACTTTATGTTGTGTTCTGTGTGGACCCCAGGCAGAGTAGCTGCTGCTTCTGCAGGAGCTGACGGGGATCCTGATACGTGAAATGAGATAGTGCACTTTATCTCTCTCCCTTTCCTTAGATTTTGACTCCTGATTTCAATTTGGTTTTTATCCCAGAGTATTCCAGCCTAGTCTCCTGGAAGGCTGTAGTCGGAGCGATTTTTCCAGTTCGTAGATTTTATCGATTTATTGATTGATTGATTGACAGCCTCTTCAAAGTCTAAGCTCGCTTGACAGAACGCGCACAGCCCCGCAGATGAAACGCGAGGGAGGGGAGACGCAGCGCTTCCTGTTTTTCGGTTCGGACGGAACGCGGAGCATCGGGGGCACCTGACCCGCCTCGCCGCCGAGTCGGCTTTCCAGAACTTTAAATATGCTAAAATGTGCCCCGCGCGGTCGGAGTACCGCCACGCGCCCGATAGCGGCTTTTACCTGGCTGAGTGACGGCGCGCAGAGGATTGGATCTCCGTCTCTTCGGCCTACAGGACAGCAACAGGAGGGGAGGGAACCGGCCCTCCACTGGCTCCCTAACCCCCAAATTTCAGCGTGTATGCCCCTCCCGTCTCCTCGTCCCTCATGAGGGGGGCGGGGTACTTTTGGTGAGGGGAGGGGGGACGAAGGGGGCGGTCCGGCCCCGGGCTCCGCCCCCCTCTCTCGGCCCCGGCGCTGGCGCCTCCTCCGTCCCGCGGGCCGGCTCGGGCCAAAGAGCGCCCGTCCCAGTTGCGCGGATGCATATGAACGATGAAAGCGGCGTTCGCACGCAGATCCGATATTCATGCGTCGAGCGGAATGGCTGTTCCTCGTTATGAACGCACTCGCTGCCTGTCAGACAGGGCGGGGGTACGGGGGGGGGGGGGGGGGGTTAGCTTTTAATTTTTCGCCGGCGTGGTGGATTCAATAAACGAGCGAGAGGGCGGAGCTCCGGAATGACTCGGCGAATCGGCTCCGCGTCCCTCGCGCGCCACCGGGGGGACGAGCCCGCCGTCGCGCCCCGAACGCCACGGAAACGAGACGCGAGTCCGCACTCTGCGCGAACGCCGAACGTCCGCTCAACAACAACAAAAAAAATGCACCCAACCCGGACTCTGAACTGCAACCCCAAACCCTGAACACCCCCCAGAACAGCACCCTCTGTGTCCCGCTGATCAAGGCGTCCTGGCCTGAGCAGATATTTAGGGATGACTGTGGGTTGGGCTCCAGGGGTTGGTTACCGCTGTCGCCCCCCCCCCCCTTCCCCCCCCCCCGGGGTATTGAATATCCAGCGGCACAGAGGATGATATGTAAAGTGCTCTCTGTGCAAGCCAGCCAGCGCGGGGCAGTCTGCCAAAGAGATAAATAATAATGAGCGCCCGCTGGTTACGCCACGCGCCCCCCCCCCCGCCCCCCGGCCCCGCCCCCCCCCCCGCTCCTCGCACGCTTAGCGGTGCCCGAGTCTCTCCGGCTAATTGTCTGCCCAAAGTGTGGGCCCCTTTATTTTCTTGTTCCTGATGACATCATCGGGAACGCTCGCCGCTACTGAGGGTACATCCTGTGCCTGGCTGTTATGCCCCCCCCCCCACCACCCCCCCGTCTGCCACCCCCTACCCCGAACTGTGAGGGTGAGTTAGGGAGGGAGGCAGACAGGACTCTGTACCAAATCCCCGCCCCCCCCGCCCCCCCCCGGACGGCGCTAATCCCGCCGGTCGTCAGCGCGCGGATCGCCCCCGGTGACAGCGTGAAAGGCAAGATGGACGGAGAGTAAAAAGAGAGGGAGCGAGCGAACTGCGGCAGGATGTGGACGCGGTATCATGTGACCTGTCTGTTTTTCCTGCTCCGTGACCCGGCGGGCCGGGCTGAAGTCTGGGCTCTGCTTTTACGGAGGAGGCTATAGCAGGCCTGTCTGACCGCTCATTAAAAGACATTTCACTGCTCAGACACTTTCATCATTTACACAGTGTACAGCCTTAAATGCTTCACATTTATGTGCCACATGCACACTAAAGCAAGTCTGGCTGAATTCAGCTGTATGCACCGTAAAGCAATTCTGGCTGAATTCAGGTGTATACACACTAAAGCTAATCTGGCTGAATTCAGCCGTATACACTCTAAAGCAATTCTGGCTGAATTCAGCTGTGTGCACACTAAAGCTAATCTGGCTGAATTCAGCTGTATACACACTAAAGCAATTCTGACTGAATTCAGCTGTATGCACACTAAAGCTATTGTGGCTGAATTCAGCTGTATACACACTAAAGCAATTCTGGCTGAATTCAGCTGTATATACACTAAAGCTAATCTGGCAGAATTCAGATGAATACACACTAAAGCTAATCTGGCTGAATTCAGCCGTATACACACTAAAGCAATTCTGGCTGAATTCAGCTGTATGCACTCTAAAGCTAATCTGGCTGAATTCAGCCGTATGCACACTAAAGCTAATCTGGCTGAATTCAGCTGTATGCACTCTAAAGCTAATCTGGCTGAATTCAGCTGTATACACTCTAAAGCTAATCTGGCTGAATTCAGCCGTATGCACACTAAAGCTAATCTGGCTGAATTCAGCTGTATGCACACTAAAACTAATCTGTCTGAATTCAGCCGTATGCACACTAAAGCTAATCTGTCTGAATTCAGCCGTATGCACTCTAAAGCTAATCTGGCTGAATTCAGCCGTATGCACACTAAAGCTAATCTGGCTGAATTCAGCCGTATGCACTCTAAAGCTAATCTGGCTGAATTCAGCTGTATACACACTAAAGCTAATCTGGCTGAATTCAGCCGTATGCACTCTAAAACTAATCTGGCTGAATTCAGCTGTATACACACTAAAGCTAATCTGGCTGAATTCAGCTGTATGCACACTAAAGCTAATCTGGCTGAATTCAGCCGTATGCACACTAAAGCTAATCTGGCTGAGTTCCAAAGCAGGATCTGAGCGGGTGAAACCTCTGCCTCTTCTGAGCCACAAGAGCAGTTTCAGTAACCACTGTGCTCAGCCACCACTCCACTGCTGGAGAGCTCTGATATCAAGGGCTCATTTCACAATCTTTCCTAAAGATTCTCCCCGCTGGGGGGGTGGGGTGGGGTGAGGTGGGTACTGGGAGAGTAAATTCCTGCCACTCTGCCTCTCCCATCCGCACGCAACAACCGCAGACTCCAGCACCTCATTTTCATGTCATTCACGGAGCGGATTTATGAAATATTTCTCTCGGCAAAAAATAAGGCCTTCAGAAAAAAAAAAAACGCAAGTCATATCTGCATGATCAGACTTGCTTTAAGTAAAAATCTCTTTCAGATGGTTGCATATCTGGAATGCTCGCTCAAAATTAATCACTATTAATGGATTCATATTTTTCTGTCTTTGAAGAAAAAGCCTCTTTGGTTGCTCTCAGAAGTGAATCACTGCTGCACTGGAAATATGCCCTTTTACCGAAAATTACCAAAAAACATAAAATCTCCTTTGGGGGATAATCGCACGTATTTTCCTCGTGAGATCAAGTTTTCTCCTCTTCCTCGACCCTTATTTCTGTGGCTGGGGTAGAAAGTTTCACGCGTGGGAGATCACGGTCGGGCGCCTCGCTGCCCCCGCAGGCCGTATGCGGTACTGCAGTCGGGGGTGCACTCTCCCGGATCTGGAAGCTCTCTGTTCTCGGCTTCCTTTTACTCCAGAAGAGGGGTGGGGCGACACCATTTGTCTTCATAACGAGGCGACGCACGCCGCTCGCCGTGCGTGGGACACCTGCCGGAGCCATTATCACCCCCCCCCCCCCCGGCCCACCGCGGGCCCTGGAGGACTACCAGCCAGCGGAGGCAATTAGGGCCGGTGGAGACCCATAAATCTCCATAAGAGCCCAGCGAACACTCTTTCCCGCGCTGCCGGAGTAACGCAGTCCGTCTCCGAGTTTGGACCACGCCAGCCCCCTGGGAGAGGGGAACGCGCCCAACCCCCGAATCCCCACCCACCCCCCTTGGGTGATTGGTCCGGCCCCCTGAGGAAAGAGAAGGATCGGAGTGAGAGAAAGAAGAGGGAGAGGAGCAGTTCTGCCGCGAACGAAGGAGGGAAGATAAGAGAGGAGGATGAAGAGAAAGTGAAGTAAACCGAGGATGCTAATAAGCTAGATGCGAGAGAAAAAAACTAAAAGACTCCAGCCTCAAATCAAAATGGAGGACCAGAGCTCTATTAAATAAACATGATATCTCAGTCCAGCTGCTATGCCAGCGTCGTATGCATATCCACTGTTTAAAAAAAAAACAAAAAAACTTTCATTATTTATTTCCTTAGGCCGCCGTGTCCATGGCAACGTGCTGGGATGCGCGCGGCGTGTGCTTGTCCACAGACGGACGGAGGCCGGGGGCCGCTGGGCTCTGGGGTCAAGTGGCCTGCTGGAGGGCACAACGGCAGCCCGTGACCCCCCCAGGCCCCCGCCTGTCAGGCTGACAAATCTCACGGGTCGGGACCCCGCTCCCTAATCACCGCAGATGAAGCAGGCGGGGTTCAGGCCCCCCCCCCCCCCTCGAACCCGCGACCGACTCATCCGAACGGTGAACCGCAAGCGCGGCGTTGGGGTTCCGCTCTAAATACAAATAAAAAAACCCCTTTTTCTGCTGTCTTTCGTTTTTCAGGCCGAGAGGATGTGTCAGCGAACGCTCGACGGATCGGCGAATTAAAAAAAAGAAAAGAAAAGGAAAAAACGAAAGTATCGCTTTTAATCAGGCACTGAGAAGCGTGACCGCGAACGCTGTGTGTGTGTGTGTGTGTGTGTGTGTGTGTGTGTGTGTGTGTGTGTGTGTGTGTGTGTGTGGGTGTGTGTGCGCACGGGGGGGTTGTTGTGTTGGAAACGGTGACTGGTCGCGCATGTTGTTTCTGTCACATGCGAGGTGAGGTCACATGACTGCCGCGCCCCTGTCACGCCGGGAGAGCGCGCTCGCCGGTTCTGTCGCCGCGGCTACCAGGCTCGAGCACTCCTCTCGGAGAGGGGGGGGGGGGGAGTGCGTGGGCGGGACACGCCCCGCGTTCCGCACGGAGCAACACTCTGACTAATCGGAGAGGACGTATGGGGAGGCACATCCTTCCTTGGCAGGAAGTGGCCGTTTCCTTTTTTTTTTTTTTCCTCCCGTCTCCGTTTATCGCGCGCGTAAGGATGTGCGTGTCGCCGCGGCAGTATTGTTGGCGGCCAGACAGCCTCGTTTGTTCGGGAGAGATGGTCCGTTTGTGACAGGAACCAGTCATCGATTTTCAGTCAAAGAAACACAGGCGTCTTCTAAAAACCGCCTGTTTCCCATTGGCTGTGCTGAATTCCATAAGTGGGAAAGCTCTGCACTTGTGGTGTCAGTGCACACACAGAGTCTAAATGGACCGGCAGATCCCGCTAGTTAGATTACTTTAATGTAAATTTAGCAAAGAGACCGCTTTTCTTACTGAATGCAAGTTAATGAAAGTCTGCGAAGGCTTGAGTAGTTGCAAGTACAATATCTCCATCAGCCTAGTGGTTGTCTCAGTCAGAAAATTACAGTGAAAATATATTTAACGTATTGTTATTGTTATAAGTTACAGGAGGAGGTGTGTATTTGTGATATTATGAAGCAGCAGATACTATGTTTATCATGATCTCAGTCATATCTGTGAGGCTTCTCAGTGAAAGTGTGTTGATTCATATGTGCTGCTGCCTAGTAGCTGGGGGGGGGGGGCATTACTCACCTGACCACGACGACAATGGCAGTGACGGTGAGGGTGGATGATGTAATCAGTGAAGCAAAAGAGCCCAGACCTGTGGGGTCATGTGACGCTTCCGTGAGGAAGTCACATGACCCCGCCCCAGCCACGTGTTTCCTGGCCGCCGGTCAGGGATTGGCCAGTGCGAGGCAGCGTCGACAGGCCTCTGTAGAGGAGTCTGCCACCCCAGGCCCTCCATGCCACACCCCCCCAGAATGAGTGGCGGTATCCGTACCCCCCCGCCCCCGATACCCAATGATGCGCTTCTTCCTTCCTTATTTAACCTCATGCAGAGGTGGCAACTTCTTTTTCCCCCTTTCTCTCTCCTCTCTTCCCATCCCCCTCTCGTCTCCTCTCCTCTCCACCCCGGCGCGATATCACTTTACCGGGTCACCAGATTTCACCGAGTCACCAAGGGGCCGCCGAGCTCGACCTCTCGACTTCTTCACCTCTCGAACCGGCAGGGTTTCCCCCCCCCAACGCTGGAAAGAGCCTGCGGCCTGTCACTCTCACCTCCCACGCATCGCGGCGAAAGAGAGGAAAAAGAGAGAGAGAACGGGCGGGCGGGCGGGGTGAAAGTAAGTGGTGGGGCAGGGAGGAGACGGTTAAGCGTCCTCTGTGTTCGTGAGGGTGCCCCATCAAAGTTTAATAACAGAGTAATTGGTTCGTAACAGGTAACGGTTACTAGGCCATTAATAATGACCACGAGCGCTGGTCTAGGGTTTCCTCCAGGGGTCTGGGTAATGGCGGTAGAGTTACGCCGACAGTATCAGCTGAATGGGGCTGCAGTTATATTTAACAAATATTTATACGGTGTGCCGTTACATGGACATCCTAACCCGGGGACGCTAGAATGGACAGGGTGATTGAGAAGTCAAACATGCATGTACTACATATTTATCTCCAGGGAAAATCTTCAGATAAGTAATTGTTTTGTGTACCGCCGCAAATGACTCGGAAAGAAAATAAACCACGTGGCTCGACGGATTAAGTATTAAACGTCTTGCGTGGCGGTGCGGCGGTATGGGGACTCGTGAATGAAAGCCACCGACCGTAAGAGGTTTCAAATTTGTGTCTCGTACTTGTGTACCTCTTTGTACGTGAAGTTTTCGTGAGCTAAAATTCAGTGAAAGTTGGCAAGTGAAAGGTGGCACCATTGCGGATTATATTTTTTGTTTAATTTTGTATATTGACTTCAGGGTATCTTTCTTTATGATTTCCATAAAACATCTTACATGGCAATATGGTGGCGTGGGGGCTGAAATGAAAGTTGGTGACCATAAGAGGTTTAAAAGTTTTTTATGTACTTCATATTTTTAAACTCTTTGTATGTGACGTTTTTGTGAGTGAAGATTTGTTGTACAAATTCAGTGAAAGTTGGCAAGTGAAAGGTGGCACCATTGTGGGTTATATAATTTTGTATATAGGCTTCAGGGTATTTTTCTGTGTGATTTCCATGATTATTGATTGTGTAGTTTCTCCGTGAACACCCTCCTCGTGAACCCCCAGCCATTGCGCTGATTTACTGGGAATTCGATCATACTGTGCTGAGGGGCTGTTTGTGGTCAGAGCCAGAAGAGCGGTTGCTTACAGTCAGCAGAGGGAAAGAGATCTTGTGCTGGGGATTACCGCGCTTTAACATGAACGTATCGGTTTCGCCGAGAGCCCCACCGCCGCACCATATGTTTCTGTCCGAGCCCCTCCGAAAAGCCGCAGAAACCGACCCGTCCCAGACGACCGTAAATTTTCATAAGGCCGAAAATTCGGAGGGACAGGCTCGGCGGTTTTTACAGTTCTCCGCGTCTCCAAATTCCTGGGGCGAGATCCTGTTCCAGGCCGGAGAGTTTTTCACCTGAATATTTTGGCCCTGAAACGTGACACCCAGGAGACCTCGGGGAGGGGGCGGTGGGGGGGGGGGGGGTGGTGGAGAAAAGTGCTGCTATTTAACATTAAGCATTCCGTGAAGTCACCTCCAGTTCACGTCCTGCATTGTGCAAGCGCGAACGCGACGTTGAGAAAGTCAGCTTTCGCCGAGATTTGCGCAGACTTACCCAGAAACACGAGGGCCAGTGTTTCCAGTCCAGTGTTACAGCGGAGAACGAGGTCCAGACCAGCCGTTACACGTTTTCCCTCACGTTTTTCTGTGAGACACGGGGATTGCGGTTCTTACTCAATGCATAAAATGAACGCGGGGAGGCTAACAGAGAAAGGCATCGTGGGCCTTGGTGTTTTTCGAGCAGCGAATGGAGTTGCGCCGGTCGGACAGTAATTGCTGAGTGACTCCCCTGCTTCCCCCCCATGTCCCCCCCCCCCCATGCCCCCCCCCGTGCTCCCCCTCCCCCCTGAGACATGCAGCTGCAGAGGCCCCTCAGTGAGCACTAACTCGTGGGTCAAGTTCCTCCCCCCCTGCCCTGCCCCCCGTCCCCGTCCCCGCCCCCACGAGGACTTGATGAGTAACTGTAACCTCGCTCGGACCCGAGTGCTGAAGACGCGGAAGGCCTCTCCCAGCTGCCGCGGGTAAGCGGATCCCGCGCGCGGAACAGCGGAGCGGAACACTAACCGCCATTCTCAGGTGTCTCGCCTCCGCCGCGGGCGCAGGGGGTCCTGGCCACCCGGAGCAGGAGGCAGGATTAGGGATGGCGGTGATGAGCGGAACGGGCTCATCCATCGCCATGAGCTGCAGCACAGAGAACTACAAATGTGCCAGCAAAACTACATCTCCATGCATGCCAATGTGTTACATCCCCAACACAGTATTAATTCAGTATTCAGTATTAATACAGTATTAATTAATAGTCAGTATTAATTCAGTTCTGTTTTACTCGTTCGGTTCCAAATTTCTCTAATCTAAGCACATGGCCTACATTCTATACAGAAATTCAACAGTAAAAGTTTTTGTTTCTGAGCTTGCAAGGCAGGCCACATTTTTACATCGGTTGTCAACGGCGCTTGACGTTGTTATGCACTTATACTTAGTCTTATTACGCTGCGTATTTTGGAAAGCTGATGGGGAGGAAAATTGTTCTAATGAGATCCTGCGTTCAGGTCGTAATGTTTTTATTTTTGAGGATTTAAAGATGGATAAAAACTTGGTTGTCGAAAGCAGACAGGTTATTGTTTTGTTACATCTTACGGGAAGTGGACATAGAAAAAAAATGAATGTTCTAATTATATCCAGCCTGTGGCTTCAGAAAACGGCCAGAATATAATGTGAGTAACCATTTAAATAAACTATTGAAATTGTGCATTTATATATAATATTTTTCCCCCAGTCACATGTGGGTAAGTCATGTCCCTATTTCAGACTTAAGTATGAAAGGGTGGCGGATTGAATAGGTCAGGCGCGTGATTGGCTGGCGAGGTGTTACAGTAGAACCCGCCCCAGAGACTCGGAGCGCTGACAGGGCGAGTGGGCCGGCGGTGAAATTTTGACGCCCAACCGGGACACTGAGGTAATGGAAACCCATCCGGCCAATAGCGGCCTCGCTTACAACATCCCCCCGGTGACAATTAAAAAACAAAGAGGCCGATTCAAGGAGCTTTCCGCCCCCCCCCCCCCCCCCGAGCTCCGCACAGACCCTGTAATGCTTAGCTCTGCAATGGAAAAAAAAAAAAAAAAAAAACCAAGACAAAAACCCCAAATCTGGTAACATAATGAACGGGCTGAGAGCGTCTGCGTTTTCAGACGAAAATCGTCTTTGACTGAACTCGAGATCGAGAACAACAGCCCTCAGACAAATGAGCGCGGGGCCTGTTTGCTAAACCGTTCCTTATGCTACAGAGGGACCTCTTGTTCTGAGAGATATGTGCACCAATAGGGTGAGGGGAGGGGGGGGGGGACCGAGGAGCCCAAGATGAAATGACATTACGCAGAATCCGATTTGACTTCCTTTGTTAATTACTTCCCCTACCAACAGCCAGGGGGTCCAATCAAATTAATGCAGAACAGAAGCAGCACTGCTTGGGATCCAGGATCCAGGATACTCTGAAGGAAGACAGATGGGAAGCAAAGACTAACTGCCACTTTTTTCTCTTTTTTTTTTGTGGCTCTAAAAATGTGTTCGCTGTAATCGGCTGATAGTAATGGAAGATAATAATAATAATAATAATAATAATAATTCATTTGTATTGCGCTTTTCATACAGTGGTTTGTAGCCCAAGTGCTTCACAGAAGAGCATCTACAAAATCGAAATAAAAAATGAGACTACAGAAATGGTTAAAATAAAAAGTAATAACAGAAACAACGCAGTGATAAAATGGCAATGTACATAAAGTAGAAGAATGGTGAGATATATGTTTTAAGATTTAAAATGATATAAATAGTATAATGTCATGTTTCATATAACACAAGCAATGGTAGCAGAAATTACATGAAACATTTAAAATGCTCTGATCTCCGAAGAGGATGCCTTGTGGGCAGAAAAGACTCAAAATAGGACATTGACTCTAAAGCAAGACTGCTTTTCATGGACCGTACGTTCATTCATAGGGCTGTAAACTTTAGCACATCGCTATTCCACTCCTTACGTCCCACTGCTCCTTTGAAGGGAGATTAAGATTCCCTTTATGCACTGTGCCGCCATCACGTAAAACAAACGACCAATCAGGGGGCTGTAAAGGCCATCGGGGAGTGGTCTGGCTAATGAGGGAGCAGTGCTCCGGGGCTCTGGATACTCCGCGAGTCTGCCTGTTATCTCGGCAAACCTGATTGTGCTGTGATTGGGTAGGCAGATGACCCGTGTCCCGGTCTATTAATAGGCCATTGGAGTACATAGGTGGGTGGACCATTCAGACTGAAACTTCCAGATGCGTTGTTAGCCATTAATTTCCATTAACTTCAGCAGTTGCACTGTAGTCGGTACCTTTTGCATTACTTAACAAATCCACAGATATGAAATGTAAGGTCGTCCTCATGACCTGGTGGGTGATTATTTGCAAACACACGTTACGCTGCTGAATCAGTATTTTAAAAAGGACAAAATTGCTGGTAAGACTCAAGGGTTCAAAGGTTGGCTGATTTGGGAGAAGCAAATCCCTTTACAACTAGAAATCTCAGAACCCTCAAACCCATGGGTCATCTGACCAAAGAGTCTGGAACTTTCCAACCTTCGTATGAGTCAGAATGTGTCTGTGGGGGTTGTATTTTTGGCCAAGACGTGTGTTTGAAATGAGTTTAGCGATATGTGCAGTGTAATTTGTGTGGATTTCAATGTTCCGGACAGTAAATGGAAGGCTGGAGGCCATTTTAATATGTCTTCCCAGTTTACTTAACACATCCATTAAATGGCAGATTGTAGGACCCCCCCCCTCACTCACACTCACACACACACACACACACTGTACCCTGTGCCTGAGGCACTTGACATCTGTAATATTTCATCAGTTTATCTCAGCTAAAGTAAGGAGACAAGGGTGTCTCCATAACTTCCACTCATTACAGCCATCCCAAGCTGGGCTCGCTAATCTTCACCCTGTCAATGTCATGGGTGGGTGGGGGGGTGGGGGGTGCTCTGGTTAGGGGGATAATAACAGTCAGAGGATGTTTCTCTGACTGAGGACTTCAGCACTTTGTCTTAGCTATGAGGTGAATTCCCTCAAACCTTTGACTCTTTAGCCAATCAAATACCAGAGATCTCATGCTGAGATTTGTGAATGATGATCGCAGAGGAGGAGGAAGTGTTGATAGATCCCTGTGGAGGAAATCTTGTGGGCATGGGCCCTTTTGGAGGTGGGAAGTGTGTTCTTAGTAAATATTAATTACCATTATTTAATCAGGGGAGGCCAGTTGAGAACAGAGCTCTCTTTTACATTGGTGCCCAGTAATATATCATTTACATCTAAAAGTCGTAATTAGTAAAAAGTTAGAAAAATAAAAAAAAATAGAAAAATAAATTACACAATAAAAACAACAATGCCTTGTCTCCCATGAATCTCGCCCTTACCTAGCAGGATGCGAGAAGATGAACAGAGGTCAGAACCTTTCGGTTTTTTGGGATCCCAATCAAAAGTTTCCATTTCTCTGCAGCTGCAGCTCGGATGGCTTCGGTGAGCCCAGCACTGAATTACCCAAACCGGCAAAACAAAATGGAGGTTCAGACGCTAAGGCTACATCAAGTCCAAAGGTTCAGAGGTCAGAGTTCATTCGCCCAGTCTCGGCCTGCTCTCTGGCTTTCCCAGAGCGCATTGCTGTGACCTCAGTGGCTCTGATTTCCACGTCAACTGGACTCGATAGCTCTCTCTGGGCCAATGGGCTGACCCGAGATTATCCAGTTTCCAACAATGTAGGGAGAACTGCAGGAACAGACCTCTCAGGAGAGTAACGGCTCCAGTTTTTGTGATTCAGTTTGTGATGTAAACACGACCGAGGCCCAATGAGATGGCTTTCTCCCTGTGACAGGGATGGGGAGGGCGTGAGGTTGGATCAGACCAGTTCTTCCAACCCCACAAACCTCAAATCCACATCCAACTGGCTCTGGAAATCCAGGTCAGAGCACAGAGATGAAGTTTTTGTTCTGCTTTCTGATGGCTGTTCCAGTAAAATGCTAACCAGCATGCGCAATCCGAGCACGTTATTGTTTGAAAATGAGGCAAGCTGCCTCAAACCGGAAAGGTACGGGTATATTTTTAAATCCTTAAAAATGGATTTCAAACAGTCCATAGAATTGCAAGCTAAGTATAGTCATGCTCATACGAATTCTGTGTTCCATCAAAATTCTTGCCATACACACACGCATATACACACACACACACATACGCGTGCAGACACACATACACACACATGCGCGCATGTGCACACACACACACACACACATGCAGACACACGCACACACACACACATGCACACACGCGCACGCACACACACACACACACATTTACACACACACACACACATGCAGACACACTCGCACACACGTGTGCACACACTCACTCACAGACATGCACACATGTGCGCACACACACTTATACACACACACATTTCTCCTGAGTTGTGAGGACAGTTCCTGCCTCTAATCCTTGGTCTCATCGCACAATGTGCCCATTGATAGTGATTAATATTGTCCAGCTTACAGTCTCTACGGTCCATACAGTGTCAGCTTAGTCATGGCAGGCCGGCCGTGTCTGCTGTGTACGGGAATGCTCAGTGAGGACTGCAGACGTGGAGAGCGTGAAACAAACAGCACCGCCTCCCAACTGCCCCCGCGGAGTACACAGCACCGCCTCCCAACTGCCCCCGCGGAGTACACAGCACCGCCTCCCAACTGCCCCCGCGGAGTACACAGCACCACCTCCCAACTGCACCCGCAGGGTACACAGCACCACCTCCCAACTGCACCCGCAGAGTATACAGCACCACCTCCCAACTGCACCCGCAGAGTATACAGCACCACCTCCCAACTGCCCCCGCGGAAAACACAGCACCACCTCCCAACTGCCCCCGCGGAAAACACAGCACCACCTCCCAACTGCACCCGCAGAGTACACAGCACCACCTCCCAACTGCACCCGCAGAGTACACAGCACCACCTCCCAACTGCACCCGCGGAGTACACAGCACCACCTCCCAACTGCACCCGCGGAGTACACAGCACCGCCTCCCAACTGCACCCGCGGAAAACACAGCACCACCTCCCAACTGCCCCCACGGAGTACACAGCACCACCTCCCAACTGCCCCCGCGGAGTACACAGCACCACCTCCCAACTGCCCCCGCGGAGTACACAGCACCTCCTCCCAACTGCCCCCGCGGAGTACACAGCACCGCCTCCCAACTGCACCCGCGGAAAACAAGGGGAGCAGGACCGCCACCGTCAGAGCAGGCGACGGGGTTTCCGAAATGAGATCGCTCTGGCAGTCATATCGCTGGGGGGGGGGGGGGGGCGGAGTACAGCACCCTCCCAAATGGCAGAGAGCGGCCTTTTACTGCGTGACCTCTCCCCCCGGCTTTGCCCTCCTCGGGTAGCGGCACGGATCGGGGCACAGGAACACGATGTGACAGAACGGGGCGAAGGTGGGGGGCTGCCTCTCCTGGGTCGGGGGGACCCCGGTGACCCACCCCCGCGGGGCCCTCGGAGGCAGGCTGGCCCCAGCCGAGGTCCGGCCGTTTACCTGGGAGGGGGTCAAAGGTCGCGCTATATGTGGAATGGGCCTATGGTGGGGTGGCGGGGGGGGGGGGGGGGGTAGAAGGTTTACGGTCTGTATGTTCCCCCAAGCCTCAGTCCTGAACCACATTTCACATTTTTGGAAAGAATGAAAGTGGAGATTGTTTGGTTTTGTGTCCCATCTGGATCAAATATGTTCTATAGAATGTTAGATTTCTTTCTTTCTTTTTTTCTCGCCCTGCATGTGGTTCCTTTTTGAGAAAATACTGCAGAGGGCCTGTGGTTGAAAAGGGAACGGTTACATCAGAACAATCTTTCTGCTGTTCTTATGAATTATTTTAAAAGGTTCAGCGGGGGAAACAGCTTTCTGAGACTCAGGTGAAAAACACATTTATTTTTCCAGATGGGCCCCATCCGTAGAATTGTGACCACATCCACTATTCTGTGTCCCACAATCCTTCACTTCGTCCATGGAAATAATGGCCACAGGTGTTCTATGTATAGAACAGATATTCAGCTCCAGGATTCATGCGTTCTTGAGGCTCTGCTTGGTAACCGTTGAGGCCCATGTTGCTGTGTTAACCACTGATATTCTGTTTTTGGCCACACCCATTCGTACACACACACACACACACACGTTAGTGAAAATGTTGAATGAACCGCAGATAAGAATGCTGATGTCCACACTGGAAGAACCGTCATGAAACTCTCAGAGTGTTCATATTTTTGTGCAATCACCTCTTCACTGTGAACTAATTTTCAGTGCATTAAAGCCTAACAGGAAATGGCAGCGTTCGAAAAGACCTCAGGAGGTGTGTGATGTTCGCTACGGTGCCGGTGTATTTTTACCAGTATAAGTCTCTAAGCTTAAAGAAGGCTTTTAAGAGTCGTTAATTGGCCTTGAAGAGAACTCCAGGTAGCCCTAATCCGAAAAAGAGAAGGAAAGTGCACAGGCGAGGTTTTCATGTACGAGAGCCAGTACTCAGTGTTGTTCCACAGAGTGCTATAGATTCATGGACTGAGGAAATCGTATTAGACTGGAAAAAAAACAAAACATTTTTAATAGATCCACAAAAAATGTAGCATGGCATAAAAATCTAATGTCCAGGCGCTTGTGTGAGTATAATATGAAAACCTTTATTTATACGGGTAAATTAACATTAAAAAAAACAACCTACATTTTGCGAATTACGTCTTTGTAGCGGCGCGGACAAAAACGAACCAACAACACGCGCGGCTAATTGGAACACGTCTGTGAATCATCTCGCACCAATGGGATCGGTCCGCCACAACCGGAGACCGGAGTCAACACGCCAGCACGCTAAGTCACAATTACCTCGCCGTGACCCGCGACATGAACACTTACTCCAGAATCGAAGTAACACAAGAACAAGAGCTCGTGGCTGCATCCACACCGAAAGGGCTAAAAAAAAGGAGATGAGCAGGTGATTTGGTTTATCTCCTCAATTCAGGCCTGGATAAGAAGTTGCTTTTAAATAATAAATCCAGTAAGTTTCGTGTTTTAAGAGGCACTTCAAATGTGCACCGCCCCTGTCACATCAGAAATATTTAAATTAAAGATACTGTCATTCATGTGTTTTGCCTCCTTGAAGGGTTTGGCCACGTGTAGTTGCAGTTTCCCATATGTATTGCGTATATATGCTTTGTGATCCTTTGCCTCCTTTGTCTCCTTTTTGTCCTTCCTACATAGAAGAAACCACAAGGACACTCAAGTCTTTAAACGACATACGCGGAATTACAATTAACTGACTGGCTGTTATTTATTTATTTTTTTCAAATTTCTCAGCCTCATAATGACTTCCTTGTCTTTCACTGGCACAACTCTGGTCCTTACCGTATGTTGGCAAATGCCAACAGATTCCAAAGGCAACCGAAAGGCTGGAATCAAGACTAAATACTGAAAGCTATTGCGATTGAACACACCTGACTAATCATTACATTACATTACAGGCATTTAGCAGACGCTCTTATCCAGAGAAACTTACACAACTTTTTTACATAGCATTTACATTGCATCCATTCATACAGCTGGATATGTACTGAAGCAATGCAGGTTAGGTACCTTGCTCAAGGGTACTACGGCAGTGTCCCATCTGGGAATCCATCCTGTGACCTTTAGGTTGCAAGACCAACTCCGTACCCGTTATACTACACTGCCACTCTAATCAGAAACGTGCAAAGCCATTTGTCCCAAACATTATGGTGCCTTTAAATTTATGCTATGTATAAAAAAATGTAAATTGTTTGATTTTGAATTTAAATTTGTGGAGTACAAATAAAAGCCAATAAAAAAATCTTTACCCTAGAATTATGGGACTCACTGTATGTGTGTACTGTACAGTATGTACACAGTAACCTTGTTAAAATGTTACCCTCAGCAACACACGAAGCTCTTTAGTGCTAAAAACCCTAAAATACATTGATAACAAGGCCGTTTCTATTAAATACAAAACACACATTAACTGGAGTGTAATCATAAACCACACAGGGGAGATGAGTTACTAATCGCCTTTTGTGACAGCATGTAATTAATTTCAAAATGTTCAGCTCCAGAAAAAGAACTACTGGAATACAGCTTAAGCCGCGCAATGTTGCTTGAAGTGCTTTGAAATTCCAACCCTGATCACAGAGCTTACACCTACAACAGAAGAGAGACCCCTGGTACTCTGTGCAGAGACCAAGGGAAGGTAAAATGTTTTTATTTTTTTTAGCCGTCCACGTTATGAACATTCCTGTACGGCTTGCATAGTGCGTGGACATACACAGACCAAGGTTGTCGGGTCTTCATTGACGTGACTGCAAAGCTGGTAAACTCCCAGAGGACTTTGTTTTCTCTATTACTTAGATTGAACATTTCAGTGGCAAAAGATAAGACAACAAAAAACGATGGTGAGCCGCTTGGCAGCGAAACAAAGCGCCGTTTCCTGGAAGCGCAAGTTACGAAAACACCAAAACAGCAACAAAAAACGAAATCGTCACAGCGGGGAGAGTGAACTCTGTAACGTTTATCGACTGAGTAATAACATTTCGTGTTTACCTAAACAAAAGAAACGGCGGCTACGAGTTAAGCATTAGTCCTACTGTGTTGCCAGCAGCTGGTCCTGCTCAGATGAAATCCACAGTGCTCACAGCAGCAAATGTTGCCTTTCCTCGTGCCTGGTATGGTGGAAGGCCAAGGAATTCTTGGGAAGCATGTCGCAATATACATACATTCGGTTTTATTTATTTATTTATTTATTTATTTATTTATTTAAATGTCATGCTTTCAGAGAGGGGCGATTAGGCATTTTCACGTGGGCGACCTGAATTGAGTTGGGAATTGGCATAACAGCTTAAATAAATGAATAGACTTTTTTTATTTATGTATAGTAGATAGCGCTCGTCACACAACCTTGTGGGATCTAAAGTGCCCCACATAAATATAATTCAATGTAAAAAAGGCGATAAAATAAAGAAATAAGTGGAAGTGAAATAAAAAACGATAATGCTAAACACAGGAAGGAAGGGACAAATGTACATAAAAGGTAAATTATGGTTGAGAAACCCTGTATACAATCCATGACAGAAGCAACATGTGAATTAACAGCCATCTTCAACTTGTTTTCAGCAGTTTTTTTTAAAAAAGATGTCTACTGTCCGTGCCATAGCCCTGGGCCATAAACCCACTTCCTCTCCATTGCTTTTAAGATTTACTGTTGGGATGTTGAGCGGGTCAGCGTTACTGGCCCTTAGGGCTTTACTGAGGACACATTCGGATAAACAGTCGCAAATATATTTCGGGGCTAAACCGTTTAGTGTCCAAAAAACAACTAAGCGCAGTTTAAAATCGATTCTAAAAAGACGCGGGTGCCTGTCGTGCGGTGAGAACGGGAGATACGGGCCCTCGTTGTCCCGGTTAATATTCTTACAGTTGCATTTTGAACAAGCTGTTCTCCATCAATGGACTTTTTTGGAAGACCGGCGCAATGAGAAATTGCGATAATCACATCTGCTTGTAATAAATGCTTGTCTCAGCCTCTCAGGTTGTGAAATGAAAGTACTTTGGTAATACGTCTCAGGTGGAAAAAGGGCCGTTTTAGCTGTATTAATACGCGCTTTGTCGGGTGAAAGTGTAAAATTACTAAGCGGCTCTTAACTCTTGGTTTACACTGGAGGACAGAGGGCCCAGTTATAATTAGCTAATTTTTCTTCCTGGGGTTTTTTTTGGGGGGTTTTTTTGGTCTTCTCCACCGCACCACATTAGTTCTGCAACTGCCCTGGGTGCGCAGGCTCAGATTCACTATAAAACAGTCTCCATGTCCTTGGAATGTCAAAATTCTGCATCTGCCTTTCTTGCAATATTGAGATCGAGGGCAGGATTCAGCGGCTATGAATCCACTCCATTTTGGAGAGGTGGCTAGACATGCTGATAGGATTAACCTCTCATGGTTAGCGAATGAATTTCAATCAGAAAAACGTTTGTGCAGTTTTGCTGGCTTATGTAGGGCTGGGGGAGCGGGGGTTACTTCATCATGAGGGACACTTCACACAGTGGAGAGGCTGTTGTACTGGGAGTACTCGTAAAGAGCGGGATCAGGGCAGCTTGATTGACAGGCGACTCAGCAGTGGGATTGGCGGAGAGACACAGTCCTGGCCAGGATCTCACACAGGGCCCACCATGGAACAGTACTCTGTGTAACAGCTCTTTGGAAGGGCTCTATGGAACAGCACTGTGGAACAGAACTGCGTAAGGGCTCTATTTAACAGCACTGTGGAAGGGCTCTATTTAACAGCACTGTGGAACAGCACTGTGGAAGGGCTCTATTTAACAGCACTGTGGAACAGCACTGTGGAAGGGCTCTATTTAACAGCACTGTGGAACAGCACTGCGTAAAGGCTCTATTTAACAGCACTGTGGAACAGCACTGTGGAAGGGCTCTATTTAACAGCACTGTGGAACAGCACTGTCTTAGGGCTCTATTTAACAGCACTGTGGAACAGCACTGTGGAAGGGCTCTATTTAACAGCACTGTGGAACAGCACTGTGGAAGGGCTCTATTTAACAGCACTGTGGAACAGCACTGTGGAAGGGCTCTATTTAACAGCACTGTGGAACAGCACTGTGGAAGGGCTCTATTTAACAGCACTGGCACGTGAAAAGCTTGCATGTGCACTTTCCTTCTCTTTTTGTCCCCCCCCCCCAAAAAAAAAAAAACCATAGCATGTTGGGCCCCTGAGTGGCATATGCAGATTAGGCACACGCTCGGGCAGGCAGGGTGCGATTTGGCAGGATATTCTCTTTCTCTCTCCCCCTGTCTCCCTCTCTCTCTCTCTCTCTCTCTCTCTCTGTCCCTCTCTCTCTCTGTCATTCTCTCTCTCTCTCTCTCTCTCTCTCTCTCTCTCTCTCTCTCTCTCTCTCTCTCTCTCTCCCCTCTCTCTCTTTCTCTCTCTTCTCCAGGTGCAGTGGCGGAGCCCTATGGCGCTGTTATGCGGGCGCTCGGCTGGCGGGTCGGGATGGGGGGGGGGGGGGGGGGGGCGGCTCTTGGCCGCGCGCCAACCAGGGGACGCCCGTGCGAGCGCGCGCCCTTCCGAGCTGCCCGGGGGCGTGCAGCGACGGGACGGGGCCCGCAGTTAGAAGCGGGCGTTCCAAATTTAGGGGGGAAAGGAAAGAAAGGGGGGGGGAAACCGGGGTCTGCGCTAACCTCCAAACAAAAGGCGCGCCTTACATCACAGTGAGAACAGATAAGGCAAAAAGCCCTCGGGAGTTTTACCTCAGCAGTGTTTCCCAGCATGCACTGCCTTTCTGAAAGGCGCTGTACCAGACCTGGACCCAGTTCAGCCCACATAAGCTCACCACTTGGCAGCGCAGCGGAGCATGCTGCCAGCTGAGTGCTGAAACTCCAGCCACTGGTGTAATAAATGTCTTCGCGAGCTGGACGGTAACTAGGAACAAGAATTATGAGGCCGAGCTGTGCGGTGATTTCCCAACGTTGTGTTCGATGCGCTCGCCGTAGAGGTTAGCGCTGCGAAGCCTCGCTTTTTTGGAGGCTTGTAATGTGGGCGACGACAGGGGGTAAATCTCTGGCCGTGCGTGTAGCGTGCAGCGGTGAGTCGTATGTTCATTTCCTAGAGCAGCTCGAGGAGAGGGAGAGGAGGAACTCTTGAGAGGAAGATGAGAGCTGAAGATAGCGGAGGGCATACCCTTACGAAGATATCACGTGTGAAATTTGCCTTTTCACGTGTGAAAATCACAATTTCACATGTAAATGTTATATTTTTATTAGCATATGAAAAGAACGTGTTGCATGTGAACCGGACTTAAACTTAAATTTTCAGCTTTTTCAAATGTTAACTACAATTTCCGCGTGAGAACAAAGCATGTGACTTGAAATAGCACAGGTTACCCTTTTCCCACTGTCATCTTATAAGTGGCATCATTTTTATAGTTCATGTGTAGTCTTCACATACTCGGTGTTCACCTGTGGTATGGAACAGCCACGGAAGCTAAAAATGCAACATTTACTGGGGTCACGGTGGCGTGATTGTGGCAACTCAGGCTTTATCTGTCCTATTTTACCCTTTGTTATATGTCAGGGTACGTGGGTTTCCCCCTTATGCCTGGCTGTATGGCACTGTTAGCATGTTTGTGGTTGAAAAGTCAGTGGAAGCGCAGTTTCGGTGTTCATGTGAAAAACCCGGGTCACGTCTGGTTGAAAAGTCAAAGCTTTTCTAGCTGACTAGGACGTGACGGGTTAAATCCGGATAAAACCTGAGCTCTATTGAGGTCAGTCTAGACTGTCTGTGTCAAAAACGTCTCTCGGTCTAGATTTCCACCCCTCCAGACGTCTGGATTCTGGGTTTTGGTCACCGGGGGCAAGGACGTGATGTTCAGCCTGAGTTATTTGGTCTGCAGTAAAAGGGGGGAGTCAGAGGTCTGTGTCCCGCTCCATACGGGTAGAAATGGAAAGGGCAATACGAAGTTGTTTGATAAGTTAACGGGGCGTTTGGACACTACGCACTCTCATCCTGCAGGGAGGACACAGCGCCATTCTACCGCAGGAACGTCTGCGAAATTCACAGCTTGTTGGTGATGCCTGTTGCTCCTTGTTCTCTGCCTTCTCTTTGCCCTAGTTTTATTTGGTTTTGGGGGTTATATTCGGTTTTGGGGGTTATATTTGGTTTTGGGGGATAAATTCGGTTTTGGGGGATACATTTGGTTTTGGGGGTTATATTCGGTTTTGGGGGTTAAATTCGGTTTTGGGGGACATATTTGGTTTTGGGGGTTTTATTTGGTTTTGGGGGATATATTTGGTTTTGGGGGTTTTATTTGGTTTTGGGGTTTTATTTGGTTTTGGGGGGGATATATTTGGTTTTGCGGAATATATTTGGTTTTGGGGGATAAATTCGGTTTTGGGGGATACATTTGGTTTTGGGGGTTATATTCGGTTTTGGGGGTTAAATTCGGTTTTGGGGGACATATTTGGTTTTGGGGGTTATATTCGGTTTTGGGGGTTAAATTCGGTTTTGGGGGACATATTTGGTTTTGGGGGTTATATTTGGTTTTGGGGAATATATTTGGTTTTGGGGGTTATATTTGGTTTTGGGGAATATATTCGGTTTTGGGGGTTAAATTCGGTTTTGGGGGATACATTCGGTTTTGGGGGATATATTTGGTTTTGGGGGATAAATTCGGTTTTGGGGGATACATTTGGTTTTGGGGGTTATATTCGGTTTTGGGGGTTAAATTCGGTTTTGGGGGACATATTTGGTTTTGGGGGTTTTATTTGGTTTTGGGGGATATATTTGGTTTTGGGGGTTTTATTTGGTTTTGGGGTTTTATTTGGTTTTGGGGGGGATATATTTGGTTTTGCGGAATATATTTGGTTTTGGGGGATAAATTCGGTTTTGGGGGATACATTTGGTTTTGGGGGTTATATTCGGTTTTGGGGGTTAAATTCGGTTTTGGGGGACATATTTGGTTTTGGGGGTTATATTCGGTTTTGGGGGTTAAATTCGGTTTTGGGGGACATATTTGGTTTTGGGGGTTATATTTGGTTTTGGGGAATATATTTGGTTTTGGGGGTTATATTTGGTTTTGGGGAATATATTCGGTTTTGGGGGTTAAATTCGGTTTTGGGGGATACATTCGGTTTTGGGGGATACATTTGGTTTTGGGGGTTATATTCGGTTTTGGGGGTTATATTTGGTTTTGGGGGATATATTTGGTTTTGGGGGTTTTATTTGGTTTTGGGGAATATATTTGGTTTTGAGGGACATATTTGGTTTTGGGGGATATATTTGGTTTTGGGGGTTATATTCGGTTTTGGGGGTTATATTCGGTTTTGGGGGATATATTCGGTTTTGGGGGTTATATTCGGTTTTGGGGGAGCGGTCATGATCTGCACACACGTGCATGCTCTGCCTTCGCCCCACGGCTGTTCTCCTGTCTTGGCTCATTTTGTTTTTTTGCGACTCAATCAGCCTGCCTGACTAATTGAATAATTTAATTTGTTTAATGAGAGTGATTTGTGGTCTGATGAGAGAGAGTGTTGAAATGCTAAAGTGCTTGTATCCGTGACGACTGCCACACGCTGGGTACATCACAGGTGCGGCGGTCGCTATTAATTTAATGCGCTCACCTGTGCCCCGTCGAGCTCACGGCCGATGTGCTAACGACTCCATTTTCGCCGGGTGTCCTTCCAGTCCCACCTTAATAAAGACTGCGCCGAAACAGCCTGCAAAAAGTTGTTTTTTTTTGTAAGTGGAACCATAAGTATCGATGCTGAAAAGGTAGGGGGAAACGGGTATGACAAAAATCAGGGAAACAAATTTTAATTAGCAAAAATAAATAAATAAAAATAATAAATAATAAAGATTGGGCAAATAAGTATAAATAATAAAGATTGGGCAAAAATGAGAGCCTAATTTGGCGTGGTGACTTAGAATGAAGATTGAAAGAAAGACTTAATTCAGGCATGTGCTGGATGTCAGGAGGTGCTCTGAAAATGGCTTCATTTTCAATTGTATGTTTTTACTGATACCCCCCCCCCTCCTTTATTCTACTTTAATTTTAGGCCATTACTCCATGTTAAGCTACATTAAGCTCAATGGTTTCTATTCATTTTCAGTTGCATATCTGACTGATGTGTTGGACTACCTTAATGACTAGGATCTAGTGTCTCCTCCCACTCCTCTTCTGCCTGAATTGAATTTGAATTTTTCTATTTTAGAACATCAAGCTGTTGGTTTTGCTTAGATGTGGATTTTACTAACAGATTTCCTGTCATGTCTAGGCAGTGTCCTTCTCCACAAAGCAAGGCCGTGTGTAAGTAAAATTAATTTCTGATCGTACCGTCAGACACGTCTAGGTCATTAAGCCCCTTTTAAGATCCCATTTTGGCCGTTCTGGGGGCATTTTGTCCACTTTAGAATTTACTTAAAACGCTTCCTTATTTGACCCTGCGCTTTTATTTAAGAAATAAGTTAAAGCGTGAACATAGGTCCCCTTTGTTTATTTCCAGCTTCTATTATAGGCCATTAAGCCACATTAAGCTCAAGGGTTTCCAATTCATTTTGAACTGCATGTTTTTTTGTTTTTTTTGGATTAAATTAATGATTTTTGTTTCACTTGAATTTTTCTGGTCTCTTCTCTCATCCCCAACATAGCTGAATTTAATTATTACCTCTCTGCGTTTGATATTATTAGGACATTAAGCTCTCAGTCTTGCTTAATTTCAGAATTTGATTTCAGACCGGTTCTGTCTACCCTAGTAATTACGCCTGAACCGGAACAGCTGGTTTAATTTTCAGATATTTTCATCTTTCAGCTCATTAAGCCAGGTTAATCCCCATTTTAAATTAAATCATATTATTTTCCTTTTCGCTATTTTAAGAACTCATGGTACTCCACACCTTGAAATTTTTAATTTGCTTTAAAAAGGTGTTTGCCTTGCTAAGCTTTTTGGTGGTTTTTGAACTACCATTTATAAATTATAATATACACAATTATGAAACTTGGCATCACAGGCATGACTTTTAATGAACAGGCTGCCTGTTACCGTCAGGTTTCAGGTAGCCAGACAAACATTCGTTCTAATCATGCGGTAACGTCCCATCGTCTCTGAACTCCCAAATGTTCTGCATTGAGCCGCGTTTGCATAAAAATGAGTTGTTTTTGGAACGGAAATTTAAATCTGCCTGACCCAGACGGTACCCTGTGTTGCCGTCTTCCCGCTAATAGAGGTGCGTTTGCCTTCCGCCCACAGCGGGTGCTTTGTGAATCATACGACACCTTGTTTCTGCCACTTTTGAGGGTTTCAGTGGCGCGAAAACATCACAGACCTTTTGCGGCTTGCCCCCTCAGTCCCTAGACTTGAACTCGATCGAGAACTTGCGGTTCGAATCGAAGTGCGTAGCTCACGAGCACGGATCGAATAACATTGAAAGATTCCGTTTGGAGGAATGGGCGAAGATCCCCCGCAAATATGTTCGCTCGTGAAACTGTGGTCCTTCTGGAGGGAGGGGGCACGAAAGACTGAAAGCAGGGGGGCCAATAATAATAAATTTGACACGTAGGCTATATTTCCTGGGGAAGAAACATTAGTTGCGAGACAAAATCTTTTTTCTCTGAGCGCTTGCATTAGAATAAAAGAATAGAAGTTTCCCATTTTGTGCATATACGTCACTGCAGTTTAGTTTCTATATCCCTTGCTCATCTGTACAAAGGGTGTGAATACTTTTAGTGGGTAGTGTATTATAGTCTGTTTTTTGAAAGAGGGTTGCATTTAGCTGTAAATGCAACCCATAAAATGTGTCCTTTGCTGCCATTCTTGAAATAATTCTGAAAGAAAAAATGATCATGCCCCCCCCCCTTATAACGGAGAGGAGGGGTTGAAAATACTCTCCAGGAGAGCCAGAGAGGCTTCTTGCTTCACTCGGTTTGATTTAATGACTCGTTGTTCCATTATCTTACTAAATGCAACAGAGGACATCCTGTGCATTTCGAAACATTAAAAATCCACATTAAACTTTCCTGGCCTCCCTATCTATCTTTCTATCCCACAGAACACTGTAAGTGGCCAGTGAAAAATCATATGGAAATGATTATGGGTATCAGGATTCTGAATTACAGCAATGGTCTTTGGTCCCAACATTTCAGGCGGTCTTGATGAAAGCTTCCAGTCAAACAATCGTATTATTTCAGGCTTAGAACAGTTAACACAAAGGGTTAACCCATAGTGGCCCCACTCTACCAAAGTAACCGTGTTTAACTCACGCAAGAAAACACACACACACACACACGCAAATTCAGACCTCCCATAAAGTGAGTAGCTGCCAAAAGTAAACTGGGAAATGGTAAAGTGGTACTCTTCTTCTTCTTCTTTTTTTTTTCAAAAAGGGAAAACAAAAAAAGTTGATTTCACAGAATCTTTTTTCCCCAGAGGGAATAGTCCAACCTGGTGTTGAGACAGATTTAATGTAAATGACTCTTTTAAACCTGTGCTTGCTTTGGACGTCTTCAAAGGAGAAACAGCCTTAATCTCCTATAAAACACCAACTTTCGGTTGTTGCACAACTAAAGCCTCTTTCATGTACCTCTCAGGATTCTTCCCAAATCCTTAAAGAGTTATTTGTGTTCTTTTTTTTTCCCTTCGATGTGAAACTGCTTTTGTAAAATGAACGGATGGAACAAAATCCTTGAGAGAACTCGGAAACATGCCCATGTTTCCACTTTCACACAGAATATGCCAATAGCCATAAAATGTATACATGGTGTATATATTTATTACTTAGTGTGTTGGCAGTAATTATCTATTGCAGTGCCAAATAAATTTTACGCGATGATATAGCAGTGGGTGATTTTTAAAAGGTGATTTAATGCTCAGAATACAGTCAACGTTTTGACAGTAAATGTTTACGTAAAAATCTCCAGGATGTATAGACCTTATAAGACATCATGATTTGCTTGCAAGCCCATACAGTGAACATACATACAACAAATGTACAGTGCTATGTTGTTCTTGTACCGATTTTGAAGCCAGTTCTGCAAATTTTGAGATGCTAAAAAAAAAAAAAAAAATACTGTTCAATTTTCTTAAATATTTTTGGGGACCACATTCTGTGGAGTGAAGTTGTAATAACGTAACTCAGGAGAAAACCAAGGTAGGAATTCATCTTTAACTCTCTAAATACAACCACCGTGGACAACTCTACAAAGTCCCTGGTGTGGAAGAGGATTGTCATTTAAATACGTGAAAAACGAGTGCATTGGATAACTATGACGCAGAAAAAAATGAGCAGGTGTCAGTCTCAGTTTTTGTCTATGAAACACAACAAAAAATATAAATAAAAGAAATGGCGCGACATTTCATTCTGTCATTTGACAGAGTTTGAGACTGAGAGGAGAACGAAGACATTCGCTGACTCGCTGAATTATTGAAAGTAAAAAATAATAATAAAAAAAAAAATAATCTATGCACCCGTTCTTCCGCGCTTGGAGCGATCCGAATATGGTGCTGTCTCTCGGCAAAGCCTCCGCGGCCGGATGTGTCCTCGAGCAGACTTGCCTGCTGGATGGAGGCGGCTCTGCCGGCGTGATCCTCGCCCCGCGCATCGGATGCGACGGCAGCCTGTCCCACGCGCAGCGAGCTCCGCGCAGCAGGCTGTCAAACCGAATTACCGTCACACGCACTGCAGATCAATAGCGCCGAGCCTCTGTCACAGCCTAGAAATGCACGAGGCGCGCCTAAGAAAGCGAGCGACAGAGAAAAAAAAGCGAAAGTACAGTTCATGTGTTCTTTCCCCCCCGAATCCCCCCCCCCCCCCCCCTTAACCATTAAAAAACCTTCCACTGGTTTTATTTTTGCACCGGATATCGACATTGCATTTTCAGCTGTGTCTGACAGTAGACAGTGATGCGAAGTTTTTATTGGTAACATTTTAGCTGAAGGAAAGGGAAGTGAAGCTTAATTTGTGTGCGCTTATTATTAATGTATTTATAAGCAGACTGTAGCCTACACTATGCTGAACCAAACACAGCTTCTGGCTCACGGAAATGACACCAGCAGATACAAAGAAATTGTGATTACAAAATAATTTTTTTATTCTCAATGTACTGTGCTTTAGCATGTAATCAGACTTTAACTTCTGCACAACACAGTGAATGTATAGTTTTAATTCAATAATTTTTTATGGAATTAACCCTAACTCTGCTTAATTTAAAGGAACATACTGGTGCAAAACCTTAACAGACTCACACAGATTTATTATAAAAAGTAAATGCTGCATGCTATGTTATGCTTGCATTAATAGAGTAATGTGAACACACAACTATATATCTACTTTGCGATATGAACCTCCAATAAAAAAATCTGCTTCTGTGCAGGTTGGGTTGGTGTATAAGGCAAAGTAGCACCGAAATTCAAGGTCAAGTTTTTATTTTCATGTAACATGAATCACATTAATCTCACTTCTCAAGTGGCATCTGGCTTTAATGTAAAATGATCTATCCCGTTTGATTCTAGCGGCTAACAGAATATCCCAGTGACTCGGGGGACATAATGATTCAATTTTGCTTACTAACCAGGATAAAGTTACTGAACAATTTTTAAAATATTGCCACATAGTTTATACTTTCTCTTCTTGATTTACAGATAAAATATTATCTGAGCATTTGAGCTTCCACATGCAGACATTCTTCAGTCAGCACAACCTCTTGAACACGCACGCACACACACACACTCGCACACACACACACGCACACCCACGCACACACCCACACACACATGTACACCCACACACACACACACACTCTGCTTTATCCAGTGTGCAGCACTGAGAGGCAGGTATGCCAGAGTAACACACACACACACACACACAAACACACAGTGTGCAGCACTGAGAGGCAGGTATGCCAGAGTAACACACACACACACACACACACACACACACACAGTATGCAGCACTGAGAGGCAGGTATGCCAGAGTAACACACACACACACACTCACACACACACACACACACACACACACAGTATGCAGCACTGAGAGGCAGGTATGCCAGAGTAACACACACACACACACACACACACACAAACACACAGTGTGCAGCACTGAGAGGCAGGTATGCCAGAGTAACACACACACACACACACACACACACACTCACACACACACACACACACACACACACACACACACACACACACACACAGTATGCAGCACTGAGAGGCAGGTATGCCAGAGTAACACACACACACACACACACACACAGTATGCAGCACTGAGAGGCAGGTATGCCAGAGTAACACACACACACACACACACACACACACACACACACAGTATGCAGCACTGAGAGGCAGGTATGCCAGAGTAACACACACGCACACACCCACACACACACACACACACGCACACACGCACACACACAGTATGCAGCACTGAGAGGCAGGTATGCCAGAGTAACACACACGCACACACCCACACACACACACAGTATGCAGCACTGAGAGGCAGGTATGCCAGAGTAACACACACACACACACACACACACACACACTCACACACACACACACACACACACACAGTATGCAGCACTGAGAGGCAGGTATGCCAGAGTAACACACACACACACACACACACACACACAGTATGCAGCACTGAGAGGCAGGTATGCCAGAGTGACACACACACACACACACACACACACACACAGTCTGCAGCACTGAGAGGCAGGTATGCCAGAGCAGTGGGGATTGGTGGGTCCCAGTGGAGGCCTGCAGATGTTGCTGGCCCTGCACCTGTCTGTCTGGCTGCTGTAACTGGGACTCATTCAGTGTGCAAGTGATGAGCGCTGGCCTTAAGCTCCGCCCCCTGGGAATAACAGCTTCACCTTGCTGATGTGTTCAGGTGCATCATTCTCAACGTCTTCTGGCCGTCTCAGTATTTTCTGAGTGGCTCAGTGTGTTCTGGCTGTTTCAGTGTGTTCTGGCTGTCTCATATGTTCTGGCTGTTTCAGTGTGTTCTGGCTAGCTCATATGTTCTGGCTGTTTCAGTGTGTTCTGGCTAGCTCAGTATTTTCTGAGTGGCTCAGTGTGTTCTGGCTAGCTCAGTGTGTTCTGAATTCTGGATGTGTCAGTGTGTTCTGGCTAGCTCAGTGTGCTCTGAATTCTGGATGTGTTAGTGTGCTCTGGCTAGCTCAGTGTGGACTCATTCCTATTATATTTTAAGTGGTTCTGGAGAAGAGGGTCTGCTAAATGAAATGAAAGTATTCTATTTCCGAAGGGGGAACGGTCCTCCCTGTTTTTGCGAGGCGATCTTATGTAACGTGAACACGGCGTGCTCTGCACATGGATTCCCTGTGAGATCCTGCGGTAAACAGGCCGAGTCCTGCAGTGACTCAGCCCAGTCCAGGCCGAGCTACGCAGTGTACCGTGCAGCGTCTGCCCCCGAAGTGTGCCCACATGAAAAATAACACTCCCAGAATCCCCCTGGGTGACTGGGCTCTTACACAACGCCGACCGTTGAAAAGAGAAAAAGAGCCCGAGGTGGCGATCCGTGTCCCAGAATGTCCTACGGTCTGTTGGGCAAGTCCTGATAGCCGTCTCTAGGGTTTTCCTGTTAGCCGTCACTAGGGCTGTCCTGTTAGCCGTCGCTAGGACTGTCCTGTTAGCCGTCACTAGGGCTGTCCTGTTAGCCGTCGCTAGGACTGTCCTGTTAGCCATCGTAGGGCTGTCCTGTTAGCCATCGCTAGGGCTGTCCTGTTAGCCATCACTAGGGCTCTCCTGTTAGCCATCGCTAGGGCTGTCCTGTTAGCCGTCGCTAGGACTGTCCTGTTAGCCGTCACTAGGGCTGTCCTGTTAGCCGTCGCCGGGGCTGTCCTGTTAGACGTCGCCGGGGTTGTCCTGTTAGCCGTCACTAGGGCTGTCCTGTTAGCCGTCGCCGGGGCTGTCCTGTTAGACGTCGCCGGGGCTGTCCTGTTAGCCGTCGCTAGGACTGTCCTGTTAGCCGTCACTAGGGCTGTCCTGTTAGCCGTCGTCAGGGCTGTCCTGTTAAGGCTTCTCTGTGTATTTCACAAACAGATTGTCCAAGACAATATATGACCACTCAGTCTCAAAAAGTGTCACTAGGGCTGTCCAGTTAGCCGTCGCCGGGGCTGTCCTGTTAGCCATCGCCGGAGTTGTCCTGTTAGCCATCACTGGGGTTGTCCTGTTAGCCGTCGTCGGGGTTGTTGTTTGTTGTGTGTCACTGTGGGCGAGACAGAGGAGAAGTTTGAGGGGCTTCTCCTCTGTTCGCCATAGTAAAATGAATTGAACGACTGTCTGATTTCTGTATTGCATGTTCTTCAATAAAGCTCAAATGAGTTTGAACTACTTTACGTGTCAGCTTTCATCATGGATCCTCGCCACGTTATGGCTTATATCCCGACTCTTACGTCGCACGTTGATGACGAAGTCGTTGATTTCTTCAATCGGCTTCGTCCCCTCTTCTGGAAAAAAGCTATTCGCTATTAGCATAGGTAGCTAATGTTAGGTCATTAGCTAGCTAGTTAGTTAGCTAATGTTAGCTTGTTAGCTAGCTAATATTAGCATAATTCACTTTGCCAACTTTTGATAGATAGTAATGCTAACTATGAATCTGGAGAAGAATTCACTAGGTTTTCCTATATCACATTAGCAACAAGCTAGCAACAAGCTAGCAATTAGCATAACTCACTTTGCCAACTTTTGATATTGATTATATTAAAACAACACTTAACAGCTTGAAATGCAGGTCCGATGTATTAAGCATATAAATAACCTCAAAATCGACTCAAAATTCATAAAAATCGACCCACTGGGAGTTGAAATATGGCCACTTCTAGTTTAAACGGCCATTTTGAATTTTGAAAATGTCAGAAATGTATTCAGCACCCGCAATAACCCCCAAAACCACTCCAATATTGTCCAAATCGGCCAAGCAGTTGCTGAAATATTGTCCATATAGGTGATTATGCTAATTAATGCTAATTATGCTAATTATGCTAATTGCCCAACATATGCAAGTTAACATCCGGCAGTTTCTAAAAGTTTTACATTTCTAACATAAAACTTTGGGGTACTCATCATTTCCGGGTTCACAATAGGGCTCTATAGGCTGGCAAATAGACTAATATATGACCAGTCAGTCTCAAAAAGTGTCACTAGGGCTGTCCTGTTAGCCGTCGCCGGAGTTGTCCTGTTAGCCGTCACCGGGGTTGTCCTGTTAGCCTTCACCGGGGTTGTCCTGTTAGCCTTCGCCAGGGTTGTCCTGTTAGCCGTCACCAGGGTTGTCCTGTTAGCCGTCACCGGGGTTGTCCTGTTAGCCTTCGCCAGGGTTGTCCTGTTAGCCTCAGCTGGGGTTGTCCCGTTAGCCGTTATCGGGGTTGTCCTGTTAGCCTTCGCCGGGGTTGTCCTTTTAGTCGTTGCCAGGGTTGTCCTGTTAGCCGTCACCGGGGTTGTCCTGTTAGCCTTCGCCGGGGTTGTCCTTTTAGTCATCGCCAGGGTTGTCCTTTTAGTCGCTGCCAGGGTTGTCCTTTTAGTCGTCGCCGGGGTTGTCCTTTTAGTCGTTTTTGTCGCCAGGGTTGTCCTTTTAGTCGTCGCCAGGGTTGTCCTTTTAGTCATTTTTGTCGCCAGGGTTGTCCTTTTAGTCATCGCTGGGGTTGTCCTTTTAGTCGTTTTTGTTGCCGGGGTTGTCCTTTTAGTCATCACCGGGGTTGTCCTTTTAGTCGTTTTTGTCACCGGGGTTGTCCTTTTAGTCGTCGCTGGGGTTGTCCTTTTAGTCGTTTTTGTCGCCGGGGTTGTCCTGTTAGCCATTTTTGTCTGAGGGGTGGGGGAGGCACGGGCAAACTGGAAATGTGCTGAGTCAGGGTAATACGTGCCCAAGTGTAAACATGGCTGCATTCAGGGTGGTGTTGGGGGGGTTTGAGGGGGGCTCAGTCCTCTCCTAAAACACTCACGCTGTTGCAAAAGCAGTGGTCTGCATTCCAGAGGCCCGTGCCAGGCCCCAGTTGCAAAATCAGTACTCCAACCCCCCCCACCCCCCTAACTCCCCCCCGCTGGACAAACACGCGAGCGCTTCCCAGTGGAACGGAACATCCTCCTGCCGCCAGGACTCCTTCAGGTCTTTATTTATGGGGGAGAATGAACTGCGTTTCCTCCCTCACTCACTCACTCACTCCCTCCATCCCTCACTCACTCCCTCCCTCCCTCTCTCGGTCCCTCCCTCTCACCCTCCCTCGCTCCCTCCTTCCCGAGGGTCCCACCAGCGTTTCAAACCCGTGGCTTTCAGCCTGCCTTCTGGGCCCGCAGCTCAGCCAGCACGAGAAAAACACGCGTCGCTCTATTCTGTCAAAAAACAAGCATCGCTTCATCCTGTCCTGGAGCCTGAGGTCCCGGGCTCTCTCAACCCCTGACATAAGGCATCAACCAGGGACCACTTACACCCTACTAACTTGAACCAATCATGTGCTTTTGCCTCACTGTAAAATGGCCGCTGATATACCTTGTCATAACATTTGCTTTCAGTAGACGGGTATTGGCCGAAAGGTAAAAAAAATAAAATAATAATTCTCTAATTTACAGTTCTCTGTGAAAGCAATGCTAGTGTATCTTTGGTATAATCTTTCATGAAAGTGATGCTATAGTCGTATTATAGGTAGTACCCGCTGGAGCTCCCAGCCCCCGTCAGCCCTGGTTTGGCCAGGATTATTCGGCACCCTGGGGGGCACCACTGCCACAGAGAACCAGCTGTTTTGCTGAATGTGTTCCCTGGGAACCGCAAGATATCTTTATGAACCGTTAGCAAAAAAAAAAAAGTTTAAATTAGTATGGTCAGTATCTGGACAGGGCAGGATAAGTGTAAGACTGCTCTTATCCAAAAACCCAATAAGTGCTAACATCGATTTTCAGACAGGTGAAAGAGGAACACAAGGGTTTGTTCTCTCCAGAACCAAAAAGAGCTCTTTACAGCTATAAACATCACACTTAACAAAGTGCATGATGATTCAACTAAAACAGAACCCACCAATCAGCAGCCATGCTGTAGAGTGGAGAGGTCAGAGTTCAGAGGTCAGTGAGCAGAATGCCTGTATTTGTTGACCAACGTGTGTGCATACTGCAAGGCTAATCTTAAATACATGGTATTTCTGTATCGTCTTGCTCAAGTTGTTTTCTATTGTTCTGAGAGACGTTCTGTTCAGTCTACAAATCAGCATACAAATCACAGATGCCATGTTGAACACGAACTGCCGTGATGTTGTTTTTCCAAGTCGTGAGTTCAAGAGACGCAAAGCGTTATTTGTCAGACAGTTGCAAAACAAGAACGAAAGCTCCACGGAAAGGACGCGCAACATTTCACAACGATCCTGAAGGGAGTCGAGAGCCAGTTGAAATGACGACGCGCAGATTCTCCAGCAACACGAACAAAAGCCATCCGTTTAAATGCTCACCGACCGGGTCGGCTTGACCAAGGAGTAAGAAAATAAATTAATACGACAATCGTGACATGGTGGACGGATGCAGTTCGGATGCAAACTGCAGCCAAGCCGTTTCACCGCACATAGAAGTTGTTTCATGCCCTTGCCTAGAAGGGATTCCAGCTACAATAAACTAGAGGCACTGGGCCCACGAACCTCGCAAACCCGATTTCACCTGTGCCCCAGTGTGGATGTGTCCCACTGGATTTTGTCACAGACATGGGCGGGGTTTCTCAGGTTTAAATGAGTTCAGCATTCCGAGTTTTACCTCTCTCTCTCTCTCTCTTTCTCTCTCCATCTCTCTCTCTCTCTCGTGTCCTACTGCTCATGGGAATGTCACCCTAAAAGGCTCCCTTTCGTTTTCTATCAGGATACAAAACTCAGTTGCATGGCTGTGTGCCTGAAGCATTTATAAATCTGTTGATAATGTCCGACCAAACATTTTTCTGGTGAAACTGGAGGAAAGGACAGGGAGGGCCAACTGTAAGACTGTACCACCCTCATATCCTAAAACCCAACAGCCCAACTCTACAGCTATGAACAATAGACCTGACTAAAATAGATGATTATTCAACAAAAACAAAATCCATCAATCAGCAGGTATACATTAGAGTGGAGAGGTCAGTGAATATAATGCTGCAGTATGTGTATTTGTAGACCTGCACACACAGAGATATACATTTATGTGTAATACATATGACTGGAACCTAATTTACATTAATTAAACTCTGGCATTCACCCAAATGGAGACGAGCACACTTGAAGTTTTGTATTACATTTTCAGTATATTTGAAATATGACTGCAGACATGACACAAGAAACTCTCGAAACACACAAAATAGCAGATCCAGGGGAGTCGCTCCACCACCGTAAGCATCGATAGGTCTATCATGCGCTCCATAACGAATATGAGAAGCCCACCGCAAGGCCACTTTGGACAAAAGGCTCAGCCAGCGCCAGTCTGGGCACCGTTCAGGGGCGGCTTTGCCGACTCACCCATGTGGACGTCCAGGTAGAAGGGGTCCATGGCGACCTGCAGACCGCGTAGGGGAGGCGGGGGACCGGGCTGGGTCTCGCCGGGTGGCTCGCAAGGGTCGGGCTCGACAGGACCTGGCGATTTCGGCTACCGTGGAGAAGGAGAGCTCTTTCCTCCGGGTTCTGTTCCTTTCGACTCCGGGTCTTGGAGAAAAAGCGCACTGTCCCCTGCCGCAGATCAATCTGTTATGAACTCCCCATTCTCCGCGTTAGGAAATCCTGGCTTTCTTCCCTCGGAAGGCAGAAGTGAAAAGTGTGGTGTGGTGGGATGAAGTTCCAAAAACGAGGGAGAGTTTCTCAAGCCTGCGGGACGTCCGGAGACAATGGGCCCTGCTCTGGGTTCTTTCTTTAAAATGACTTTAAAAATGCCCTGCCGCTCCCTGTCTGTCTGTGCTGTAACTTAAACGTCAGGGCGTCACATTTAAAGAAGTCCCCTGTAATTTTTGCTTAGCGATCGGAAATGTGTTCCCCAAGCTGTAACAAATGTAGAATTGTCAGAGGGAGATGATGATAGTTTCTTCTCTGAGGTGCACGAATGCCTCATGGAACATTGTGTTAACAGGAAGACGCAAAAATAAAAGTCAGAGCTTCAGGTTCCCTCCATCTAGACGTATCTGGTTATGAATTCCAGAATTTGTCTGGTACGGTTTACATACTCTGTACAAACATAACAAATGTACTCATGCCAAGTTCTGGACATAGTTTTTATACACGTATGAACCTTTAGAAGAGGCCCTGTTAAATATCCCAAATAGACTTTCCTCAAAATAGTCCCCCCCAAAGGTTTTTGGCAGCACAAAAATCAGAGAATAAATAGCATCCCAAAATTGTTTGTGGAAGTTTTTTGCTTCTTTGTTTTTTTTGTCTAATACTCCAGCAGTCAGTTGCGAAAACATTCAAAAACAATCTGGAGCAGACGACAGTGCGCTTGTTCACACAGCTAGTCGTTATTATGCGTCATACATCACGCAGTGACAACAGGCAAGGGTGATCAGTCCAGAACAGAGGAATACAGGAGGGCTCATTTCAAACACAAAGGCAGCGTCTACTCATTTCTGAGCACCTGACAGTGATGAATTTCATTGCAATTATTAGAATTTTTGCTATTATTGATGACAGTGTACATTAGTAGTACTATTACTGCTGATACCAGGCACGTGCGGAGTGGCGGGGAAGTTTGGAGGGGGGGGGGGCTCCTAAGTCAGTGGTACAGCGGAGCCCCCCTGGGAGCTGACCCCACAAACTTCCGGCTCCCCAGCGGTGATCGAGCCCTTTTGACCCCTCACCCGAGCCCCTCTGTGAACAGGACTTCATCGGGCAGAGCATCACGGCTGGGCGCGTGTGCGACGTCGTACGGGACGGCGTTCCCTGAAACGAGAGGGAGGCGCAGTGAAGACGTTTACCGTGGCCTGCGGAAACCCTTTCAAACGCGCGGATGCAGAAAAGCGAGAGCGAGAGGAACGCCACCTGCGACGGAGCAGAATTCTTGCGCGCGCATGCTTCCGCGCATGGACGCAGCCCCGCCGGCGCTCTGGTGGCGGTCCGCCGGGCGCAGCGACGACAGCGGGGGGAGGGGGGGGGGGGGGGAGGGGGGGGCGGAGGAGCGCGAGAAAATCAATTTGGCGCAAAGTCATCGATCAGACGGAGCACTCAAAACCTGCCATCACGCCGTGTACACGCCGCATAATATATCAGCCCATAAACGAGGCAATTAACCAGAGCACCTTATCTGGGTGAGCTAATGAACCAGGGGAGGGGGTCTGCTGGCTGGTTCCATCCCCTACAGTACCTGGGGGAGGGCGGGGGACGTGCTGGCTCGGTCCATCCCGTACAGTACCTGGGGGGAGGGGAGGTGGGGGGGTGCTGGCTTGGTCCATCTCGTACAGTACCTGGGGGGAGGGGAGGTGGGGGGGTGCTGGCTTGGTCCATCTCGTACAGTACCTGCAGGGATGGAGGGGGGGGGGTTCTGGCTTGGTCCATCCCCTACAGTACCTGGGGGAGGGCGGGGGGGGGGGGGGTGCTGGCTCAGTCCATCCCATACAGTACCTTAAGGGGGGGTGTGTGCTGGCTTGGTCCATCTCCAACAGTACCTGGGGGATGGGGAGGGGGGGGGTTCTGGCTTGGTCCATCTCCTATAGGACCAACCCCAGAGAAGGTCCCTCCTTCACATTGCAGCAGAGCACAGACAGCCACAGGCCTGACAGCCAAGGAACGAACAGCGCTCTTAATGCCCTGGGATGGTTCCAGAACACATGAAGAGACGGCCGATGGCAGAGGCTTTGCTAAACGATGCGTCATCGCTCCTACCTTAGCGCTGATGGTGCCTCTGACGAAGTGCGCCGCTCCTGCCAGGCTAAATACTGCAGAAAGTTCTAGAGACCCTGCGGGCTCCTTGTGTTGGGTCTTGCGTAAGGCACACTAACGCTGCTAGTTTGTCCCGAGCAACCCTCCGTGACTAGAAAATCCACAATATAATTCATCGTCGTTTATAATCGATAAGCTGAGAATAATTTCCTAAATGAGTTCACCAGAGGCTACGGCTAACGCTTTATAATATGGACAAGACAGTAATAACAGCAATAATAATATGCGAATGCTTCTCTCAAACACATTTACTAATATTAATGTGAGACTAAACAAACTTAACTGCAACTTTTAATTTTTAATACAATTTAATTATTTACATTGAAGTTGTTAGTGAATTTATAACTGCACTGTTTTCACCTTACTCTGCAGAGTAAATTTTAAAACTAATAGATGTACCCCCTTTCAGATACCAAAGCAATGCTGGAATCAGTGGCCATGTTTTAACAGAACTTGAACTTTGAATTATCCATAACTCGCTACAGTGCTGTTATAAAAAATGCAGAGCTCAGTGAACAAAACGGGCAGTATGCTCTGGTGTTTTTCTGCTCTCTCTGTTTTCCTTGAATCCATCGCCATGTTTAAAAGCTGTGTAGCATGCAGCGGCTAGCATGCGCCTCAGGCAACTGCACCACGCTGCTGCTTCAATGCTGTGGCTGTAACGACATGCGACAGGCTATATGCCCATGCACCATGCAACATGCTATATGCCCATGCACCATGCGACATGCTATATGCCCATGCACCATGCGACAGGCTATATGCCCATGCACCATGCGACATGCTATATGCTCATGCACCATGCGGCATGCTATATGCCCATGCACCATGCGACAATCTATATGCCCATGCACCATGCGACAGTCTATATGCCCATGCACCATGCGACATGCTATTTGCCCATGCACCATGCGACATGCTATATGCCCATGCACCATGCGACATGCGATATGGGCCATGTGCCACCATCAGTCACTGCTTCACCATTGTATCAATGTATAATTGTGCTTATTCCAACAAATAAACCAGGAATTTAAATGTATATTGTACTTTAAATACACTATGAGGAGATAATAGTAACAAGCATTACTGCTATTATAGCCCTAATATATATATATATATATATATACATATATATATATGTGTGTGTGTGTGTGTGTGTGTGTGTGTGTGTGTGTGTGTGTGTTTGTGCATGCATGTTCCAGAGGGTGTGTAGACTAAAGAATGTCTGCATGTGGAAATACATTTTGTGTAAGTGGTTTTCTTTAAGGCACACACACACACACACACGCGTATCTTAGAGAAACCCACTTGTATAAACTTAAAGAACATTATCTTGTGCTGAGGGAAGCAGAACGGACCTGAGAAGAAAGAGAAGCAGACGAGTGGAGACAGGCGGAGGGCAGGACGGCTCGCGATGAGTCCGCGCTAATGAGCGGGCGGAAGGCCGGGGCCTCTCACGGGCTCATACGGACAGCTCAAGGTTAGTCAGGGAACGTCCGTCCGTTTCAGCTCCTTGCAGTGTGATTCACGGAGAGGGCCACTCTCACGGCCACTGCAGCACGCGACTGAAGCGCACACCTCCCGATTTTTGCAGATTTTTTTTTCTTGCATCTGCGGAAAGACGGTGGGAAATTAAGACGCGCTGTACTGTTTTAGAAGTTCTTACTGGGCTTTAACCGTGAATCCCCCTGGGCACAGTGAATCCCCCTGGGCACAGTGAATCCCCCTGGGCACGGTGAATCCCCCTGGGCACGGTGAATCCCCCTGGGCACGGTGAATCCCCCTGGGCACGGTGAATCCCCCTGGGCACGGTGAATCCCCCTGGGCGCAGTGAATCCCCCTGGGCACGGTTTCTTATCCTTAATATTCCCACGTGGAGCAGCGGGCACTGAAAGAGATGCTTTTCTCCCCTTTCCTTGTGCTCTCGCATCTTTCCACAGCCCCCCCCAAACGCCCCCCACCCCCCCCCACCCCCCACCCTCTTCCAAAAGAACAACACCCGCCCTTCTGCCTCTTCCGCTCTCGCAAATTGTCCTCCTCCGAAGCTTCTTGGAAAGCTCGAGTGGCGCCTGAGAGTCCTCGTCCTTCTCCGTAATGGATTTGCCCAGAAGTAAGGGATGCTCCATCCGCTGCCATCTTGCAGGAGGGGCGGACGACATTAGAGATCATTGTTTGGGCACAAATTGCCCCCCGGGCTTCTCTGCTCTTCAGAACGTAATTAGCGCTAAAATTCCCGTCCTTGCGCTTCCCTCAGACAAATGGGGGGGGGGGGGGTTTGGGGGGGGGCGCCGTCCGCCGTACCTGCTGCTGCCATTAGCGGCGGATCCGGCGGCTCGGCCCAAGCTCGCGGGCTCGACTTCCCGCGTCAGGGCCTATTTTTAGAACCACTCTGCTCAGCCTGAAGAGGAGCGGGCCTCTGCGGAGCGCGTCCATGTTGACATGCGTGAGTGTCCTCCTCATGCAAAGGCCCGGAACATCTAGAACCTTTTCTCTAAAAAACAGTAATGTAGTTTTTTTTAAAAATCTTTTTACTTTTAAGTATTTTAGATAATGCATTTTATTGAATTTCTTTCCTTATTACGCTCAGACAGATTCTTAGTAGCAGTGAAAGAGGTGGGTTTTGACGTTCGGCTGTTCTGTGGTGTGTGCTCATTTGTATGGAACTTCTCCCATGTTCAGATCACCCAATGGTAACTGGAGCTTAACTGTGACTGGGCTTGCTTTCCTGGTTTTCTCACAAAATATCACATTCTCGACTCCTGTACCCTACTCTTGCACCAACTCCCCACTCCTGTACCCTACTCCTGCACCAACTCCCCACTCCTGTACCCTACTCCTGCACCAACTCCCTACTCCTGCACCAACTCCCCACTCCTGTACCCACTCCTTACTCCTATACCCACTCTCCACTCCTGCACCAACTCCCCACTCCTGCACCCTACTCCTGCACCAACTCCCCACTCCTGTACCCTACTCCTGCACCAACTCCCCACTCCTGTACCCTACTCCTGTACCAACTCCCTACTCCTCTACTCACTCCCTCCTCCTATACCCACTCCCTACTCCTGTACACCCTCTCTACTCCTGTACCCATTCCATATTTGTATACCCCCTCTCTACTCCTCTACCCACTCCCTACTCCTATACCCACTCTCTACTCCTGTACCCACTCCCTACTCCTCTACCCACTCCCTCCTCCTATACCCATTCCCTACTCCTGTACACCCTCTCTACTCCTGTGCCCATTCCATATTTGTATACCCCCTCTCTACTCCTATACCCCCTCTCTACTCCTCTACCCACTCCCTACTCCTATACCCACTCTCTACTCCTGCACCAACTCCCCACTCCTGCACCCTACTCCTGCACCAACTCCCCACTCCTGTACCCTACTCCTGCACCAACTCCCCACTCCTGTACCCTACTCCTGTACCAACTCCCTACTCCTCTACCCACTCCCTCCTCCTATACCCACTCCCTACTCCTGTACACCCTCTCTACTCCTGTACCCATTCCATATTTGTATACCCCCTCTCTACTCCTATACCCCCTCTCTACTCCTCTACCCACTCCCTACTCCTATACCCACTCTCTACTCCTGCACCAACTCCCCACTCCTGCACCCTACTCCTGCACCAACTCCCCACTCCTGTACCCTACTCCTGCACCAACTCCCCACTCCTGTACCCTACTCCTGTACCAACTCCCTACTCCTCTACCCACTCCCTCCTCCTATACCCATTCCCTACTCCTGTACCCCCTCTCTACTCCTGTACCCATTCCCTATTCCTGTACTATGGCATGCAATTGAAAAGGTTCCAATGTTCTTGGACAGCACATATGATTTACTGTAGATTCTAGGTTAAGTCAGACAAGAGCACACCTCATCTGAACACCTTATCTGAATCCAGAATACTAAATCCAAGTGTTTATTAGACTATTAAATTGTGATATCCAAATGGCATGTTATGCTTCTGTGAACAAAGATAGATTTACAGTTTCTTGCTGTCTTGGACATAGTAATATGTAAAACTTTGTTCCCTGTCTGGCCTGCCAAACTTACCCCACTAAAACTGGCTAAATTTGTTTCTTCCTCATGACTTCATATGTGGGGAGCACAAAATGGCGGCCATGAATCATGCAGGTGGGTGATGCAAATGGCAGTTGACTGTGATATGTAGCTCTCTCTTGGCTGCTAAGTGCACTACATGAATGCACCCATTAGTATTCATTTTACGTGTGGTTGTCAAAGTACTGTATAATTTAGAATGAGTTCTTAATGAGTGGGTGAACATGAATTCACATTCATTATTGCGCTCGAATATGAGTGTGATTTCTTCCCCAACCTGGGCACCTTGTCTTTAGCTCAGCAGAGTTCAGAAACTGCTGTTAGTACTGCCTGCAGTTGGGTTTCTGTTACCTGCAGTAAAGTTATTACTTTAACCTGCAGTTGGGTTATTACTGTTGCCTACAGTTGGGTAATTACTGTTGCCTACAGCTGGGTTATTACTGTTGCCTGCAGTTGGGTTATTACTGTTACCTGGAGGTGAGTTATTACTGTTACCTGCAGTTGGGTTATTACTGTTGCGTGCAGTTGGGTTATTATTGTTGCCTGCAGTAAACTTATTACTGTTGCCTGCAGTTGGGTTATTATTGTTGCCTGCAGTTGGGTTATTACTGTTACCTGCAGTTGGGTTATTATTGTTGCCTGCAGTAAACTTATTACTGTTACCTGCAGTTGGGTTATTATTGTTGCCTGCAGTTGGGTTATTACTGTTACCTGCAGTTGGGTTATTATTGTTACCTGCAGTTGGGTTATTATTGTTGCCTGCAGTTGGCTTATTGCTGTTACCTGCAGTTGGGTTATTATTGTTGCCTGGAGCTGGGAGTGGAGGAGCAGGCTGTGAATGCACCCATGCAGGTTAAGCACTCCCTTTCTGACCCCCCCCCCCCCCCAGCGGGCTTCTACAGATCAGCCCTGGGGGGGGGGGGGGGGGGTCTGTGTTGACGTGTGCTGATGAAGGCGGTGGAAAGAGGAGAGCAGAAGAGAAGGAAGAGGAAACGCACGCGCGGGCCGCGTTCAGGCCACCCCTCAGCCAGCGCTCAGCCCGCTGCACGTCCGGGCGGGGCCCTGCTTTGATAAAAAAAAGCCCCGCGGTGTTCTGGACGGGGCGGGCGGGGGAGGTGAGGGGTGGGGGGGGGGGGTTCCCCGAAAGACGGACACCATATGCGCGCAGAGGGGCGAAACCCGAGACCGCTCAAACCAATCAGCGGGGAAAACCGGCCTCTTTCTCCCCGCGCCCTGACAGAGGGGCTGCGAGGGTTCGGGACTGCCTTTCCCGCCGTCGCCCGGGTTACCGGGTGCGCCGTTTACAACCGCTGTCCTAAAGTATCCGCCCGCGACGGGTCAGAACCAAACGCGCCCCATCGAGCCGATTCCCCTCCGTAGTGCGAGAGGCCTTTAAAATGGCCGACGTTCTGCTCAGCACTGGGTCCCCAGGCTCACGTAGCTCTCAAACAGGTTTAATTCACAAGCAGTCGACACGCAACGTCTGTATTCAAAAGCCTGTCCCGTGCGTTAAGAGAACAGTAGTCTCTGGTTTGCTGCGTTAATTTTTGACAACGGTGCGGGTATACAGTGAGTATACATACTGTATATATTTTTTTAAATGCCTGGAACAAAGCATGCTGGGAACGGAGTGTTCACATTACAGATAACAAGATCCAGCGCTCAGCGCGGGTTTGAAAAAAAACTAAGGGGAGGACGATGAAATTGCAGAGGTGGTGAAACCACAAGCATCTGCATCGTGTCTTGCAGAGTTTTCCAGGGAGGGGTGGGGGTGGGTGGGGGGGGGGGAGGACAGGAGGCGGGCTTTACGTCGCGTCCTTCCGGCTCCAGGGCCAGAATGCAGTGCTCACCAGCTCTTTGCGCTGCTTGAATGTTGTTAAGTAAATAAATAAAAAATGTGTTTCCTTTTTGCGCAGAAAGCGGAGAGGCCGGGCAGGTCAGCTCCGAGCTCCGAGCTCTGAGCGAGCCGGATGTTTGAGTAAGGCGATACTCGCGCCCGCAGTCTTGCGGCGGGGGGCCCGGCTGCGGGGGGGGGGGGGGGGGGGGTTCCAGCGCCCAGGCCTGAAAACCCACATCTGGTTCCACTCACGACAATCAGGCTGGCTGCGCCAGGCCGCCATGGGCCACTTTGGCGGGAAGGGGGGGGGGGGGGCATGGCGGGTTTGGGGTGGGTCGGCGTGTACCCGCGGAGTGCGATGCGTCCAACCCGGGAGTTACAGTCACTTACCCCTGCCCCATTGAGAAAAACTTTAAACAATGAAGAGTGCTACATCAGTCCCGTTCTGAGAAAACGCGGCTGGGGGGTGGAGGCGGGCTCACAGGGCGGCAGTGTGGTGTAATGGGTAAGGAGTCGGTCTTGTAACCTAAAGGTCGCAGGTTCGATTCCCGGGTTGGACACTGTCGTTGTATCCTTGTGTAAGGTACTTAACCTGCATTGCTTCAGTATACATCCAGCTGTATACATGGATGCAGTGTACATAAATGCTGTGTGAAAAGTTGTGTAAGTCTCTAGATAAGAGCATCTGTTAAATGCCTGTAATGTAACTAGGCTGGCTTTACCATTCAGGTGGAACCGCGTTGGCTTACCTACTCTTTCATACCTTTGTCGATGAAACCCGACACCTTTTATGTCCTCCTGCAGCTTAACCGACAAGCGTTTTACTTTCTGTGAAACATTGATACATTGAAAACGTGATACTTAAAATTTTTTTTTTTTTTTAAACATTTGTCCAGATTACAGTCCTACAGGTCAGTGAACTGTAAGAAGAATGTAGAACTTCTCAAAAATATCCTTCCCTCTGAACCTTGCGAGTTGAGGCAAGAATTTATTGCAGTTCAGTTGAAGAAAAAACCTTAAAAAAACAAAGCCTATTTTGCCATAAATAATTGGCATTTCCTCATTTATTTTGGCCTCTTTTATTTTCTGTTTATTGTGTCCATGGAGCTTCAGCACTTCTCCATTTCAAAATCCATCCCTCTGCAATCATCACTAGCATCTGGCTTGCTAGTTGGCTCCCCAGCTACACAGCAGAAGCAGTATACGGTAGTGGGGGGTGGGGTTCAAGGGCGCCCCCAAGGGTTGGTCGGGGGGGGGCGTGGCCACCATGCTAAAATTACTGGCCGCCCCACTGGCCCCCCCAGCTGACAAGCCCCAGTCATTCTAATCTCTTTGCAACTGCAAACCCTTGAAGAGCATATTGCAGGTTGGAGACCCCAGTGAATCAATGTGTAGGAAAATGATGTAGGAACTAGATTTTCATAAATAGTATAACCCCCCAGGGGCTACACGCATTTCTATGAATATGACATTCTGTCTTGATGATGACAGAAGTTTGCGTAATTTGTAAGCTCGGGTGGAACAGGAGGGGTCTATTTTCGTGATTTTAGGCATTTGAGAGTTAAAGAGAAGTTAAAGAACGTCTTTGAACACTTTTGCTCGCGGCCCCACCCTGCTTCGCCACCAGTTTTTTGCTTCTTAAATAATTTGGGGAGGAGTCGGCGGCACTTCTCCGGAAAGCTGAATAATTCACCGGGCCCTGGTGAAGACTCCGGCCAGCAGCTGCCGCCCCATTAGCGGGTCCCGGGTCCAACAGAGGGGCTCCTTCTTCCCCCCTCCAAGCTGCCCGCTTCGTTTAAATCAAGCGTGGGGGTGGGGTGGGGGGGTGATTTCGGTTCTCACACGTACCTGTCCTGCCCAGGTCCGGCCTGAGGCTGCCGGGTGGCACTTCCTGTTACATCACCGTGGCCTGGATTCATCCTTAACGGTGATTCACAACGAGATGAAGGTTTAGGGACGTTCTGCCGACACCACAGTTAACTCGCCAAACTGTTTACTAATTTAAAAAAAGCTAATGCTGGTGTTTATCTGTATGTCGAACGTGAGTTCAGATGCTGATGGAGTTTTGTCTCAGCGTGTGAGGCACCGGGTGCGGCGGGCTGGCGGCACGCTCTTTGGGCAAGAGCGTGGCATTTCTCTCCAGATGTACAGAGGTACTGGAGGAGGCTACAGCTGTCAGATGAGCTCACCAGTAAATGTGCCCGTTTGGACAAAAGAGAAGATGTGGGATTCTTGTGGGTTGAAAGAACATTGTACCACACCGAACCTAGCTCTGTAAATGTGGCTACACCGTTAGGTGGGTTTGTGTGAAAATTGCCTGCTTGGGGTCAGAGGTCAGAAACTGGGCTGGCGGGGCTGGTATGTCTGCCTGTGTGGAGCAGAAGTGGAGGAGTAAAGCCTGGGCAGAAGTTTTGAGCTAATGTTTCATTTTACTCACCGAGGGTCTTTGGCCCACAGAAAACTGTGTGCTAATTCAGCTTGGACTATGATCATCATTCACCCTGACTTTACTCAATGCTGATGCTGATCATGTGATTGCAGACGCTGCATCCGAAACTCAGTACCTCCTAGTGCCTGATTCAGAGCAGTAACCTGCTAGCGCCTGATTCAGAGCAGTACCTGCTAGCACCCGATTCAGAGCAGTAACAGGTAGCGCCTGATTCAGAGCAGTACCTGCTAGCGCCTGATTCAGAGCAGTACCTGCTAGCGCCTGATTCAGAGCAGTAACAGGTAGCGCCTGATTCAGAGCAGTAACAGGTAGCGCCTGATTCAGAGCAGTAACAGGTAGCGCCTGATTCAGATCAGTAACAGGTAGCGCCTGATTCAGAGCAGTAACAGGTAGCGCCTGATTCAGAGCAGTACCTGCTAGCGCCTGATTCAGAGCAGTAACCTGCTAGCGCCCGATTCAGAGCAGTAACCTGCTAGCGCCCGATTCAGAGCAGTAACCTGCTAGCGCCCGATTCAGAGCAGTACCTGCTAGCGCCTGATTCAGAGCAGTAACCTGCTAGCGCCTGATTCAGAGCAGTAACTGGTAGCACCTGATTCAGAGCAGTACCTGCTAGCACCTGATTCAGAGCAATACCTGCTAGCGCCTGATTCAGAGCAGTAACCTGCTAGCGCCCGATTCAGAGCAGTAACCTGCTAGTGCCTGATTCAGAGCAGTAACCTGCTAGCACCTGATTCAGAGCAGTAACCTGCTAGTGCCTGATTCAGAGCAGTAACTGGTAGCACCTGATTCAGAGCAGTACCTGCTAGCACCTGATTCAGAGCAATACCTGCTAGCGCCTGATTCAGAGCAGTAACCTGCTAGCGCCCGATTCAGAGCAGTAACCTGCTAGTGCCTGATTCAGAGCAGTAACCTGCTAGCGCCTGATTCAGAGCAGTAACCTGCTAGCGCCTAATTCACAGCAGTAACTGGTAGCTCCTGATTCAGAGCAGTAACAGGTAGCAGCTGATTCAGAGCAGTAACAGGTAGCGCCTGATTCAGAGCAGTAACTGGTAGCAGCTGATTCAGAGCAATAACAGGTAGCAGCTGATTCAGAGCAGTAACAGGTAGCGCCTGATTCAGAGCAGTAACCTGCTAGCGCCTGATTCAGAGCAGTACCTGCTAGTGCCTGATTCAGAGCAGTAACAGGTAGCAGCTGATTCAGGGGAGTAACTGCTCAGTGCATGCGGCAGGTGAGGTACGTTTCTCTGAAAGTCACCCTGTGACTGAAGGGCTCTGCACCAGCTGTCTGTGTTTGCGCAGCTGTTTAAGATCAGCCTGTCAGGGGCTGGAAAATTGAATTGGTCTCTGTCTGCTGAGAATCGGTAATTGGAGTAATCTGACAGGGAGATATATCGCGATGGAGTTAACACGTGTTCACGGAAACGCAGGCCGTGCCGTTTCTCTGCTGGTGGAGATCGCCCGACGGAAGAGTCCGGGGATCTGGCCGAAGAGCGAGGGAAAAACAGAGAGCATTCTGGGGTCTGGAGAAATGAGAGCAGACCTCAGCGTTTCTCCACCTTAGACGTGTAGTCAGAGCGTGTGTCCGGAGGAGAGAGAGAGAGAGAGAGAGAGAGGGAGGGAGGGAGGGAGGGAGACAGAGGGAGGGAGAGAGAGAGGAAGGGACAGAGAGAGAGAGGGGGAGCAGGAGAGGGAGGGAGGGGGAGAGAGGGAGAGGGAGGGAGAGAGAGGTTGAAAGAGAAAAGGAACAGTGCTATTGTGTGTGTGGAACAGTGAGAAAGAGAGAGAGCGGGAGGGAGACAAAGGGAGGTGTGTGCGTTTGGAGGAGAGAGGGAAAGAAAAGAGGAGAGAGACAGACAGAGAGGGACGTATGTGTGGAAGAGAGCGAGAAGGAGGTAGAGAGACAAAGAGAGAGAGAGAGAATGTAAGACTTAATCCTGAATGTTTCATGGCTGAAGGCCATTTTTGGAAAGCTGTCCAAGGGAACAGATACTGCTATGCGCCTGAAAGTCAGAGGAAGTGTGTGAAATTTCGTGTTAGACTCTGCTGGCAGTGGATTTCAAGGTAGCTGGTGCAGGGCGAGCTAGTCCGCTGTGAATCCCCGCTCCCCCCCCCCTTCCCCCCCACCCCCACCCCCACGTCCGTGCAGACTCCCTCACAGATGGGACCGTCATCTCCACGGTCCTCTGCGTTTCAGCCGTCAGATTAAGCAAATGAAAATGTTGCCTTGTTTCTTCCCGTTGTTTGGCTAGAGAATGAAAGAAGCCGACCCCCCCCCCCCTCCCCATCTCCCCCCCCCCCCCCCCCCCCCCCCACACGGGCTGCAGTCTCGTAGTTGTTTACGGTGGCAGTGGCAGGTGGCAGAACACACCGCTCTGCTCCCATCTCTCCTTGCTGCCAGGGAAACACCCACCCCCCCCACCCCCCGCGCGCCAGGTCAGTTAGCTCTGAATAGAGCCGTTAATGTTTCGTTCCCGTTCCCCGTGCTCCACTGAGTAAAATTCGGTTCCTCTGCGGTTTTTGATTCGCCGCAGTGCTTCCGTTCTCTACCTGAAGCAGAGAGATATGGAAATCATAAATGAAAGTGACTTGCGCACACAGACAACACAGGCTAACTCATTCTTTAAAATACATAGTCTTTTTTTTTGGTTAGTTAGTCCTGAAATATGAATTTCCTTTGGGTTTCAATTTCAAGGAACTATTTTCTTTTTTTTCTACTCTAGAAAACATAAAATGGCTTTCATGTTCCGTGGAAATATTCACATTAAATGATAAGTGTGAGTTGGCCAACTTTTTCAGAACACTGGCTGCCCTAAAGGCAGTCATGAAACAAGGTTTATTTTAATCACTCAGTCTGCTCTCTACCTCTCTCTCCAACGAATACCACGGCGATTTGGTGGAGCGAGGCCCTGCCGTCAAGCCGTGATAACTTTGTTATTAATTAATATGAGCTGTACTCCTGGAAAAGCTTCCCACTGCTGACGGAGTAGCTTGTTATGTGTGCTTTCATATGGGTGTTTTTTCTAAACCCCTATGTGGTTTCCTTAGTTTGGGTTCTGTTGCGTTGTTTGCCTGTTTCCACCTCGTCAGGGTGGAAATTCGGGAATTTTGCGAGGGTGAACGTGCAGAATCTCTGACATTACATGATTGTTCACATGGGTGAACAAGCAAAATCACTGATGTTAAATTGGCATTTATATGGGTGAACATGCAGAATCACTGACATTAAACTGGCACTTATATGGGTGAACATGCAGAATCACTGACATTAAATTGGCACTTATATGGGTGAACATGCAGAATCACTGACATTAAATTGGAACTTATATGGGTGAACATGCAGAATCACTGACATTAAATTGGAACTTATATGGGTGAACAAGCAGAATCACTGACATTACATTAGCATTTATATGGGTGAACATGCAGAATCACTGACATTACATTAGCATTTATATGGGTGAACAAACAGAATCACTGACATTAAACTGGCATTTATATGGGTGAACATGCAGAATCACTGACATTACGTTAGCATTTATATGGGTGAACATGCAGAATCACTGACATTACATTAGCATTTATATGGGTGAACATGCAGAATCACTGACATTACGTTTGCATTTATATGGGTGAACAAGCAGAATCACTGACATTACATTAGTATTTATATGGGTGAACAAGCAGAATCACTGACATTATTTTTGCACTCAGACCTAGGTCAAATACATAATTATTTTGGATTCAAATACTTTTCTGTGCTCTGTTGATCTTGCCTGGTGTAATTTAGACTGCCGGTATGACCAGAAGGTGGGGTTTGCACTTTTTGAGAGCATTTCATTGGTTCCAACACACCAGACAACATCAGTAAAGCGTAGAAATGTATTTGAAATCCAAAACAAATACGTTTTTGACCCTGGTCTGTTTGCATCGTCTGCAACAATGGCCTTGTGCACGCACCTACATCACCGCCGATTTGGACATCCACGATCCTCCGCTGAAACACGTGATGTCACCAGCTGCTTCTTTTCACACCACAGACTAAACTAAGCTCACACAGAGTGGAGCCGGAGGAGGACCTTTCATCCGCGGCTTTAGCGTGCAGTCCCTCGATCTGCCAGCGGGGGTGTGTAGATATCATCGAATGCGGGCGCCTCGCTTATCGGACCCTTACCCACCCCGTGTGGCGCAGTCGCCGGTTGTGCGTCGCTCGATGAATCACGGGCGGCGCCGGTGTGGTCTGGATTTGATCCGAGACGCCTCAGCGTGGTGCCACAGCCGAGTGAGCCACCGGGCACATTTTCTATAGCGTCACCTCCGCGGCTGGATGTCTCCCTGAGTCAGCGCGGGTGACTTTGGTTCAACGCTGGGATTCAAACCTGCAACACTCCAAACCCAGCACCCTTGCCAGTGAGACACAGCATCGGCCTCTGTACGCATATGAAAAATGCCTCATGTACATGTGCAGGGAAATGCTACTTTTAACTTTTTATTTTGACCGTTTTTAATTCTGCAGCTCAGATTACTCTGAACTCGCACCCCACGCACACACTCACACACACACACACACATATGTTTGTATTGCTATACTCGTGAATACTACATACCGTAACCAATAACCCTAACCCTAACCCCAACCACTACATGCCTAACCTTAACCTAATTGTAACCCTAACCCTAACCCTAAGTCATAACCCTAAAACAGCCTCTTGAACTTGTGGGGACCAGCAAAAGGTACCCACCTTATGTAATTTTCCTCATCTTTCTATCCTTGTGGGGACATTTGGTTCTCACAAAGATAGTAATACATGCCCACATTGATACGCACACACACACACACACACACACACACACACACACACACACACTGTAGACAGACACAAGCACACACATACATGCACAGACACACATAGACACACTCACACACACCCTCCCACACTCACTTGCAAGCATGCACATACACACACACACACACACACAAGCACTCGCACACACACACTCACACACACACACAGAGACACTCGCACACACACATGTACACACACACACACACACACACAAACACAAACATGCACACACCCACACACTCGCATAGGCACACACACACACGCACACACATACACAGACACACATGCACGCACACACACACACACACACTGTAGACACAGACACAAGCACACACATACATGCACAGACACACATAGGCACACTCACACACACCCTCCCACACTCACTTGCAAGCATGCACACACACGCACACACACACACACAAGCACTCACACACACACACACAGACACTCGCACACACACACACACACACACACACACACACAAACATGCACACACCCACACACTCGCATAGGCACACACACACACGCACACACATACACAGACACACATGCACGCACACACACACACACACACACACACACACACACACCCTCCCATGAACTCCTTTATTCCTGCACGGCACCCTACCCTTACCTTGCTCCTTGGCGTTCTGCCGCAGCCATCCATATTATCGTCACCTTCACATGATGGCTTCCTTCCTCTCGGAGAGACGGATGCCTTCTGTCCAAGGACGGGGTGGGGGGTGGGGGGGACGGGGGTGGGGGAGCGGCGGTGTGGACGAGGGGGGAGGGGGGGGGGTAATAGCACTCAAGCCTGCAAGACGGCCTCCTTTCTCTTCCCCTGTCTTATTAAATCTACCCCTTCGACAGCACAGCCAGCCGGGAATGGGCAGGAGACGCGCCGGGATCGTTCTTTGAGGCGAGGACGAACAGGAAGTCACCCGTCTCCCGCTCAACGCAGATAATGATGATGATGATGACGACGATGGGCTGCAGGTATGATTAGCCGAGCATCTGCAGCACCTGCCCATTACTGCCGCTCAGGCCATTAGCACTAAATGGCTAAAGTTATTTTTTGCATCAGGGCAGAGAGATTGCAGGACATAAGAGTGAGTCACGTACTGTATGTTTAGACGGGAAGGGAATTAATCACGGGTGTCTCGGGAAAAAAACAGTGTGGGTGGAGATTCTGGGGTGGGGGGTGGACGGGTTGGGGGAGGGAGGGGGGGGCTGGTTTGATGGCCTCCTCGAGCATCATAATGCATCATAGACGCTCTTTTATGTGCCCGAGGACACTACCCTGACAGTGTTTGACGAGAGCTCATGCAGGACCTGTCCCTTTTAACAGGGATCTGTGAAAACCTGAAGGGTTAAAAGGGGGGGGGGGGAGGCATGAGGGAAGATTGGTTTTCCTCTCGTCCAATGGCACTGCCGATTCAAAGCTTTCAGGAGGAGGTCTGGCCGTACCCATAATTGTGTGAGTTTGCAAGCGGTGTACATTTGGGACATACGTACATTCACCTCATACGCAATATGACATCAGGTTAGACATCAGTTAGCTGAGTAAACTAGCAAGCAGCAAACCCAGCAGCCCCTCCCTGGTCTGCACCCCCAAGTCTAATGGAGAGCCACAGGCTCCTGGTCCATGTACTGGGTCTGAATTACTACACTGGAGCTACTGACTGAAGGAACTAGAAAACTGTGTGTTTTCCCCCCAACACAAATACAGAGTCTAGGAAGGAGGGGAAAATGTAACAACTCTGTGTGGGTCTCCAGGACCAATCAGAAAGAAGGAAAAAGAGAAAAAACTCTGTGTGGGTCTCCAGGACCAATCAGAGAGAAGGGAAAACATAAAAACTCTATGTGTGTCTCCAGGACCGATCAGAAAAAAAGAAAAAAGAGTAAACTCTCATTGTCTCTCAGAAGTGGACACCATTTGTTGGTCCAACGACGTTCCGTTTGAGCTATAACTCAGCGTGTGTCCCATTGTCAGTACATTGCATATTCAGAGCCCTGGGCTGGTCCTTTGGGGCATAATTGGGTAATTACTGTGGCATGAGTGGTCAAGGGCCCTTCTGAGGGATGCAGAGGACGCCACGCACCTGCGTTTCAAACCCCATTTCTGAAATTTTCCAGCTTCTTCCGCCATCGCTGAGCCCAACACTCATGCCTCTTCAATTTTTACGAGGAGTCCAGGACGCCTCAACCTTTGGCTGTTTGGCAAATTTTGCCAATTCCCTCTGCGGCTGAAACAGTTTTTTTTCTTCTACCAAGGGTGTCGTTGGAAGAAAAATATAGCAAAGGGCTTGATCACTTAATCCTCCTGGTTTGTTTGTTTTTCTTCTTTTGTTTTTTGTCGTTTCACAGATCATAGATGGTGGTGAAAGCACGTTCTCTCGCTTGGGCATCTTCCAGACCGGTGGATCACTGCGCAAATCTTCTAATCCCTCCTCTATTTAGCTCAAAACACCTTCCAGGCAGAAGTTCTCTGAAGGAGCTCTGAAGCTCTGGGTTTGTGCTTGGGGGGTTCTCCAGATGTGCTGATTGGTGCAGGGAGGTGGGGGAGGGACCAAACAGTGAGAGAGAACATGGTGAATGTATGATGCCTTTGAGATTCCCGTCTGCAGTCTCAGTGACCTGGGTTCACCTTTGAGTGGGGTAGGGCGTGTCTCCATGTCACAGTGCTGGGATCTGAGGGGGATAAGAGAGAGAGAGGGAGAGAGAGATAGAGAGAGAGAGGCAGGGGAAGAGAGACAGAGGGAGGGGAGGAGAGACAGAAGGAGGGGAGGAGAGTGAGAGGGAGGGAGACGGGCAGAGAACAGGAGATGGAGAGGGAAAGATGGGGGGAGAGAGAGAGGTCGCCTGTCTGTGCATTCAATTGTGAACGTTTCTTTTCTGTGCTTTGGAAACATAGGATGCATCATGTCATGCGGAACAGGCCCCGGTCAGCTGAGGCTGTGTGGAGGGGGAGCTGTTTCTCCTGACAGGGAGGAAGAGGGTCTTGCCATGAAAAACCTCCTTCCTGTTTGGGGTACCGCCATGACTTGCTGAGAGCTCTAACACATATATGCCCCAGGAACCAACAATCACAGGTGCCACAGCTCCACCGACCTGACTACAGCTCCAGCCAACTGACCACAGCTCCACCGACCTGACTACAGCTCCAGCCAACTGACCACAGCTCCACTGACCTGACTACAGCTCCAGCCAACTGACCACAGCTCCACCCACATGACTATAGCTTCACCCACCTTACCTCAGCTCCACCCACATAACTATAGTTCCAGCCACCTGGCCACAGCTCCACCCACCTAACTATAGCTCCACCCACCTGACCACAGCTCCACCCACCTGACTACAGCTCCAGCCTCCTGACTATAGCTCCACCCACCTGACCACAGCCCCACCCACCTGACTATAGCTCTAGCCAACTGACCACAGCTCCACCCACATGACTACAGCTCCAGCCAACTGACCACAGCTCCACCCACATGACTGTAGCTTCACCCGCCTTACCTCAGCTCCACCCACATAACTATAGCTCCACCCACCTTACCTCAGCTCCACCCACATAACTATAGCTCCACCCACCTGACTATAGCTCCTTGGTTTGGGTGTCTATTAAAAAGCATACTGACTGACTGTAGAGTAGAGCACAAAGTTAAATGCAGTTAAATTTTATTTGTATGGAACTTTTTACAAGGACGATCGCCCACCTGACAGGAAGGCTGCTGGACTCTGCCCGAGCCGATGGTGCCACGGCGTGCAGAAATAGGCAACGTGTCAAGCACATTTCATTCTGAGTCCGGCAGTCAGGGACATTAAGGCGATACTCTGCGTGAGCAGCGGCAAGAAGCCGCACTGGCGCACACCTGATATTCACAGTCCAGACCCAACGAGGCTGCAGAGGGCCACAAAAACACAGGCCCGCCTCTCTCTCCAAAAAGCATAAATCAATCAAGACCGGCCGCCTTGTGCCGTTAACAAACCCTTCCGCTCTCGTCCGTTTCCTTCTGGAGTCATGAAAATCCCCTTTTCTGTTTTCCGAAACAGGGCGAATGACTATTTCTTAAACAAGAACGTGAGTTTTTTTCCCCCCCCCGGCTCTTATTGGTCCGTTTGTTCTCCTGCGTTTACTTCCTGATGTTTGCGTGCGGTGGGATTTCCAGGCTCGGGGAAGCAGCTGGTGGGAGGCAGCGCGGCGCAGGAGATGAAAGGAGAAGGGGGGGGGGGGGTGCGGAGAAAGAGATGTCAGGGAAAGAGAGAGAGACAGGACCCCGCTCCCCTGGGCCCGACGGCGTGCGGCTGCTCCACATCACCAGAGCGCCGCGCGGCTGTCTCCTAAATCACCCTCTCCAAAAAAACGCCTCTCTCTCTCTCTCTCTCTCTGTCCCTCTCTCTGAATCTCTCTCTATCTTTCTCTCTCTGTCCCTCTCTCTTAATCTCTCTCTATCTCTCTCTCTCTGTCCCTCTCTCTTAATCTCTCTCTATCTTTCTCTCTCTGTCCCTCTCTCTTAATCTCTCTCTATCTTTCTCTCTCTGTCCCTCTTCTGCGCTCTCTACTTTTCTTTCCCTGTCTCTCTCCTTTTCTCTCTCCATCTCCTTCCTCTTCCCCATCTCTCTCTCTCTCTCTCTCTCTCTCTTTCTCTGTCCCTCTTCAGTGCTGTTTACTTTTCTTTCCCTATCTCTCTCCTTTTCTCTCTCTCATCTCCTTCCTCTTCCCATCTCTTTCTCTCATCTCTCTCTTGCTCTCTCTCTTTCTCTCTCCTTTTCACTCTCCCATTATTCATATCTGTTTCAACTCTCTTTCTTTTTCTCTCTCTCTCTCTCTCTCTCTCTCTGTCTCATACTCTCTTGCTGCAGAAATCAACCGTTCTAGTCTTTGATGAAGACTTGCAGAAATGTACGAACGTGGGTATGTGTACATACACAGTCACGCATGTGCAGACACATATGCCTGTACATACTGTACCCATACACAGCCTGACACTCATACTGACACATATGTATGTACACACACACATACGCTCTCACACATGTGCAGACACATATGCCTGTACATACTGTACCCATACGCAGCCTCACACACGTACTGACACATATGTATGTACACGCACACATACGCTCTCACACATGTGCAGACACATATGCCTGTACATACTGTACCCATACACAGCCTGACACTCATACTGACACATATGTATGTACACACACACATACGCTCTCACACATGTGCAGTCACACGCACACACACACGCACAGGAACGTATACTGTACACGCACACACACACTCTTAACAAACAGGCATCCAGTGGAGAAGTCTTACTCTTTTTAAAGTGTAATGCTTGAACAGCCCTGACAGCCAAGGTTCTCAATCCCCCCATGATAAAAAAAACTGCTTTTTATCTGCAACCCCACTGTGATGTCGTTTTGGCGAGGAGCTGTTTGCCTAGTTTTTTGCGAGCACTGTTTGCTCATACGTAGTCCTCTGTGTTTGGGTTTGTGTTTGGTGAGGACACAGTAACATGGGCCTCGGTATGAAGCCGATGGAGCATGGGGGGGGGGGGGGGGGGGGCGGGGTTAGGGGGGGCTGCGTTTGGCTGAATGTGGGTGGGGCTGTGGTCATGTTTGGCTGGATGTGGGCGGGGCTGAGGTTGCGTTTGGCTGAATGTGGGCGGGGCTGTGGTCATGTTTGGCTGAATGTGGGCGGGGCTGAAGTTGCGTTTGGCTGAATGTGGGCGGGGCTGAAGCTGCGTTTGGCTGAATGTGGGCGGGGCTAAAGCTGCGTTTGGCTGAATGTGGGCAGGGCTGAAGTTGCCTTTGGCTGAATGTGGGCGGGGCTGAAGCTGCGTTTGGCTGGATGTGGGCGGGGCTGAAGTTGCCTTTGGCTGAATGTGGGCGGGGCTGAAGCTGCGTTTGGCTGGATGTGGGCGGGGCTGAAGCTGCGTTTGGCTGAATGTGGGCGGGGCTGAAGTTGCGTTTGGCTGAATGTGGGCAGGGCTGAAGCTGCGTTTGGCTGAATGTGGGCAGGGCTGGGGTTGGCACTGCTGTAGGACAAAGCAGGCATGGGTGGGAGTCACCCCTCTGTCCCTCACCTCGTGCGCTGGTCCGGTTTGGGGCGGGGGGACAGCGAGAGGGCACGGAATGGCGGACCAGGCCCCGGATTTTCAGCACCGACCCACAAAACCAAAACACGAAATCAGTCAAGATCAAAAACAGCATCTCTGTACGTACCCCTTTCAGCTTCCCTTAATTAAAAGAAAGCTGAGCTGAGTTCGGAAAGCCTGCGGCAGCCGTAGCAGCCTATGTGATGTTGGGGTGCACAGACCCCCCCACCCCCCCCCCCCCCACCCCCTTCTGCCTGTGAACCCCGCCGCCGACGCCCTGATCCGGTCTTTCTGCGCATTTCGCTCATTAAGACGCCTGCGCATCCGGGACAAAGGGAAGCCCGACGCGTGAGGGAGCATCTCACCGCCAGCCTTAACTGGAGCCAATTAATCCGCCGAAATCTCTCCGGAGGGGCGCGCGCCCCCTCGTCTCTCGCCGCGTCGCGTTCCGCCTCGCCTTCGGCTCCCGAGCGCCCGTCGCCGAACCGATACGGCGATCTCCGACGGCGACGAGACGGCGCCGCGGACCTCCGATCGCTCCGGGGGGTCCTCGCCCCAACTTTAGACACCGCTCCGGCCGGCCCCCGGCCACCCCTGCCGTCGACCTTTGACCCCTGATCCGCGGCTGACCTTCGCGTCGACGGGGGGAGATAGAGGGGGGCGAGAAGCTGCGTGTGGCTGATCCGTAGAGAAACCAGTCAGGCTGACCCCCCCCCCCAACCCCCCCGTCAGGTGTAGGAAGTATCGCTTTTCCACACGAAGAAAGAACAGGAAGTGCTCCCATGGAAACCCGCTCACGAATTCATCTTATATTTCATAATCTTACGTTTTTACAAATTCACATCTTGTCATTTTTTATTATATGTATCTTATATTCATTTTAATTGGTATAATAACTGAAGTGTGTCTGATTATTGCTCATTATTGCGCGAGGCAGTGCGCGGTTTCTCTGGCTAATTAATCAGTTACACTGCTGCGGGTGCGGACGGGGACCCCTTGCTCCGCCCTGTCCCCCCACTGCTTTTAGAATGATGAACGCACGCGCGCGTCCTCAAGCACGCCATCAATTACTTCCAGGGAAAACAGTAACCCCCCCCACCCCACCCCCCCACCCCGCCCCCTCCCAAATCCCACCCCCTTCTCTCACATGCTGAGAAAGAGCAGCATCCGCAGGGTTTTCTCTCTCAGCTTCTACGGTTCTGCTTCTTCCAGCAAGCGCAATAACCACAGAGTATTAACCCGCCTCCCAGACTGAACAACCACAGAGTTTCGCCTAAACTCTCAAGAGTGCGGCGACCGCAGTTTTCGCTCGGTTTCTGAAGTGCAAAAACCACGAAAAGATCAGAAGCTTTTCGCAAACCAGGATCAACGGCTGCACCTGCGGCTATTTTTAGAGGCCTGCAGTTTTAGCAACACCAGGCTTTGAGCTTTTCTTTATTTCCGTGAAGGTTTCACGCCCTATAAAAGCTGACTTGGGCCACAGACAAACTGAAGAGTCACCATCTGATGTAATCAGTCAGTTACCGATACCGTATATTTCTCCACCCGTAGGAAAAGAAATCGGCGATTCGGAGTGGGGGGTATATTAATGCACCCTCCGCCGAGGGGGGAACTTCACAGTCGATCGCCTCTCCCTGGAAGGGTGGGAGCGATGCTGGCCAGGGCTCGGAAAGGTGGGCTGGCTTCAGTCAGCACAGTGTGTGGACCTCAGCTCCTCTCAACACGTACTGTACAGGAGAGCGCTAGGGAAATAAACCGGGTCAGGGCCGCGGGGGGGTCATTCCGAACCCCCTCCACCCCCCCGCCGCCCCCGGGAGGGTCTCCCGGCTTCGGAGGGACACAGAGAGCCGGCTGTGCTTCGCGCATCCCAGCATGCCTCAGTCTTTATTACCTTTCTCTTTCTGTTTATTTGGGTTCAGTTTCTCCCTGAAGCAGCTCGGCGGCTGTGAGTCAGCCCTGCTACATGTATGTCAACATATCAAATTAAAAAAAATGTATTATAAATATACCATATGCGAAGTTTATATTTTGGGCACGGTTATATTTTTCAATACGCAGGTAGTGACCATAAGGTGTGAAGACAGCACTCTTTAAACAGTGAAGGCTTGTGGTGGTTCCCTAACAGAGTGGGGAACATTTTCCTGCCATAGTTTTGGTTCACTGAGATTGATTGAAGGCAAGGTTGATGTTACTCAATTATTATCGGATGATATTATTTACTGCCATTTCAAAGAATGTATGTATTCTTTTATCTATTTTGGCATCTATCATTGCTGTTTATTTACTTAGCAATTGCTGATACTACACTTTGCCTCAAGGCAATATTCCAGCAGAGCGTGTTCAATGGCGGAGTATGTTCAGTAGTAGAGCGTGTTCAGTGGCAGAGTATGTTCAGTGGAAGAGATTGTTCAGTAGCAGAGTATGGTCAGTAGCAGAGTGTGTTCAGTGGCAGAGCATGTTCAGTAGCAGAGACTGCTCAGTAGCAGAGCGTGTTCAGTAGCAGCAGAGTGCTCAGTGGCAGAGATTGTTCAGTGGCAGAGCATGTTCAGCAGCAGAGCGTGTTCAGTAGTGTGTTCAGTGGCAGAGCATGTTCAGCAGCAGAGCGTGTTCAGTAGTGTGTTCAGTGGCAGAGCGTGTTCAGTTGAAGAGCGTGTTTAGTATTGTGTTCAGTGGCAGACCGTGTTCAGTAGAAGGCGTGTTCCTTGACAGAGCGTGTTCAGTTAAAGAGCGTGTTCAGTAGTGTGTTCAGTGGCAGAGCATGTTCAGTAGTGTGTTCAGTAGCAGAGTGGCAGAGCGTGTTTAGTAGTGTGTTCAGTGGCAGACCGTGTTCAGTAGAAGGCGTGTTCATTGACAGAGCGTGTTCAGTGGCAGAGCGTGTTCAGTAGTGTGTTCAGTGGCAGAGCGTGTTCAGTAGTGTGTTCAGTAGCAGAGTGGCAGAGCGTGTTTAGTAGCGTGTTCAGTGACAGAGCATGTTCAGTGGCAGAGCGTGTTCAGTAGCGTGTTCAGTGGCATAGCGTGTTCAGTAGCGTGTTCAGTGGCAGAGCGTGTTCAGTAGCGTGTTCAGTGGCAGAGTGGCAGAGCGTGTTCAGTGAAGGACAGAGCTTCAGCCCCCAGCGGCGGGCCTTCACACCCTGGCCTGCCGCCACACGTCCGGCTCTCTGACCGCTTCGCCACGTTAGCGTGAGAAATGTGTTTCTGACAGGGCAGGGGGAGCGACGGCGGGAACGCAGCGGCCTGCGCGCAGCGTGCGGGAGAGAGATGAGCCAGGCCTCTGCCGCACGCTATTGATTTAAATACAAATGAAGCCTTTCATGGGATTATTTTCGCATTAATCCTGACAGCGGACAGCCGCCAGCACACAATAGCGGCGCGTAATAGATCCACCGGCGGCCGGGAAGAGCGGGAGAGTCGTCCCGAACGCCGCCCAGCCAGCGAGCGGCATTATCACCGGACTACGGGGGGAGCGGGTGGGCGGGGGAGTCGGCATGAGGAAAATAAAAACGAAGGGGAAAAGCTCGGTATTTGCAGAAAAATATGGTAAGTGAATCAGCGGGGAGCGGCCGGCGCGGCCGGGGAGAGGATGTAGAACAGGAGCCGGGGGATGAAAGGGGACGTCGCGGGTGTTGAGCGCGGGCGCGATCGCTGCGGGACGCCCAGCCGCTTTTTCATCTCCGCCCGTAAAAGACGGGGGGGGGGATTGGGGGGGGGGCCGCGCACGCGATTGGTCGCGCTAATTCACGGGACGGCTGCCATTTGAACCCGGGAGTCCGCGGGGCTTATCGGCGATGGCGACGGACGAGCGCTCGACGACGGCCGCGGCGACAACTTCGCAAAGAAAAACACGGCCCTTTGTTTTTATTTTAAGGGCGAGCCGGGTTCGCGTCGCGCGCGCGTAACGCTTGGGTTCAATCCCCTGCGGAGCGTAACGGCGACTAACATTACCGTCTCGCGGGACGTGTGAAGATGAAAGAGCTTTCTATGAGAGAGAGCGTGTGTGTGTGTGTGTATGAATGCGTGTGTGTGTGTTTGTGATTATGCAGACGTATGGGTGTGCATGCACGCTTCTATGTGCGTGCGTGTGTGCATATGCAGTGTGTGTGTGTGTGTGTGTGCAAGCATGTGTGCATGTGTGCATGTGTGCATGTGTGCATGTGTGCATCTTTACTGTGTGTGCATGTGTGCATTTTTACTGTGCGCATGTGTGTGCATGGGTGCATTTTTGCTGTGTGCGTGTATATGTGCATGTGTGTATGTGCATGTGTGCATTTTTACTGTGCGTGCGTGTGTATGTGCATGTGTGCATTTTTACTGTGCGTGCGTGTGTATGTGCATGTGTGCATTTTTACTGTGTGTGCGTGTGTATGTGCATGTGTGCATTTTTACTGTGCGTGCGTGTGTATGTGCATGTGTGCATTTTTACTGTGTGTGCGTGTGTATGTGCATGTGGGCATTTTTACTGTGTGCGCATGCACATTAGCCCCATGTTCAAATCGCTAGGGTACGGAACAGTGAAACAAGGTCTGAAACAAACTTTAAAGTGATTCCGCTGTAACACTGTCTCACTTTTTCTTCTTGTTTGCCTGTTTGTTTTGCGTTCCTCCACAGCTGGAAATATATGCAGTCGCTGAACCAGTTTTTTTTTTCTTTTTTTTGTCATCCTGCACAAAAGATTTTATTCAGCGAGAGAGGGAATTATACCGCAGATACATTATTACCCCTCCTCTGTGCTGTGGCCCATGCCTCCTCTGGGATATATAATCCCTTTAGTTCCCCTGCTCTTACTCGTGCACAAAAATCAACACTTCACAATATGAATTTACAGCAATTCTCTTTTTAAACGTGTTTTTGTAATTACGACTCCGGCCATGAGCCTTTTCTGGAAGACTGATTGGTGGAGGAAAAGTGTACTGTGTCGGCCATTGGTGGGTTGTCTCACGTCAGGGGTAATGGGTGACCAGGATGTTTCAAAAAAAACGTGAGACCAGCTGACACCTCTCTCTCCTCGCTACCCTCCCCCCTCCCCCCCTCCCCCCAGTTTGGGGTGTGAAATGCGTAGGTTAAGCTGTTTTAACATGACCTTTCAGGACTGTGTGTCTTGCACTAAACTTGACGTGTATTAAATGTGTCAAATATTTATCCATATTTCTGTTCCCTGTGTACAAATACGTAGCTAATGAAAGCTCAGATCTACAATATTGCTGTTCCTTTGGGAGGGGAGGGGGTGGCGGGGGTGGAGGTGAGGGAGGGGGGCAAAGAGAGGGCGGGAGAGAAAAGAAGCAGGAGGAGGAGTAGAAAAGTTTCTCTGATTTGGTTTTTATTAAGAGGGGCTCTGGGGCCCCTACAGGAGCAGTGAGGAAGTGCGCTTTCAGCAGAGGAACACTGGACCGTTTGAAGAATGCCTCGGCAGGTATGTGTGGACATTGGGAAGATCAGAGAGCTGTCTACTGAGGATGCGAACTTAAAACAAAGATTAACAAAGAAGCAATGGACGAGGCTCGTCTTTAGCACATTATCTATCTATATATGTTATATACACACACAAAAAGCATCATCAATGTTTTTAATTCTGCCACGCAACAGAGGGGCCAGCCCTACGAACGCCAATGTCTGTGACTGACTGAGTGACTGAGTGATGAAGTTACACCATTGGTTGGACGAGTTATGAAGTTACACCATTGGTCGGCCGGATCACGTGCGTTAGGTCCAACCATATACTAGGTTTCCTAGTCTTGTTCATACATCTATTAGTCAATATGTTCTTAATTATGTGCAAAACATGTTACCTAAAAAAAATGGAAAAACTTTTTTAAAGTGACAGTATGAGATGACAATTCAGGAAAAATGGGTAAATTCGCGAGACGCCCAACAGGCCGTTTCGTGACAGTGATTTTCGACGCACTGCCTTACAAAATGGCGCTGTACCGCGCGTGGCATACTTTATACGGGGGCGAGGAGGCCCCAATGGGAAACACTAAAACAGCCCTCGTGAATGTTTACGCTGGTGAAATGGGGGACGGCGCACAAACGTATCCGATGTCTGATTAATTTGCTGCTGACCTGAATAAAATAGTATCACGATAGAACTAGCCAGTGAATTTCCACATTCAGTTAATCTGTGTTTGCGAGTGATGTATCTTTGCGTTATAGTTTAAGCATAGATCACTGGGAGGAATAATCCACATGATATGATGTAAATATTAGTGACAAATGTGTGTACAGCGCTCTTGTGATGATAACGGACTGTTTGAAAGAACATGATGAGCGGAAAACTCATTTTCTCTGAAACGAGGCCAGTAATGTATGACGTTCACCATTTTACAGCCTCCGAATATTATTTTCTGAAGAGATGATGTTTCATACATACAATGCAAATGTTACTGCAGACAAATACACATGCTTGTACATGTACACATTTATTTTCGCACAGGACTGCATTTCACAGACAACAAGCGCGAATCCGCAATAGCTGCGACCGCACACGCGCATGCATCCATGTGTGCATGCGTCCACGCGCACACCCTCACACAAACACGTGACCTCTTCTTTGGCTCACGACCAACCTTTCCACAAAATCTTGTGCAAATTTGTGAATCCATTCGGGAGTTACTCGCCTTTTTGTGATAGGCCACGCCCATCGCCACACCCCCTCTCGGTCAATCGGCCTGAAAGTTACTCAGCTCTACCTTTGGTCATGGCCAACCTCCTTGCCAAATTTCAGCCTCCTGGGGTGAAAACTGTGGCCGCTATGGGGTGGGACACTTTTGTGGACCACCTGACCAACCGACCGACTGACCGACCGACCAACTGACCGACCGACTGACAGAGCTATAGAGCTGCGGTCGCAGCTAAGAAAAAACCCCCCCCCCATAAAATGGGAACAGGGGAACAGGGGACAGGGGACAGACAGTTTCTCGGGGGGACAGACGGTATCCGGCTAGCATCTGTTACCATTTTTCACCGCGAGAGTTGCCGGAAACCACCGGGCATTATTAACCGCGGTCTGAAGCGATCGCTCAACAGTAAACCGATTAAAAAAAAGGGCCGGACTCGAGAACAAAGTTGTTACTTTTTAACAAAAGTTTTCGGGTGAAACTTTGAAGTAAATCTCCGAAAAAGAAACCCCCCCCCCCCCCCCCCGGAGACGAGGATCCATCTCACTCCGGTCAAACGCAGGCCCGGGGGCCACCGCAGTCCCTAACGGGAGGAACTCACTCCGGCAGGAAGTAAAACGGGATCAAAGCGCGCGGCGCGACCCACCGTATGGTGACATCACGCCCCGGCTGTAGCCGTGCCGGGGTACACCTCGTACTCGACGCACACGGGCTTCAGAGCTAAGCCTTGGTCATAAATTCACTGTGCCCAGATAAAGATCTCTCTCTTTCTCTCTCTCTCTCCCCCCTATCTCTCTCTCTCACTCTCTTTCCCTATATCTCTCTCAATCCCTGTCTAGATTCTCGCTGTCTCGGTTTCCCAATATTCTCCAGTCTTTTTCTGTTTGATCTTTCTCTCTACAGCTTTGTCTTGCTCTCTCTCTCTTGCTCTCATTCTCTCTCTCTTGCTCTCTCTCTCTCTGAGTTTCTTTATTCTTTTCCTCTGGTCTCTTTTTCTTTTTTCTTTCTCCCTCTGTGAATTGATCTCTTTTTTTTTCACTCGTCTGTTTCTGGCCCTCTCTTTTTTCTTCCCCGCCTGTCAGTAGCGGTTCAGTCTTCAGCGCAGATGTGGTTAACGGTATGATGCTGAACAGGCCTCCTGTCACCATAAGGGGGGGTGGAGGGGGGGGGGGGTGCACAGCCTGGGTCAGCTTAAATAACCAAATAATCAGAATTTCTGAAAACAATGGCTTCCTGACTTCTCTCCGACCCCCTCACCTTATCATTTTGGGGTCACGGGGCCTAAACTTGAACCCCCCCCCCCCGAATTCTGGCCGCCTGCCACCTACTTTTAACCCCGCGTCCCGCCGCAGAGCGCTCCACAAAGGCAGCTAAACCAGCTGCAGCTGCTCCCCGAGTCTCCGGCCTCCCCTAATTGCCCGGGCTGGGGAGGGAGGAGCCTCTGCCGGGCTCCTATTGGCGGAGAGCTCAGTGGAACACGATGTCCCCGTTAGAACATATAGAAACATTCAGACTGATGAGCGTTCCACACGGACTGCCGTTGCTTTCCGTCGATGATGTCACAGCGCGCAGGAACCAGATGATTATATTCAATCACTGCGGTTAACTAGGCCACTCAAAGCAATGTACTGGCCCCTATGTCTGTCCAATCACTTTAACCAATACCCAGACGCTATTAGCACGGTTGAAGAAAAATATTTTTGCAATGGACTGCGCTACATTTAAATGCTTTGTACTTGTAACCCTTTCTATGTATTTCCCACTATCACGTATTGGTGAGAACCGTATAATTTATCGTCTTTGTCAATAATTTATTTAAATCATACGTACAGAAAATTTAAACCGCTGCCTCACTCTGCTTCCATCACAGAGCTTTATGAAGAGGTTCCGTTCAGCCTAGCTGGAGGAGCCGCTGTTGATATGAACCAGGACGGGTGCCCGCGTGGTACCAGCGGTGGGAACGGTACCTTTAGCTTTGCCCGCGCGCGTGGCAGCTTGGGAACAGCACCATCAGACACGTCGCGTACCAGGAAAGAGCCTTCATCGCCTTCGCAAAAGTCTTCCGCAGTCAACTTCAATCTATGTTTAACTGCGTGGTTTCGTTTGTAAATTCGAAAACTAAAACTTCTGCGGGAAAAATGCAAATTTCATGCTCTCGCCTCAATATGTGATATAACTGATAACTCGCTGCATTATATATTTGAACCGTTTGAATTTTCTTGGAAACAGTGTGAGTTGGGCAACATAGTCAGTTTGAATATTCACTGTTTTCACTGCTTTCTCTTCTTTTTAACTTTACATTCTTTTCAACTAAGTTATGATTTATTCAGATTTTTAATCAGAAACTTTACATTGTCGTAGTACTTGTAGTTATAGTCGTAATAGTAGTTGTTGCATTTATTCTTTTTTTTTTTCTGTGTGACCCAGTCACAATTTTAACACAGAATAAGGGGGTTTCCCGGTAACCGTTGACTTGCAGACCTGGTGCTTTCACTGGGCTGGAGGCGGTTGCTATGGTGCGATGGATGATGCATGGACCGGGGAAGAGAAGCTGATGAGAGGCCTCGGGGGTGACGGACAGCCCCCGCGCTTTTGGGCGGATTTACCGAACCGCGTCCCGCCACCGAGCCTGAGGACCGATTGTCCTCTGATTGGCCGAGATTTCAGAGCCGACGAATCAGAGGGTCTTCGCTGAGCTGCGCTGTTTTATCCTCCAAGACAAGCCGGGGGAGTGGGACGGGCCCTTTGAGAGACTTGAGCGGGCCAGGGGGCTGCTAATGTTTCGGGGCGGGGGGGGGAGCACAGTCTGTGATTCCTGCAGAGATCTCTCAGAGCTTTCTGCTGGGTTTCGTCCTGAGGCCTCTGCGGGGGGAACCGGAGACGTAGAAACCTGACAGCGCTGAGGGGCGGTTTCCCGACAGCGATACTGACGCGAGGACAACACGCACCGCAGCCAAACAACTCCCGGTGCGACCTGAAGCTCAGGAAGGGGTTGTCTTAGCATAACTGTCTCGGCTTGACTTGGCTTCCAAACCAACAGGCCGTTTTCACAAGGTTTTAAAACGCAACAGCCTGAGCAACAATGAGAATACAGCCCCCTTTAGCACTAGAGCTACAAACACAACAACCACAGCAACAATCAGAACACAACCTCTGTTAGCACTGGAGCTGCAAACACAACAACCACAGCAACAATCAGAACACAGCCTCTGTTAGCACTGGAGCTGCAAACACAACAACCACAGCAACAATCAGAACACAGTCTCTGTTAGCACTGGAGCTGCAAACACAACAACCACAGCAACAATCAGAACACAGCCTCTGTTAGCACTGGAAATACACCACTCCAATGTGACCATGAGACTCTGTTGCCTTCATCACGGTCATTTCATTCAGTGCATTATGTGCAACTCCTAAATACTTTGCCATTGGCTCACTGACATCAGTAGCTGTGTGTGAATGTGTTTTTTTGATGAAGGCTAGAATGACCACATAGAGAAAACTGCACACAAGGTCCCAGTAAGTAAGGCCAAGATGGAGGCATGATGCAGCATTGAGACAGTGCTGACCAATAAGAGGAGTGTGTCTTTAGCAATGAGGCAGGGGTAGGGGGCCCTAATATGCACACATGACGTAACATCACAGGCATTTAGCCAATGCTTTTATCCAGAGGGACTTACACAAGTTTTTACACAGGATCCATTTATACAGCTGGATGTTTACTGAAGCGATTCAGGATCGAGTACCTCACTCAAGGGCACCACAGCAGTGGCCTGCCTGGGGCTTGCTTTTGGGTCTCCAGCCCGGCCCGGTTCTCTAAAGGTCAGCCCGGTTCTGTAACCGTCAGGCCGCCCTGCCGAATGCACCCGCCCAGCAGGCTCGAACTGCGGGACGGAAACCGAAACGGTAAAGGGGGAGCTCGGTTACTGCGATGTTCTCCACAGCGAGCTGTCGCCCGGGAGACCCCACCCCAAAGGGGAGGAGTGAGTTCTTGGGGCGGGGGACGGGGGGGATCCAGGTTGACGCGGCACGACAGGCGCCGTCGTCACCGTTTAGCGGCGGCTCTAGCCGCTGGGCCCCGGGGAGGTGATTAGCTTGCGCAGCCGAGAGGGTTAGCGAGCTGCGCAGCCGGGAGGGTTAGCGAGCTGCGCAGCCGGGAGGGTTAGCGAGCTGCGCAGCTGGGAGGGTCAGCGAGCTGCGCAGACGGGAGGGTTAGCGAGCTGCGCAGCCGGGAGGGTCAGCGAGCTGCGCAGACGGGAGGGTTAGCGAGCTGCGCAGACGGGAGGGTCAGCCAGCTGCGCAGCCGGGAGGGTTAGCGAGCTGCGCAGGCGGGAGGGTCAGTGAGCTGCACAGCCGGGAGGGTCAGTGAGCTGCACAGCCGGGAGGGTCAGCCAGCTGCGCAGATGGGAGGGTTAGCGAGCTGCGCAGACGGGAGAGTTAGCGAGCTGCACAGCCGGGAGGGTCAGTGAGCTGCACAGCCGGGAGGGTCAGCCAGCTGCGCAGACGGGAGGGTTAGCGAGCTGCGCAGCCGGGAGGGTTAGCGAACTGCGCAGCCGGGAAGGAGAGCGAGCTGCGCAGCCGGGAGGATTAGCAGCTGGTTTTGCAATATGGCACAAAAGAGGTACCAGAGGGAGAGGGAGAGAGGCAAGATTGCTCCTCTAATTTTTAACATCCTGATTTGTCATTTTTTGGACTCTGGCCCTGTTGTGATGAACGACCCCCCCCCCCCCCCTTATTCTCTCCTACCCACCCTCGTTTTGCCAGTCCTGGGGTACCCTGGATAAGCAGTTAGGGCCCAGGCGTGAGCTACCTTTTTTGTTTTGTTTCACAGGCGAGAAAAAAAAAATCTCAGCTCAGAATCCACAAAACGATAATATAGGAAAGAAGGCTCGTCAGGAAGAAGAATCTCTTTCCAGCGATGCCACGGCAACAAAAGCCGCAGAAGCTCAGTTACGTAATCACCGTCGTGCTTTCTGAACATCGCGTACCACTGAATTAATAATAATAATCGTTTTAAAGAAAGCTTACACTTATTTTCCTAGAAACAAATCCAGGTATGCACGTCAAAACAGTAAACGAACCGAGTCGTTTAACTGAGCCTGCACTCACGGGGGTGGGGGGTGAGGGCAGTGCGGGGGGAGTGGGAGCAGGGGGGGTAGGGGGGTAGGGGGGCGGTGGGGTGGGTGGGTAAAACGCCCACTGTACTCTGGTTCTGTACACTAAGTTCTTTCACTTGAAATAGCCTTCCCTTAACGTTGCGCGGCGAAGCGTGCTCGGCGGCGGGGCCAGCGGCCGGCCGCGTTGGTGAAGCCATAAACCGCCTCCTCAGGAACGCGCAGCTGTAAACCAACACCTGGCCGCGCGCGCGAGAGAGAGAGAGAGAGAGAGGCCGTAAAGTTTAATTGGCATTTCGGCAAGCAAATGCGAATCCCGCGGGGGAATTGTCCACGTTTGGCTGCATAAAAAGAAAGAAAGAAAGAAAGAAAGAAAGAAAGAAAGAAAGAAAGAAAAAAAAACTGAATTGACACTGGCATGCATTTTGCAATTTAAAAAAAAAATTTCATGTTTCGAAGACCAAATAAAAACACGGTCGCGGTGTGGAATCATATGGTTTTGAGGTGTTTACTTGAAACAGGCCGAACAATGATCTGGAAATGTGCGCCGATTGCAAGAATGCCATCGCCCGGTGGTTTCCACGGCTACCAAGGAGAATGGCAGAAAAGAATATGTTCTCAGAAATGTTCTGGGATGGAAAGCTGAAAAAAAAAAATCCAGAGTGGGTTTAAAAAAATCTGAGTCTACAATCACAAAAGTCAGGTTTCAATACATCCCATTGTTTTTGGGAAAACAGAAACATGGTGGGCGGGGGGGGGAGTGTTGTGGGTACTGTCTCTGTACACAGAAGGATGATTTCTCCAGTGTCCTCCAGTGTAATGCGATTCGCCCGAGTGTTTTCCCGAGTCTGTTTCGCATTGCCGGTTGGGAGCTCGGTCCGCCTCCCCCCCTAGCCCCCCCTACCCCCCCCCACCCCACCCCACCCCCCCGAGCCTATCCAATGCAGGACGTGTTGCTAAATGTGTTCCCCCCTCTCCTCACATGTGTTGCTAAATTATTGCAGGACCAGTGTGTCAAGACAAAGGAATGAGAAGGAGATGGGGGCTGTGAAATCATCCTTGGCCTCCGTGCGTGCTTCCTTCCCTGGGGAGGGAGGAAGGAGGGGGGTGGGCGGGGGGGAGTGGAGACGGCTTCTCTCTTATCCTCCAGATAAGGACATTTTCGCAGGAGGTTTTTCAAAACGAATCAACAGTTCAGAAGCATGGTAAGAAGTGGCTGCCCAGTCCCCCATGAATGCGTGTGTGATACTGAGGTGGTAAATCAGGAGCACACGCCGGGACTCCTGTCCCCTAACGCAGCTCAACCACACGCCGGGACTCCTGTCCCCTAATGCAGCTCAGCCACACGCTGGGACTCCTGTGCCCTAACGCAGCTCAGCCACACGCTGGGACTCCTGTCCCCTAACGCAGCTCAACCACACGCCGGGACTCCTGTCCCCTAACGCAGCTCAGCCACACGCCGGGACTCCTGTGCCCTAACGCAGCTCAGCTCAGCCACACGCCGGGACTCCTGTCCCCTAACGCAGCTCAGCCCCATGCCGGGACTCCTGTCCCCTAACGCAGCTCAGCCCCACGCCGGGACTCCTGTGCCCTAACGCAGCTCAGCTCAGCCACACGCCGGGACTCCTGTCCCCTAACGCAGCTCAGCCACACGCTGGGACTCCTGTCCCCTAACGCAGCTCAGCCCCACGCCGGGACTCCTGTCCCCTAACGCAGCTCAGCCACACGCTGGGACTCCTGTCCCCTAACGCAGCTCAGCCCCACGCCGGGACTCCTGTCCCCTAACGCAGCTCAGCCCCACGCCGGGACTCCTGTGCCCTAACGCAGCTCAGCCCCACGGTGGGACTCCTGTGCCCTAACGCAGCTCAGCCACACGCCGGGACTCCTGTCCCCTAACGCAGCTCAGCCACACGCTGGGACTCCTGTCCCCTAACGCAGCTCAGCCCCACGGTGGGACTCCTGTGCCCTAACGCAGCTCAGCCCCACGGTGGGACTCCTGTGCCCTAACGCAGCTCAGCCACACGCTGGGACTCCTGTGCCCTAACGCAGCTCAGCCACACGCCGGGACTCCTGTCCCCTAACGCAGCTCAGCCACACGCTGGGACTCCTGTCCCCTAACGCAGCTCAGCCCCACGGTGGGACTCCTGTGCCCTAACGCAGCTTAACCACACGCCGGGACTCCTGTCCCCTAATGCAGCTCAGCCACACGCTGGGACTCCTGTGCCCTAACGCAGCTCAGCCACACGCTGGGACTCCTGTCCCCTAACGCAGCTCAGCCACACGGTGGGACTCCTGTCCCCTAACGCAGCTCAGCCACACGCTGGGACTCCTGTTCCCTAACGCAGCTCAGCCCCACGCCGGGACTCCTGTCCCCTAACGCAGCTCAGCCCCACGGTGGGACTCCTGTCCCCTGACGCAGCTCAGCCACACGCTGGGACTCCTGTGCCCTAACGCAGCTCAGCCACACGGCGGGACTCCTGTCCCCTAACGCAGCTCAGCTGGATCGCTGACTGAAACAGTCGCAAGCAGACGTGCACCAGGCTCCGCACATCAGAAGGGCAGTAAAGCCGGATTAAGACTGTGACATCATCAACGTACGAGCGCCAAACCGGAAGCTAGCATTAGCGCTGAAAGAGATGGAGCCGCTTAGCTCCAGCATGGCTGAGGGGTGCAGATACGCGATGGTCCGTGTGTTAACCCTGTTTTTGGGGCTCTGGTGTGTTTCTGGGCGGTGGAACCCCTCCAGCATGCAACAGAGATTTCAAGCAGGGGGGGGTTGGGGGGCTTGGGGGGGTGGGGGTGGGGGGGCCGGGAGATGGGGGGGAGGAGTTGTGGACGGTTATCAACGTCCCATCAGTCCTGAAAGCCCCCGGAGCTGTTTTTCCAGCGCGGCGTTAAATCTTCAAGGCTATCGTGCTCGCGCCCGAGCGCTAGCAGGTTCGCGTCCCGATGGCGAGATAGCGGCGGCGGCGTTCCGCGGCTCGCCGTCCGTCGCCGTTTGAAGTCGGGGTGACGAATGAGGCGGAGATCTCCGGGAGATAAGGGGAGTCGGGTCCCGTGAGTCACGTGACAGGCAGTCAACAGCCCATCAATCAAAACACTGCCGCCGCGGGGACGTCCCACCGCTGGAATGTTTATGAAGCTGATTTTATCTGGGGGCTTCTGCTCTGTGTTTCAAAGAGAAACGGTTTAAAAAACCTGGAATGGAAAATGTGTACGTTTCCTCCAAAGGTACCCGTCACCTAATTTGGCTGACTCGTCACAGAGTTAAAACAGCATGTGAGGAGGAAGACACGTTTGGGATGCAGGCAGACGTGGTGCCCCTGCCCTGGTTTCCTGTTTACAGCATTGCATCGTGGGAGAGTCTACAGCTCTCAGCTTCCTTACATTTCAATAACTTATTTATATATTTATTTCTTTATTTTTACCAAACTTGAGTCAACAACCTTTACAGCCTGAAATAGCTGAAAAGGACATAAACATTAGGACACTGGTCTGCAGGACATCCAGGCCTCCGGGGGGCAGTGTAGTATGCACCAAACACAAGGAACTTAGGGGTGGGGCACAGGTTTTTGGACAGGCATGTGAACGGTAAAGTACATTTTACACTTAAAGAGTACCTCACATAAATGCTATAGACTTTACTGTGAAAATTTCATGTGTATTCATGCAAAAATAAGAAGTGTACTGTTTTAGTTATTTTACTTATTGTAAAAAAAATTACATAATTAGGCAATTTCATAGATTCCCATTTTGTGAGCAGGCAGGACTGAGTCGTCTCTTTTATACGACTAATTTTAATATGTAAAAATGACGTGTTATGTAACGCCATTTTTAAGTACTGATGGCCTAATTGGTCCAGTGCCCTCTTCGTGCCGAATGAACAGGGACACGCAGGCGCACCCCTTGGTCCTAAAGTCCAGGGCATTTGAGGTGCTGGTGGGGAGAGCTACTGAGCAAACGGTACAGAGAGGTACGCTGTCAGGAAAGAGATGTGCGACCTGTGCTCGGCTAATTGCCTCAAACAGGTTGCTCACCTCATTTTTGTACTTCCCCATTCCAGCTCATGCCGCGTAGTAGGAATTGTGCAAATCCGGTCTCTGACAGTAATAGGCCATGAAATTGGCTCACGCAGACAACGGGTGCGGCTGAATTCCTTTTTTCCAGTAAAAGATGAAAAATGTATTCGCACAAACAATGAACGCTCTGCTTGTCAAGACGTTCCTGTCTTCAGAGAACAGGCAGCCCCATACAGTCTTTCTTTTGTGACTCCGTTGCTTCGCACGTGTTTACGCACATCTTCGTTTCGAGCACGCTTGGTTTAGAATGTTCTTTCCCCCTCTGCCGTTATCTCTTTAAAAACCTGCATGATCTCAGGGAAAAAAAATCAAGCTTCTTTTCATAGCCTGGCGGTAATTACTAAAAAAAAAAAAAAGAAGTCTCCTTACTCTTCGGAAAAATATGTCTGGAATTTTAACATGAAAATTGTACACGTATGGATTTATGATTGCTTCCCAGAAGAGCCACTGACAGATGGATGCACTCATGAAATCTTTTTTTTAGATCGTACGGTTGCCAGGGATCGTCCATAATCTTAGAAATCGCTGAACTATCCTGTGATTGACAGCAGAGATGGAGCAGCAGAGTGTCGGTATTTTAAGAAGACGACACAGAGGACTCATCGTACCAACGGCCACGTGCGTTTCCTCTCTGGAGGGAAGACTTATTTGGAGGGTCCAACGGCTGAATGCGGGATTAGTGTGTGTGTGTGTGTGTGTGTGTGTGTACATGTGTGTGTGCATGTGCATGTATGCGTCTGCGTGTGTGCGTGTGCCTACGTGTGTGTGTGTGTGCGTGTATGTATGTGTGTGTGTGCGTGTGTCTACATGCGTGTGTGCATGTGCGCGTCTGTGTGTGTGGGTGTGCGCGCCTATATGTGTGTGTGCATGTGTGTGTTTGTGTGTACCTCCACTTTGAAAAAGCCTAATACTGTTTTACGTCGATATGCATCAATTACCAGATTTGCTTTGAAGTTTTACAACTTAAGATAGCTTTCACATATCACCACCAAAATGCATTTTTAACTGCCACAATATCCTTGTTTCCATTACTTATTGAAGGGCTGCTGACTATTGTACTTTCATGCAGGCCTGTCAACTGGCTAAAAATTTACAGTTGATGTTGTATTTAAAAAAGGGAAAAATTAGGTTAGATTGAAATATTATTTTAAAATTAAACTTTCATTTTAATAATTAGATTTATTTCTCATTCCAGGATTATTCAAATTTTGAATCTAAATCTGGCAGTCCTGCTCTCTTGCACTCTGGGGAAATGGAGATATGTGATACAGCATAGTATATATATGGTCATTTACTCAATCCAAAATATGACAAATAACCTTTATGCTTTAATATTATGTGTACATAAACAGAATATAATGCAGAGCATGAGTAATTACTTTTATCACCATGTGCAATGCCAAGCGTTCGCTGGAGCGGTGTAAAGCGCACTGCCATTGGACTCTGGAGCAGTGGAAATGTGTTCTCTGGAGTGATGAATCACGCTTCACTATCTGGCAGTCTGACGGCCAAATCTGGGTTTGGTGGAATGCATAGTGCCAACTGTACTGTCCTGGATAGTGTGAACTGTAAAGTTTGATGGAGGAGGAATCAGGGTCTGGGGCTGTTTTTCATGGTTTGGGCTAGGCCCCGTAGTTCCACTGAAGGGAAATCTTAATGCTACAGCATACAGTTACATTCTAGAGAATTGTGCTCTTCCAACTTTGTGGCAACAGTTTGGGGAAGCCCTTTCCTGTTTCAGCAAGACAGTGTCCCCATCCACAAAGTGAGGCCCTTAAAGAAGTGGTTTGCCGAGTTTTGTGTGGAAGAACTACACTAGCCTGCACACAGCCCTGATCTCTAACCCATCAAACACCTCTGGGATGAATTGGAACACTGACTGCCAGCCAGGCCTTACAGCCAATGAGAGTACCCAACCTCACTAATGCTCTTGTGGCTGAATGGAAGCAAATCCCTGCAGACATGTTCCAAAATCTACCGGAAAGCCTAAGAGCAACAAAGAGGGGGTGTGGCCGTAGTTTTAGAATAAGATGTTCAACAAGTACACGTGGGTGTGATGTTCAGGTGTCCTCATACTTTTGGAAATGTGGTGTATTTTGCCAAATCCAAAAGCTGTTTTGGTCATTAAAGACAACACCCTCGCTGGAGATAATAGTCGTTTCTCCACCTGCTCAAGCCTTCCACAAATAATTTACAGAGTTTTCCTGAAAGTTACACAAGCAGTCGAACTCCAGATCTGCCCGAACGGGTGACTGCGGTCCAAACATGTTTGAACAAGGCCGTTCTGTGGATTGAGCTAAAGCTTGGCTTGTCCTCAAAAAGCACTCGACACCAGGTGCCGCAATCTAAGAAAGACAAAATCCGACTGGTATTACCAGCGTTGGTTTCTCTATCTATCCTGGCATGCTTCAGTGCTTTGAGGAAAGACTGCATTTTGCATCGTATCACACGGTGTGAAACATACCATTGGAGGAGAGCCCAGCCAATCGGGACCCTTCACTGACTCCTGCTGTTTTCCCTGTGTCCTCAGCTGCCCGATCATGGGTGCCCAGGATGTTCTTTTTCAATATTTCATTCGGATGAATAATGCATTTCTCTGCTTCCACGCAAATGCTTTAAAAAGATCGAATTATAGACTGGAGGAAATTATAGCCGCCGTGTATTAATCTTTCAGGGGAGCTCTCCGACGGAACGCGGGGTCCGCGTACCGAGCGTGTTGCCGTCATGAGCTGAGGAGCAGGAAGCTTGAGAGGGCACGTGCGCTCGTAGTCCAGCTCGGTGGTGTGGGGCTGTGGAGCGAATACCGTGCACTGCTACAGAGGGATGGCTCCGCCTCCTGCACCCCAAACAGCGGTGCGATTGGCCGGCTCAGCTGGAGCCCTTGGTCTTTAGCTCAGCTGGTGAGCCCTGTCTGCTTCCGGTAGGCCCAGTGGATGGCAAGACGAGAGAGAGTTTAAAACCTTGAGCTGATCTACCTCTGTTACATTTTGGCCAAGACTGGGATGCTGTAGCAAGCGATGAAGTAGGTGAAGGCCTGTTGATGGAGCGTGATGTGAGAGTAACGGTGTCCAGCTGTCTGTGAGTGTGTGCTTCCTTAATAAGCTGGAAAAATATTTTTTGATATGTCAGGGTAAGCAGGGACGGATCTTGCGGTGATGTAAAAAACACAGGTCTGTGTGGGGGGGGGGGGGGGGGGGTTCAAGTAGCTCCCATCTTCCCATAAAAACTGCTTTTACACCGATAATTAAATGCTTCCTTTAACCTGTCAAATATGCCATGCGAAAGCATGTTTTATTCAACACAAACAAGTGGGCCGAAGCATCGTATTTTACTGAACGTAATTTATGAACATATTTTTAATGGCATTTTTAATACTAGGTAAAGGTCCTGCTGTGTACACAGAAAAAATGTCAACCCTAACGGAGTACGTTTTTTAAATCCCTCGCACCTGCTGGAGAGTAATTATCGCAGAGCTCTTTAGTGTGTGCGTATTAGCATAATGTTTTATATCACGCATAACATTAACGACTGTAATAAGCGTAATGGTAATGCGTGGTAACTCGGCGCTGCTTAGCGCGAGTCGATGTCCGTGTTTAAAGTGATGGTGAGGGGGATAGCCTGAGAGCTCAGACCCGCCACCCCACCCACCCGCTCAACAAAGCTCAATAGGAAAGACCTGGCTGTTTAGACTGGTGCTAAATGGCTTTGCGCGGCTAGCCTGGAGCCCTATCCTGTGTCAGGACCGAGCAGCTTAATTAAAAAGCTTTAACTGTACTGCCGTTGATCCTCCAGCTAGCCCCTAGTGCAGGAAGCGGGGGGGATTCCCCCGGTGTGACGCGCGGAACACAACGGACGCTTCTGCTCGCACGCATGACTTCATCTCGCTCTGAACAGGTACAGACACAACGCTGATTTATGCTTTCACGGGAAAAACTCCAAGGCGAGGTCGATGTACGCCATATTTTGTCGCGCCGAGAAACAAAACAGCCATTTACTGACGCCGGTTGGAGAAAGCGAATCATTTTCCGTCGGCAGCACTAAATCTGGAAGTCTTCTGAAGGTTGGCGTTGAAAGCAAATAATTTTAGCAGGGCCGGGTTTCTGGATCTACTGGGCGGCGATCGTGATTATCGCAGGAAAGAACGTCGTCGCATTTATCCTCTCTGTCTTTTATCTGCCGAGGGGCTGTCAGGCCCAGATTTGCCGAAGTACGAAAGAAAACAGCACAGTTATGATTTTTATATTTTTTTTAAAACGGCTTTGGACAAGCCTTCAGTTTTGCAATACTTTCTTCTTCTTTTTATTTTTTCACTCTGCCCACAAATCCAAATTTGGTACAGTATTAAGCTGTCGGTTGTGTGAGTGGCGCCACCGACTCGGATTTCAGCTGCAATAAAGCAAAAAGAAAAACGGGGGGGGGGGGGGGGGGGGAAGAAGAAGAAGAAAGGAAAACAATTATGGGCCGCACGTTAAAGTAATTACACCGGGGGCCCCCGAGGAGCGGCTGTGCCGTTCGGCGCGCTCGGGGTCCCAGGGAACAGGAACACGGAGACTTTACGACAACACGGTCTCATAATTTTTATCGCCGTTTCTATTGATACATTTCCCACACCGTCCCCGTGATTTACACCACTGCTGCGGGTCTCTCAGGATGAGGCAGGCTGCTGACGGGGGAGGCCTTCCTGCTGCAGCGCGCTCCCCTACGCCTCTTACATAAATAAATAAAACATTAATGAGCGCTCTCTCTCGCGCTCTCTGTCTCCCTCGCTCTCTTTCCTACCCCTCTCTCTCCCTCTCTCTCTCTCTCTCTCTCCGCAGCAGCGCCGACCTCCAGCCCCCTGCCCCTTCACCCAGGTTCTGCTCGGAACCGAAAGGGAGGACGGTAACCGGCTGACTAGGCACAAGCTCACCTTGTTGCTAGACCTGCTTTAAAAAAAAAAACAAAAAAAAACACGGGCTTCAATTTTAATGGGGAAGGCCGCGAGACTGCGCATAGAGAGAGTGTGTGTGTTGGAGGAGTGCCCAGAGGAGAACTTTTCTTCTACAAACAGATGAGGTGTGTGTGGTGGGGGGTGGTGGATGGCGGGGCGGGGGAGGGTGGGGGGGGGGGGGGGGGTCGGAGCTCTCAGTAAAACCAGAGAGGCACGTTTCTACTTGCTGTGATTTTTGCAGACTGCGCTGTGTTTTTACACACAGCACGCACACGGCGAGACAGGAAATTGCCGGAGGACGGCTGGAACGAGAGGGGCCGCTTCCTGCGAACCGGGGAGGGAGACACGAGCCCCCGCCGAGAAGCCCTCTGTGAAGCAGACGCGTCCCGCGGAGGGCGTCTCGGATTCGGGCGGCTGCGCCCGACCGCCGGACCGGTCACGTTTGGGGGAGGTCGGGAAAGGGCGAGCGTTTTAGCCGATCCCCGCGTCCCGTCCCGTCCCGCCTGCGCCTCCGGGCCTCTCATCCTCACGGGGGGGGGGGGAGATTTACGGCGGGCCTCAGGCCCGACACGCACCTGACAGGACGGCCCTGGAAGACACGCGGGGGGGGGGAGAGCGGATTGAGAAATGGCTGCTTGGAGAGGAGCTCCAGACAGCAGCACAATGTGTACTTATTGATTTCCTCTTCCCCAGGGCGGTCGGGGGGGGCGGGGGGGGGATAGGGGGCTCTTTGCAAAGGTTACACAGTGTAAGTGTTAGTTTAGAGTCTGCAGCCGGTCATGCCAACACACTCCTGCCGCTGTCCATTTGCATGCATGTTTGTGTGTGTGTGTGTGTGTGCATGTTTGTGTAAGTGTGTATGTTTGTGTGTGTGTGTGTGTTTGCATGCATGTTTGTGTGTGTGTGTGTGTGCATGTGTGTGGGTGTGTGTATGTAAGTGTGTGTGTGTGTTTGCATGCACGTTTGTGTGTGTGTGTGTGTGTGTGTGTATGTAAGTGTGTGTGTGTGTTTGCATGCATGTTTGTGTGTGTGTGTGTGTGTGTGTGTATGTAAGTGTGTGTGTGTGTTTGCATGCACGTTTGTGTGTGTGTGTGTGTGTGTGTGTGTGAGTGTGTGTGTGTGTACATATTGGGACAGGGGTGTGGGAGTTACTCGACCGGCTGACCCAGTTCTCTCCCAGCCCTGTTCGTCCGCCCGGTTCCCTGGCCTTCTGCAGCCCCTCTTTCAGCAGGCACTGTGCTGAGGAGGGAACCAGGAGGGAGCAATCTGCAGTCAAAAGGTCACGCAGTTCAGCCTCAATCTGCTGCCGCTCTCTGTCAGAATGCTCCGGCTTCCACCTCCTCCCCGTGCTCACATGCTGGTGAATGTCCCCCTCTGGTGGACGCCACCGGTACCTGCAACGTGGAGAGAAGAAATAATTATCTTTCCATCTTCACGCTGACATCAAATGGAGCCCATGGGGGAGATGTTTGCGATTAGCACTTACGGGCCGCACAGAGGGGAACATTATCAGAATTGGGAGGTTTTATGAAGGAGGCGGGATCGCTGTACGGCCGAGGTCCATCGGCTGTCGTTGGGATCCTGTTTGAGTTGATTTGGTGCCCCCAGCCTCCCGCTGCTCGTTGGCTAACGCTTCTCTGAAGTGGCGCCATTCTGTACGAAATCCGCCGTTGAACGTTCCGGAGAATGTGCACTAGTTTAACCCTTGAAGGCGTGGCATCGCAGTGATGCGATTAGAATGTTCTTGACTGAGCATTCCGATGCTGATGTAACGACCACTGCTGGTAATTTAAAGCAGTGGAGTTCTAGAACACTGATTTAGACTTATGAAAAACATTCCGAAAAGCCTGCTCTTCAAAGGGTTAATAAAACAGAATCATAATGTTTTTTCTACTGCTACTAGTAATGAAGGGTTTACAATAAAAAGGGCCTCACTGTTTTGCATCAATTGATTTATTCTGTACATTTACTGCCGCCTGGTATTAGGGGAAATGGTGGAAACATTACATCAGCATCCTCTGAGGCTTGTATTAATCCATGTCCATGTGAAATGTGTAAAAAGAACCAAAAACGCAGAGCTGAAATGGAGCAGACTTCACGCTGTTTTTATGGAGTTTCTCTCTATTTTACTTTCTTTTGATAAACAACAGCAGAGCTTGCGTGCAGATGCAGGTCACCTAACAGATGGAAGGAAACAGGCTGTTGAGGCTGTTGAGTGATCCTCCTGCGGCACCTCTTCTGACACCCAGTCTGTGACATCCAATCAGTGCTTTGCCTCACAACTGTCATGTAACGCCAGAGCGCATTCATTTACAGCATTACATTACATTACTGGCATTTAGCAGACACTCTTAACTGGTGAAACTTGCCACAACTTTAGCATTTTTCGATTTTTACATTTTCATTCATTTACACTGCTGGATATTTACTGAAGCAATTTAGGTCACGTGCATCTCTCAAGGGCACGACAGCGGCGTCCTCGCTGGGAATCGAACCCACGACCTAAAGGTTCAACAAGATTTCTTAGCCATCATTATACTGCATATATCTTCGCACATATTCTGGGAAATGCATCATTGTGTCTTTATTAATTGTGAAAAGTGAGAGCAGGGTGGAATTCGAGGGTTTTAGCGAAACCGAACGAAAACCGTGTGAGGAAGCCGAAGAGGCGGCATCGCCGGCTTCTTCGACTTTTCGCCATTTTCTGGGGGCGACTCCACAAATAGCTGCCGCCAGATTTGGAACAATCTTCTTATCCTGGGTATGAGAAAACGGCTGAAAGATGGAAGGACAAGAACGGATGAACCGAGAGACGAGGTCAGCGCACGTGACAGGGTAACAGACGCTTGGCGTTACGTAACGTGAACAGGAACAGGACTCCGGGAAGATTTTGATTACACCGCTACTGAATGATGTCCAGCACTGTTTGTACCTAGGAAGAGAGGCCCAAGAGAAACATTATTAGGAGCAGTTATGTGCAGTTAGGAATTTCCCATGTTATGTGTGGGAACTACTTTCATGGACATTCTACTTCACTGATGTATCCTTTGAGCGATAGTGTGCTAGTTTTTTTAAATCATATGCAGTAATTGAATAGCAAATGTGTGCAAGTAGCTCATTACCGCTGCACTGAAGTGCAAATCTCATCAGCAATAAAGGCATACATCATATTTTCGTTAATAAGTAGTTGTGAAATGTGATATCGACATAACTATGAAAACACAGAAACAGGCCTAGTGGGCTCCATAGAGAGTGGAAGAGAATGAGAAAGTGTTTCGTGCGTAGAAATCACAGCCTGTCTACATGCAAAAAAATTTGATTTCATACCATTACAAAGCAAAGATTTAACACAGAGAAAGATTTAGTGGACAGTATTGGCTTACCCTGCTGGGGTGTGCAGTAACTGAGATACGATGGCATTAACGAGTGCATGCATACTGGAATAAAGCATGTCACCTATCTTTTTTATCAGCTGGAGAAAGACTCCGTGAAACAGGAGAGAGGGGGGAGGTGGGTCACCAGATGAGCTTGTTGCTCAGAATCTGGTCAGCAGTAATTTTCAAAATCCACCCTTAAGATTTGTCACATTTAAGGGGTCCGTCGTGAAGGCGATCCTTTCATTCGACGTTTCCACCCTGAAACCAGTCTGCTCTCTAATGCACTGACTCAGACTCGGTTTGTCCCAGAGAAATGCACGCGGCGCACTGGCGTGAGCTTGGGGGGTCTCAGGCGCGCACGTAGAGACACGCCACGGGCGCATTTCATTTTCAGATTCTAATAAATTTTTAGGCCGGGACTCTGGAACGAAAATAGCCACACGGGCTTTGCGGTACAATCTGTGCCGAAGACAATCCAGTTTCTCAATATGTGGCAAATCCACCATAAAACACCTTTGCAATGCTCTGACACTCTTCTCAAATGAAAAAATAAATGAACGAATCACAGACTCAGAAACTTGCTCCAGCCTCCGATTGGTCGGAAATATAAACGGTAAATACAGGACATTTATAGTTTCTTACATATTTTTTAATACAAGTATAGTTGACAGGGCATGCCTTCACAGAAACAAGATTTGCTCACATTAATCTCCAAATCATTACAGAGAGCATGAAGGAGGTTCTTATCCCCCGTTAGCTTTCACAATGCAGACAATTATATTCCAAAACAAATGACACAGTTTACAGCAAATTAAAAAAAAAACGTTTTCATTATACACAGATCAAAGAGGCAGTGGGTAATCCTGCAAGAACACAATCCAAACAGATGGAAATCAGACGGAGACACAACGCTGTGCCTCAGTCAGTACTGGTGTTTTTTTTTTTCTTTTTTCTGTCTCGCTTTCCGCAGCAGTTTTTAACACGGCTGTGTTATTCCGTGCTGATGAAAGTTCTCGCTGATAAAAACCGACAGCGACGAACACAGCTACATTAACCTCAATGAAGGGAAAGAAAAAGGCTGTTTTCCCCCCCGTCTCTCCGTCCCGCTGAGGATTTTGACGGAACGCTCCGAGCGGCGGAAGGAAGGCAGGTGATGTCTGCGCGAAGAGCAATCGCAGCTGTTGGAACCTTTCGCAAAATTTGGCAGCCGCAGCGCGTAACGGCTTCTCTCTGGCTCCGCCAAGCATTTGTCTGAATGAACGGGCTGTTCCTCCGCTGCAATACGTCCATAATTAATAAAATACGACCCGAAAGTACAAAGCCTAAACGACTCCGTCTCTTCGCAAGCGGTGCTTTGGATAAATGGCCAGATTAAGCATGATGGATGACCGACATTCGGATTAGCCGCGGGCACGGGCGCCTCATCCCGGTTCATATTAATTAGGTAGAGATCCAAACACAGTTTAACGGAGCCATTAAAACGTCGTGCTGCGGGAGATGTATAATGGCGGGAGTGTAATATTCGGGACCGTGCACACGGGGCCTCTCCCGCGCTCATTTGTCAGGCTAGCGGTGCGAGGTGGGTCCGGGAAGAGTGTTATTGGCTCAGGACTCTTAGCTGGGAGGGGGGTCATTTTTCGTGTTCAGTCTGTGTCTCTCACCCTGACAGAGTCCACAAGGTGACTTTATCCACCCCCTCCCCCCCCCCACCCTGCCCCTCACACCCACAGCCACACCAGGAGGAGGCCAGCCAGCAGGGCCAGGCAGTGCAGTGTGCCAGGGCGGCAGCAGGGGGCGCTGTTGCACAGGTCCGTATCGCAGCAGTGGATTCGCACCCCGGGCAGCTCCTGCTGCTGGCAGTGCCGCGACGTGGCGCAGCCGCTGGTCAGAACGATCCCCAGCGCCGCTGCCAATCACACAGAAAAGGGGAGGAGTTTAGCAGGGTTACCTACAGGGTTACTCCAAGTGTGTCAAACGAGAAATAACCTAGCCAATTAAACCAATGGAGCTGCTCAGCTGTGGTTTGGTATCAGTGTGTGGACGTGTCACAGCCTGTCCTCACATCATTTTATTGACCCTGAGGGCAAGGGCATGAGGAAGAGTGGGAGCATGCAGGGAGGGGGTGTGATTATTGAGGGAGGGGGTACGGTCATACTAAAAGGGGGTGTGATCATTAAGGCTATCAGAATGCTGGGAGGGGGGTGTGGTCTTGGAGGGAAGGGATGTGGGCATTGAGAGAGGGGGTGTGGTCATGGAGGGAGGGGTGCGGTCATTAAAAATCACAGGGAGGGTGTGTATCTGCTGTCCTGACAGTTTTGTGGAGCTCATTCCACAGTTGAGCTCTCCAAGAGAGAGATCAAGAGGGGGGACTCTTCAGGAAATGCAAGGTAATTTAGGATCCTGCATCCTGTCTCCTAAAAAACAATTTGCCAGATTGGCCCTCGCACATGGTGCTATCTGCCAAACGTCTTGTTTGACCCACTTACGTCTGTAATGAGGATTGAGAGCGGAGGACGGCGGTGGCTCAGAGCCCATTTCCCTCCAGTGAATACAAATACAGCCACAACAAAGTCCAGACTCCCTTCCCACAAAATAGGCTACCATTCATCCACAGCCAAGATAAAGTTATTACAACAGGAATACATTAACTGATATCCTCTGTCCCATGAAAAAGTGTTCTCCCTACTCTGAGCCCGTGAGTTCCTTTACTGGGAAAAATAAACTCACAATGTACTCCACCAAGCAAAAAAATGTTTTAATGAGCACAAGATTACTTAAAGAACAATCATTTTAGTGGCTGTGTCATTCTAGGCATGCTGGAGCCTTGCTGTGTATCCGATTAAGCGACTGTTTATACAGTCCCATCCATCTACATTAAGAAATCTGGATGTGCTGTTAAATCTTTGTGGATTCCAACCGCAAAGTATTTAAACCAGCAGGACAGATTTTGCATTCCTCGTTCACATTAGCACCGAATAATTCTCGAACAGCACTCACTAACAAACATCCAATTATCACGGAAATGCAGGCTGCGCGTTTACCGTGTTGTTTGCTAAACGCTAACTCTCAGGACAATCGGATTCCCTTTAAGAGGGAAAGACACGTAATTGGTAACCTTCGGAGCAATCTGATACCCTTTGGGAGATGCGTAGCTTATAGACCCTTGGGTCTCCATTCCGATCCTCATTTATATGCCCTCGATCGATCCCCGCTAATAGCTCCATCTGAGCCTGGTAATTATTTAGCAACAACCTGACCTGTATACCGCAGCTGAGAACAGGATTGAAGGATGAAGACGCTTTGGTCAATGTATTGCTGAACGGTAGTAATTTAGCGTCTTATTGCGCTGTGAAATTAGAATTGGTGAGTGGCACCCAGGCAGGTTGGGTGATTAGGCTTGACGGATTTAGAATTTGTTAACATCGGACAACACGCACTTCTGGAAACGTATTTGGGGCGGGGGGGCTATTTAGGGTAGGATGAGCGGAAGGGAGGTGGTTAACACGCCTTTACAAGGCATCTGCCAACCTTATGGGCGGTGTGAGTGGTATGATCACTCTTGCTGAACACTGGCAGAATTCCTCCTTTTAATCCTAAGTTTCTCTCCCTTGATGAAATAAATTGCTTAAATTCACATTACTTCTGAAAAATCAATCAATTTAAACTGTCTCTTAAATATTTTAACTGAATGTTAATGCAGTTCAAGCTTTATGAATTACATCTTCAGGCTCAGAAATAAAAAATGTTTCTTAAAACGTTTGAAACTTGTAGTACTACAGTTCAAACATGGTCATATACAGCCCCTGCTGCTGGCTCGGGAGAGTGAAGACTACTTCTTTTCTAGTCTCAATATTTAAATCTAGATTAAGAACGCACCTCTATGCTCAGGCTTATAATCAGTTATAGCCTGGAGACAGGGTGCGAGGAGCCTGTAGTCATAGAGCTTTATGGGTGGCAATCCTTTCCTTACTGTCACCTGTAAATCAGCTGTGACCCAACTTTACATGGGCTGGCTCTTGATAGGCGGGTATGGTTGTCTACCCCTCATGACTGCATGGGCTCGCCATCCCTGTCCTAGTAGCTATGCAGCCATATATTACTCCTGGCGGGGTCCCCCCAATGCATAATACTGCCCCTTTACCCACTGTCTGCTATATTGCAAATTCCCTAATTGCCGTTTCTACCTGAGGGTGAGGGTGAAGCAGGTTTTTGTTTTAGCCCAGCAACTACAACACCTGATTCAACTAATTAACTAATCATGGTCTCCAATCAAGACCTTGATAAATAGAATTAGGAAACAAAACAGAACAAAAACCTGCACTCACACCGGCCCTTTTTGGACAAGATTGGACACCCCTGGTATATATATAACAATCTGCCTGCATGCAATTATGTAACATACTATATGGTCCCATTTTTTGCTTTTCATATCATATGACTTGTGGAACATGTATATTTATATCAGCAGGACCAGAGTGGTGTTGTGGGAGGCCTGTTGTTCCTGGACGCTAGCTCCAGTCCCTGGCCGATTGGAGCCGGGCCAGGTTTTGCAGCTGGTCAGGACACGTTCACCTGAAGGCAGTGATTCAGTCACAGCCCTAATTAGACCCACAAAGCACTACGGACTGAGGAGGATGAGGTTAGTAGAGCCTGGCGAGTGGCAATTAGTGGTCGTTGGAGTAGTGGAGCCTGCTTTTACATGAGGATGTGGGACGGCAGAGTGTGGGAAAAGAGGTAAGGAGAGCGTTGTTTCTTATTTTTACTCAGGAGTGCAGGACCCTGTTTCACAATGCAAGGGGGGTATTTCATGAAGCTGCGTTAGCTGGATAACTGCGCTAAGTAAAACACGGAACGGCTCTTTTTACTTCGGTCCATGTTCCAGATTTGGGAGGATTTCCGGGTTTTACTCGGCGCAGTTGTCCGGCTGACTCAGTGACGCTGCGCGGAGGTGAAACGCCGGCCGGGAGGGCGCTACTCACTGCTCTCTGTCTTGAGGCAGAAGCGGTGCTTGAAGCCCTTGTGCGAGTGGGAGCAGGTGATGACCTCGGGGTTGGAGCAGCCCACGTCCACGTACCTCCTCTCCTGGATGATGTTGCAGCCGTAGCATTGCAGCGCGTGAGCTGAGCCGCGGGCAGGGAGAGCGGAAAGGAACGTTAGCCGCGGACGTCGCGCACATCGTCCGCTCAAACGTCAGAGAGTCAGACTGGTTGAGAGACATTGGGCCTCATTCCCGAAACGTGAGTACGAGCACTTTTGATCGTAAACTGTGCGTAAGAACGTTTCCGCGAACATTTTGGGATTCATCATTTTTTTCCTATCTGTACGTGTTCGTGGCTGTTTCCTAGTGCTAATCACGTGAACAGGGTTGCTCATAAAATTTACAAACATTTGGCATTCATCACCTCATACACCTGGGATATGCACAAAAACAAAGGTCTGGACATGTGTCATGAATCCCATATCTGTTTTTCGTAGGAACATTTTTAAGAACAAAAGTATGAATAATTTAAGAAAGGTTTTGTGAATGAGGCCCAATGGTTCCTGGTGTTCCTGACATGTATGCAGAAGGTCCAGGTTATAGTCCTGTGATGAGAGTGCTTGTGATGGGATGACAGGGACTGTAGTGACAGTCCAGTAAAGTGGATATAACGTGTTTTACCAGCTCGACTTGTGCACCCTTTACTTTTTGAGAATGACTGACTGAACTCTGACTGAACTGTAATTTCTTACAAATGGAAATTCTTACAGATGGTTCTTCTTACCAAGGGTCCAACCTCCACAGGGAGGAGAAGCCAGAATTCAGCAGATTTTACACTTCCGCCCTGTTATGGTCTCCTTTCTTCCGAAAGCGCTCAAGATTATGGGTGTCGAAACCATACCAAGGAGCTCAAATTACAGCACGAGCGATGTTCCTCACAGTGTGTAAAGTTAGGCTGCGTTCACACTGCTGCTTTGATATCTGTCAAAAATGCACAATTGTTTTCAAAGAGAGCAACACATTGGCAGATGATTGAGACCAGTGCATGGCAGTACATAAAAATAACATTCAGTTGAACCTTTGGCTGACCTTTGACTTCATTCTGATATGCATGTACAGCAGCCAATGAGAGGCGAGCTAGGGCAGGAGCAGGCGCTCAGTGGGCGGGGCTTATGGTCGTTTGCATTTTCCAGCAAGATGAAAGAGAAGCTCATTTTGGCTCTGAGCGCTCACCAAGAGCGGTTTCATCCATCCGTAAAGACGTATAAAGAGCGCTCACAGCGGGCGCTGCCGTTAGCATGGCTGAAATATGCGCATTCGTTTACCTCAGAAAGCCCATGAGGCTTGCTAGATGCAGCTCTATAGGATATGACAGGCTAACAAAATAACGTAATTTACCTCAGATCCTTATGGGGCTAGCTGGAGGTCGCTATACTTGCGGACGCGGCTACGTTTGCTTGCAAATCTGTGATTTTTTTTTTTCATTATAATTTGGAATTCTCAGCTCTGTTTGTTGGCCAGTCTTGTTGTTTCATCTTCCATTTGGAGGAAAGAGAGCTCAGGGAAATGTAATTTTAACCAAGAGGTTGCGGGTTTGAATAAATAAATGCTGTAAATAAAGACAATAAATATCATAAAGTGGTTTTGTGTTGGCACTGTCAGTCACCCAGGATTTTACCATACGGTAAGCAAATAAATAATTATGCTACTTCATAATTCCGGTATGCAGTGTATTTCTCTACTTTAAGTTTCCCCGGATTCCATATGTAGACAAACTGCGTGGAAATTCATGTTAATGAAAGCTGCCAAGAGAGCGACTAATTGTTTTGAGCGTCATTTGCAGTCTGATTAATGAAATCCTGTCGGGGTAGGCCTCCTCTAAGCGACCGAATAAAAAGCAGATCGCTTCCATAAATGTGACAATTTAATCAGTTTCTTCCCCCGCGAGGAGACGGCGGTTCATCAATCTGAAACGGGCGAGAGAGATGCTCGTGAAATGTCGCTTTCGCTGCTGCTGTTGCTGCAGCTGATGGGCTTAAAGTCACGCAGAAAAAGCCCGATTCGCAGAGAGAAACGCAGGGTGATTCTGCCGATACCCATCCCTGATTTACACACTACTGGAAGCGTAGCCCAATGTGTGGATTCACCAGCCAGGGAAGTTTATAATCAAAATTACCACAACATTAGCATGTGGGTTTACGTTAAGATAAGCATTACCACAACATTAACACGTGCGTTTACGTTAACACAAGCATTACCACAACATTAACATGTGGATTAACTTTAACTTCAGTTTTATAGAGCCTACTGTTTTACTGCACTTCTGAGGAAACCTGCTGGTCTTGGTTTTCAGTGATTGCTTTGACTCACCAGACTCTTAGCTCAACACCCATTTTCAAGCTGTTTACTCACAAAACAACTCCACGTAGAATTACGGAAACTTGTAAATAAGTAAAGCTGACTTCTTAAAATATACTGAGAAGCACGATTCAGGTTAAGCAGTACAAATAGTACTTTTGCAGGTGTATTAGAAGGTGTTCTTGTCAGTGAGTATGTGTATGGCTGAATCACGACTTGTTTTTAAAATAAGAACTTGTTAAGTGCGTAAAATTAAGTGTCACATGGTGGGAGTACTAAGAAGGAAACTTTGTGCCAAAGCAATGCCCATCTGGGTAAAAGGCCATCCCAGTGTGGATCGAAATTTAGGCCATGATATCTGAGTAAAAGATGAAATGCTTTTGGGCTGGCAGCAGACCTGGGTCAAATACGTATTTGTTTTGGATTCAAATGCTTTTCTACACTTTACTGATCTTGTCTGGTGTATTGGAACCAATGAAATGCTCTCAAAAAGTGCAAACCCCGCCTTCTGGTCTTATTGGCAGGCTCAATTACACCAGGCAAGATCAACAGAGCACAGAAAAGTATTTGAATCCAAAACAAATACGTATTTGACCCAGGTCTGGCTGGTGGACAAATGGTCCCCATATGTTCATATGCTTGTGTTCACGGGGTTAGCGGGACTCAATGGCAGGAGAATGGAGGGAAAAGCTCTTATGTGTGACCATAGTACTGATGGTCTGGTCTTCCCGGCTTCTTCCGCCTGTCACCGTGTGCCCGTGTCACATGACTGGTCATGTGACGGCCATCCGGAAACTTCCCAGTCATAATGCAGTCCAGCCAATGGGGACTGACTGTGGGTCTCCCTCCCTCTCACACCTGTGTTTCACCTGAGATCGCCTACAGGTGGCGTTTTGCCTTTTCCTTCGTTATTTTCTCTATTTTCATTAGTATGCGGTAAAAAAGCGCTACACAAATAAAATAAAATTGAATTGAACTGAATTTCCTCGCCGTTTCGCCGAGACACCGCTGTTCTCTCACCAGGTTAATCAGCCTCAAAGAAGCTGTTGTGGAGATTTTCAGAGGCGAATTAATCCCGCCAAATGCTCTGACAGAAATCACTTATCCGCCAAAGTCAACCCGGAGCGCCAGGCGTCCGCGAACGCCCGTCAGATTTCAGGATACGCATGTCAGGAGGCAGGAACAGAGAGATTAACTGAAATTTGAGATGAATAAAATACGACTGCCTCCGTTGGAGTGCTGTGAAGTGCCGCACGTCAGGGAACAAATTCAGCCTGAGTCGGCATTGATGTCTCACCCCCCGTTTATAATATCTCTCTTTCTGACAAAATACAAAGAGGGGAAAAAAAAAGCATAGACGGGATGACGCCTTCCCCTCGGGAGACTGATGATTTGAGAGGAAGGAGGGAGATATTTAAATGAGACATCTGGTGTCACTCCAGGATTCGGTGCAATTCGGCTGGCTGTTGTAGCTGTGAATGGAGCCACCTGACCTCGCTGTCGAGTCTTGGGTCCCGGAGCAGCCTCCAGTCAAAAGCTCCGCGCGCGCACTTCCTGTTACAGGTGCTCTCAGGAAGGGCAATTTAAAAATAAATAACACGTTGTTTGCTTTAAAATTAAAAATTCTCCCATTATGCAAAATTTTAAAATGTATGGTATACATTCACCACAGAATATGTACAGTAAACACTACTCTCCGTGAAGCTAGCAGCAGTAAATCAGGACCCGTAATATTTATTATTATCTCCGCCAGGCGTAGCCTGGAAGGGATCATGCGTTTGGTCACGTGTGTTTGTGTTTGTGTCTCTCTCCGTAGCTGATCTCGCATACTACTGGGCCGATCAGCCTAATACTTGTTGTGCATGCTCACAGCAGGCCAAGGACCTGAACTCTCGAATATTTTACAAATCTCATCAGCGAAAAGTATTTTATTTGAATTAATTTCCGTCATTGTTGTCCATTGAAATAACTCCTAACTGGCCGATAGGGGGCGCAAGTGATCAAAAACTGCTTTCGTTTGGAATGCCTGGTGGAGATCTGCACTCTACTGAGTGCACTCTTCTATTAATATATCAGAAAATGATGATAATGCACATAATACGGTGTAATACATTTAAAATAATAATGGAATTAGGTTTACTCAGGTGGAAAGGGAGAATGTGTGGAATTGTTATCACGCATTAGCCTTCTGTGTCTATTTATAATGCAAGGCATGATATCTCAGTTAATATGTACTATCCTCAGTTGGGAATCTTGGTTTCTGACCATTCATGGAGAAGAATATAATAGATGTGGTTCTATTGAGATAATTCTCCAAAGATTTCGCTAACACTAAGGTGAATGAGCAGAGCAGTTGCTGTTTAGTGATGAGGTGGGCCAAATGACTGCTAACTCCTCGGAGATGCTATGGCTAACAAGGCTAAATCACCATGGCTACACCACGTATGTTATCAAACAGGTGAGATTAATCCTGCCCTTAAAACCATACACATGCCCCTTTAGTTTTGGTCTAAGAGTGTTTAAGGAACATCTGGTCAAACTTTCCTTAAATATTCACATTCCGCTGCATCTCCTTCCTAAACTTTTAACACAAATATTGTATATTATTATTTTTGCAGGAAATAAATAAACTCTATTTTAAAGTAATCTATATATAATTTGTATCACCGAACATGACTTGTGTTGGCTGAGAGAGAGAGAGGAGAGAAAGAGAGAGGGAGAGATGGAGAGAGAGAGAGGTATGTGTGTGTCAGGAGGAGATAGAGAGGGAAAGAAAGAGACAGAGGGAGGTGTGTGTGCATTTGGAGGAGAGAGAGAGGGGAGGAGAAAGAGCGAGAGGGAATGAAAGAGAGAGAGGTAGAGAGACGGTGATAGAGGGAGGTATGTGTGTGAGAGAGAAAGAGACCAGCTCTTAGATGCACCTGTTCCTGGCTCCATGTTAAATGCACCTGCTATTCTCTGCTCCTCTCCACTCACAGGCTCTGGGTTTCAGGGCTATAATCACCAAAGTGCCAAATCTGGCTGGTCTTTACCCTACACTGCATTTCCAGCCAGCCAATGTGAAACTAATCTTAACAAATCGCTAAACTGATTTAGTCTAATATTTTAATTTAATTAAAACGTCTTATTAAGCAGCCAACTGTCCTCTCATCTCTCATTGAACCTTATCCTGCTTAAATCTGCACAGAATTTCCCATTGCCATATTCTCAAGGCTGCTTCTAATCCCAATTCTATCATACACGGGTGCTATTTTTACAGTCCCATGGTGACAAACAGTAACCCAGCATAGCTGAGCATTTACTGACTACAGGTTAGAGAAACAGACGCGAATCATTTTACGCGAATAAATAAAACACTCTATTTTAAAGTAATTTGTATATAATATGATTTGTATGTGTGTGAGTGAGAGCGTGTTTGTTTTTGTGTGTGTGAGTGAGAGTGTGTGTGTGTGTATGTGTGTTTGTTTTTGCGTGTGCGCTTGTGTGTGTGTGCGTGTGTATGTGTGTTTGTTTTTGCGTGTGCGTGTGCGCTTGTGTGTGTGTGCGTGTGCACGTGTGTGTGTGAGTGAGAGTGTGTATGTGTGTTTATGTTTATGTGTTTGTGTGTGTGTGTGCGTGTGCGTGTGCACGTGTGCGTGTGAGTGAGAGTGTGCATGTGTGTTTATGTTTATGTGTTTGTGTGTGTGTGTGTGCGCGCGCGTGTCTGTTTGTGTGTGTGTGTGTGTGCGTGTGTGTGTGTGTGTGCGCGTGTGTGTGTTTATGTGTTTGTGTGTGTGCGCGCACGTGTGTGTTTGTGTGTGGGTGTGTGTGTGTGTGTGCGCACGCGTGTGAGTGAGAGTGTGTGTGTTTGTGTGTGTGTGTGCGCGCGCGTGTGCGTTTGTTTTTGTGTTAATTATGAAGCTGTGGGGAGCGCTAGCAGCTGTCGGATGTATGGCACCTACGCTCTTTAGCAGCGAGGAAGATGAGGGACCCTGTCGAAGGCCAGGTCCTCAGACACCTCCCATTTCTCCGTTCCGCTGGCTGCCATGGAAACTGCCTGGGAGAACCTGTGTGGGCTCCAGCCAGCTGCCTGGTTTGATGAGCCAGATGTGTTTGATGCGTTCATTTCCCCCATAATTTAATTGGCTGGCTGTGTGTATGTGTGTGGGGGGGGTTGTTTTTATCTGAGTACTTTCCTCAAACACAGAGACCGGGCAGCGTTCACCTTTTTACAGACTGTAGAGTTTAGCACAAACACAGACCGTGCTGGTAGTGCCATATTGCCACTAAAAATACCTGTTAAACTGCCTTTAGTATTTTTGTATTATGTGGGAGAGGGAGGTTGACTGACAATATGTTCTAGAAGGCACTGGGACAATGAAAAGAACCCTGGGGGGGGTTCTGAAATTGGAGTAGTATTATTCCAGCTCTACTGCTGATACAGCGCCTTAGAACTAAGATGGTAGTTGTAATGTTCAGGGTGTATTGATTTAAAACAGATTGAATGTGAGGTGTGATGGGTTTTTGAGAGACTCCCATTGTTTTCTGTCCTCTCGTTGAAAAAATCAGAAATGCAGTCCTCTGTCCTCACCGTACGAAACAAACAAATGACTCTCAAATCTGTTAATTTTGCATCTTTTGTTTTCTCATTGTCACTTATAGAATTCCACTGAGGAAAATCTCAAAAATGTCACCCCCGCAAGGTTAAAATATATCTGACAGACAGATGGACTGCTTAAGCACCCTGACAGAATATGGTTTTACTGAGATGTCGAAAAAGTCAGATTAGAGAAGGGATCATTCTCGTAAATAATCTCTCCAAAGCCCTGAAACTTGATCCAAAAAATTTCAGGGGCTCATAAGAGAATCTGTCTTTGACAGCATCCCACTGATGCAGAATCTGTCTGTGGCCATCTGGCCAGTCTATCCACCCATAAAGGCTCCACAAACAGAGACACAAAGGGCTGCGTTCGAAACAACGAGTGACTGAGGTTATAATGTAAAGCCAAAGACCTCAGAGTCTCACCAGGGAAATGATTTTCCCCCTTGTCATATCCTGTGAAACAGAACAGTACAGGTCGCCGTTCTGACAAAGTGAGCCATCACAGATACATTTATCCACCTAAGTTAAATACCTTTTGCTCAGGAACACCAGCAGTTCTGAACTCTGATCATTTTCTCAGGCACCAGTTTCTAAAATGTTTATTTCTTGCTTGGGCAAAATTGTGTCTTCTTTCACAAAACACATGCAAAGAAATTAATTGGCATATTTCAGGCACATAAACACACACACACACACACACACAAACCCGCACACAGACACACAAACACACAAACACGCACACATGCACACGCACTCACATACACACACATACACACACACACGTTCACACTCTTATACACACATATACAAACACACACTCTCTCTCTCACACACACACACACACACTTTCTCACTCACATACACACATATACACACGCACTCACATACACACACATACACACTTTCACACTCACATACACACATATACACACACACTCTCTCTCTCTCACACACACACACACACACACACACACTCACGGTTCCAAAGGGCTCCAGAGAGCCCCTCACTTACCCTGCCAGCAGAGGACCAGGGAGGCGAGTAGGAGTCCGAGCGCGAGCCCCAGCCCGGCGCGTAAAGTCATGGGTGCTGCGCTGGTGGGACCGAGTCGGTCCGAGCTCCGGGTATCGCCGCCGCCGCCGCCGCCGCCGCCGCCGCCGCCGCTCCTCACGCAGCCTCACAGGAGCCCCGATCCCCCCCGGAGGAGCGAGCGCAACGCTAGCCTCGCCTGCCGAGAAACACACTCACACACACGCCCGGCGCCCGCTCGCTCTCACACACTCGCACGCGCAACCTCACCAGCGCACGGAGCCTGTGAGCGCAGGAGGAGGCAGAGAGGAAGGGAGGGAGGGAGGGAGGGAGGGGGGGGAGGGGAGAGGGGGGGTCGGGCTGTAGCGGGAGGGGGGGGGGGCAAACAGTCAAGTGCGATATAAATAAAGAAGTTCCCTCTTGAGTGGTCGCCGTTCTCCTTTGGCGAGCGGGAGAGGGAGAGTAGATAGTCGCGCGCCTTGGCGGAGAATATCACTGCCCCCCACCCCCCACCCCCTTTCCTCCCCTACTCTCACCTCCCTAGGAGGAGGGAGGTGCTGGAGACCCGCTGTGGGAGGTGAGGTGGGGAGGGGGGGGAGTACAAGCGGTCGCTCAGGAATAGAAGCGAAAAAGCAGGATTGCTTTCTGATTGAAAAATCCGCGGGGTCTAATAACAATGTAAACACGCCGCCCCAGCGCCGGGCCGACCGTGTTCACGCCGATAACCCCGGGGAGGTCAGCCCAGCCCAGCCCAGCCCAGCCCAGCCCAGCCCAGCCCTCTCTGTTTTGGGTAACGCCGTTCAGCTTAGGGGCGGGGGTGGGAGTGGAGGGGGGGGGGGGGGGGGGGGGTGGCGAAATTCAGTCTAATCAAGGTTCAAATCCCTTCCCGGAGTCCGTAATGCGAGGGGGATAAGGCTGGCTCTGCGGTAAGCTGCTGGACCAAAGCAGCATATGGTCCCCTGCGATGGATCCGCCGCAGGTTCCCGGCTCTCGTATGAAGGTGTATTTACGGCCTAAGTGACTGATTTCTCTCCCTTTCCTTTCTTTTCAAAGGGCCTTTCGTTATGTAATGAAGCAACGGGCAGGCGAACTCCATTTTTCTCTGCCGGGCGCTGATTGCCCTGGAGCCAGACAGCGCCTGCGTTTGCCCTGCGAGCGGTGGCAGTGGGGGGGATGGGGGCGAGCACCGGGGGGCTGCTTTTGAACTGTCCCCAATCAGTATTCACCTCAGCCCTACACCTGCAGGTCCTCCCCCCCCCCTCCTCCTCTCTTGGAATCCAGCTGCTGTACCCCTCTTTCTGACATTCCCAAGCCAACTGAGGAGGAAAAAAACGCTCAGAGAATGTCAAAAGAAAACGTGGTGAAAAAGCTTTCTGTGTTTCCCTGAACACGTGTAACGCATCCACAGTCACGAGATCATCAATGCCCAGTTCATATTAATGTATTCAGTCAGATTTTTTCAAAAGATGGGAATCAGTTGAGAAACACTGAATATAACGTAGGCTATTCCTCCCAATCTATCCCAGTCTTTATTGATGAACAAAATAAATAAAGAATGCAGCATAGCCTGCGGGACTGGAGGTGAGCCACCCCCTCCTCTCTTTCATTCTGCCAGAGCGCTCAGCGTCCGACGGCTAACGCGAGAGGAGGAGTCGTCCGGGGCGGCCGCGCGGCGATGACACGGTTCCCCTCGGCCCGAGCGCGGAGCAGCCCCCCGCGTCCGAGCGTCGCGCGGAGACGGTCCGTCGGGGCCGAGCGGAGTTTCCGTTTTCGTCTCCGAGGGAAGGCGAACACGGAGAGCGCGGCGCTCTCCGCGCGAACTGGAAATTCAAAAGCGCGGCGGTGGAGGAAGAAGAAGAAGAAGAAGAAGAAAAAACGGAACAAGCGCGCGCGACTCCTTCAGAAACACCAGAAGTGCGAACGCGATGCATGAGAAGCTAATTTCGCTTCCAGGCTCGAAGGCTGAGCATCTGTCGCCTCTACCGCTCACAACAATGCTAGAGAGATTTCCTCTAAAACCTGCCTCAACTGCAGCCTGTAACGGATATTAATCGCGGCATGGCCTGTATTGTCGCTATTTTATCGCTATCTAAACTCAGAAGGGACAATGAGCCGCTAAAATATTAAATGCACACAAATTAATTCCAGAATTCAAACGTGGGCTTTAATTTACTTACTTCATTCTGTCCGACCGCCTTTCCGTGCTCCGATGGATGAAATTTCATTTTTGTCGTTTTTAAAAAAAAGCGTGATTATCGCCTTATAATTCAGGCGCCGGGCGTGAGATTAGTGACTGAGGGCTCTAGACGGGAAGCTGCCTTTTACAGCTGGGATTTCGGAAGTAATTGAAAGTTCGACCAGATCTGCGTGCCTCGGCACTTAAGACCCAAGAGCTCGATCCCCCTTTTGCAGCACAAGGATGATTTGGCGAGGACTAATCTCCTCTTGGGGAAGAAAATGTGCCAGCGATCCCGAATTTCCTGTCATTTCCGTGTCCGCCGCCGATGACTCTGGTGCAGTAGCACCCACATTTGCCTGTAATTAAACAATCAAAAATGTAAAAGTCTTCACATTAAAAATGTGTCATGTCCCGGTTCTCAAGGTTTAAGGATTACAGGTTTCCTAGATACATACGGACATGACACCAGGCAAGTTCAAACACTGCATTGAACCCGGGATTATGTCATCGAAGACTTAGTCTGGGTGTTTAGAGGAGCTGCGAGTGTCTCTCTGTTCAAACGTGTATGACGGGTATGGGTGGGGAATGGAAGAGGTTCGGGTGGGGGCGGGGGTGGGGGATGGGGGCAGCCGGAGGCCCACGTTGCAGGGCTGTGTCCCTGCTGTCCTGGAACGGGGGGATTGGGGGAGGGGGGTGGCCTGTGGTAGCAGGCTGACATGGACTAACCAGAAGCCGTATTCTCCATGGCTGAGTGCGCTTTGCTGAGGAGGCCCTGGGCGAGGTTTGGGGATATTTAACCATCTGTCCGCGCTGGAGAGGCGCTGTCACCATCGCAGTCTGAGAATCGCAGAATCGCACCAGAGCAAGGGCCCGGGGCAGGGATCGAGCCTACCACCCCCCCCCCCTCCCCCTCCACCACCACCCACCCCCTCCCCCTCAACCACCCCGCCGTCGCCACTGACGACCGCATGCAGTGCGTTCCGTTATCCTGTCCTAACGGACCATGAGGAAAGCTGCCTGTCCGTCAGAACTACATCTAGCAGGAGAGTGAGGAGACAGCTTGCTTTCAGCACGGGGTGCCGTGGAAATCTCCGGAGCAGGGGAGGTTTGATTAGTTTCCTTCTGAGTCGGGTTTAGAGCATTGGACCGTGGTTGGAATGTGCAGCGGTGAGCACGAGGAGGTTGGGGGTTCGAGTCCCGGGCCGGCCGGATCCTCTCTGCGTGAAGTTTGCGCATTCTCCCCGTGCGTTTCCTCCGGGTACTCCGGTTTCCTCCCACACCGAAAGACATTCGTGTCAGGTTATAGGTACACTTCTGCCAATGCCCTTGACCGAGGCACCGGCCTCAGAACTTGAATCAGGCCTCAGGCGCTGCACTGTGGCTGCCCACTCCTCCGAAGTAGCTATGCTGGGTCAAATGCCAAGTACAAATGACCCCACAGGGTTCAATAAAGTATAACTTCACGTAACACAGTTTGCAAGTTGCAGTGAACTGAGAAAATCATCTCGCAGGGCACTGATTGATTGAAATTGTCTGATTGGTAGTTTGATTAATGCTGTCTGACAGCTGATGAAGTCCATGCAGCTGCCTACGGTCTGGTTTCTCCTCTATTATTCCCCCATGGACCCTACGCTAAATAAAAAACCTAACTGGATGCTCCACCAAAGGCAAAGTCAAACGAGCCCAACTCTACTCTTTGGGCAGACGTATCTGCAGGGAGAGGGTCTGCACTCCGTTTACTTCCTCAGAGAATTAACACGTCAGGGAACATTTAAATACTGTAAATAAATGCCACTGCGGTTTTAAAATCACTGCCCCGTTTTCTAAAAATATAAATAATACCAACGAAATGCGTTTAATCACCTTATTTCATCGCGGTAAAGTGACATCCGAGAGTTGTTGTCGAGCAGCCAGTCCCTGAATTTCACAGTAAAAATGCACCATATTTTTTACCCGTCATCCATTGTTACAGCCTGAGAGGAGAGTCATTGTTAAAACCGAAGCTCTCCCGCCAGCCTGCCGTGCTACCTGTTCCTCACGACGGCCGCGCACGTTAGCCTTCGTCTGTAAATGCCACCGCTCCACGCTGTCTGTGTTTATTAGCTCAGGAGCTGATACTCGAACCAGACCAGAGCCCGACACGGGACTCCGCTGTGGACACTGCATGAGGCGCCGCTGTTCTCCTTAATTAGCTCAGAGGGTGTTCGGCGTTATTTCGGTTTCAGCTGTCGATCGACCAAGAAGAAATGGATATTCTAGACGTTTCTAACAACCAGCCTGATTTACAGCGGTTGGTGTAATGTGACACAGGGGCATTCTGGGATTTGTGGTCGACACTTCTTATTTCTCTGCGGTAGCCTTTGCCTTGTTGTTTCCAAGGACTTCGTTTTTTTAAACTTGGGAATATGTGCAATCAGTTACTATAACAGTCATGAATCTGCAAAGTGATGCATTTCAGAGTTGAGTTTGGTTAAAAAAATAGAACTTGAAGGAATTCATCCAGCCCATAGACACTGCTTGTGAATAATGGTGGACTGGACAGCTCAAGACCCAGAAGGAAAGGTATTTTCATTGTATTTTCTACAGGCCTAAGTGCTTGGAACATATTGTGGCTGGTACACTGCACCAAAATAAAATTTCTGAAACCCTGTCCATTAAAAACGTCTCTCTCATTGGCTAAGACACGGACTCCAGCACAGCCTGTTTGAAGGAAAACTGAGGACAAAGCCTGGATTTTAAGGGCAGTGGATAAATACTGAATAATTAAACTGACACAGATACAACTGAGGAATATTTAACAGGCTCTCACATTTGTAGTTTAGCATAGGCATCAGTTGAACAATCTTTTAATTTATACTCTCTCTCCCTCCCTCCCCCTCTTTCTCACTCTCTCTCTCTCATCCCTCGCTAGCTTAAATTCAGCGTCTACGCTGCTTCGTCGAAGTGCATATTTTTAAAATAGGAAAACTGACCCAAAACACGCCGACATCTGACCTCATTACGAGGCTCATCGGATACATATTCAAGCCCGTTTCTGGGGTGTAATGCGACGCGCCGCATAATCAGATTGGCTTCATTACTTTCGGCAGCATAGCCCCGCAGCATCGCTGCAGCGAATTATATGAATTTCAAAAGCGCTGTGCTCCAGACCCTCCAAGCACACATAATAACTCCACTGCACTTTTGGCCTTTTCTGTGTTTCACGGTCGGCTACTGTCTAACCCCATTTTGAAATAATGAATTTCAGCTTCATTAAGACAATTAAATGAATCGGTGGATGAGCAGCAGCTCTTATGGGGGTGGGGGGTGTGGGGGGGAGGGGTAGAAACAGTTGGCACTCACATGCCCGGCCCGTGATTGGACCTGAAACCTGGGCCTTTTTTGCGCGAGACAGGTGCGTCAGCTGGACAGACCAACCAGGAGGCCCCTCTCTAAATGCTCTGAAATGAAACTTCTATGAGGAAACAGCAGCTATTTGAATGTCTTTCACATTGATGGCATTTGATTTAGCAGGGTCACAGTCACTTTATTGTTGCCATACAAGTGGAACGTGCGGCTTTTGTGACTGCGAGCACTAGGACCAAGATTCAGTCTAAACACGATTAATTTTAGATTCATCTTTGCAAATAGCGGAAAACAATAAACCGATTTCTTATGGCATGTAAATAGTCAACAAGTGTGAACAAATGGCATGTCTCCTTTAAATGTTTGTTCCAGTTCTGGCTGACTCAGAGAACAGAGCTTAATTAAATAAAGCAATTAATAATGATGAAAGTCAGCTGTAGTTGTCTGCTGTTCTTCTGCTGCATTTGAGGTATATTGTCTAAGCAGAGGATTTATTAAGAGCAAACATGACTCCGAATGACAGGTGACATGTCAGTGTGTGGAACTCCTTCACGGGCGATGGGGTCTTTCACCACCCTGATGAGGACACTTTTGGGTCTTATGTTCCTGCTTCAGCCATTCAGTGCTGGGGGGGGGTCTTCTAGGCGATGTTCACCGGGATGGTCTTGTGTGACTGACTGCTTGCGTTCACGTGGTACCTCTCATTCTTCTGCTTTTCCTTCTTTTTAACGGAGCAGGAAAAACCGGGCTGTGGACCAGGAAAACGGGGCCTTGGGCTTGGAAAACTGGGCCGTGGACCAGGAAAACCGGGCTGTGGACCAGGGAAACCCGGCTGTCCAAGATCTCTCCGGCCCGAGGCTTGTTCTCTGTGCAGCGCTGGCGGAAGTGAACGGTTGAGGGGGCGTTCCGTTTCTGAGCGAGGTTTTTGCGCCGCACGCACGCGCTCTCCGGAGCGCGCTCGGTAGGTAACAACGATCCGCCATCTAACTGTGCGATTACCCATCAGCCCTTGCGGTGTTTGTCTGTTGGAAGTTCCAGGAACTGCAGCAGCTCTTGACCGGCCTGACTGGTTACTGTAAGAAACAGGACTTTTTTATTTGAATTCACAGTCATTTTACTTTGAGTCTAAGCAGGTCCTGACAGCCTGCTGTTCAAACCTTCAGTTATGTTCTTCCTGTTGTACATGCTCTGTTTTATGTTCAGTTATAGCATGATCCCATATTGGTTCAACAGGGCAGAGGGCAAAAAAAAGACATTTTAACACAATGTCCCACTGTTGTTAAAAAAAAAACTGTTTAAAGTCATAGAAATGTCCCCTCTGAAAATGATTTTGCGTAATATCTGTCAGTATAGTTTCAGTGTGTGGCTAAGGCAGTCACTTGTGAATCTGAATTACAGTCTTGTAGGTACATTATTGTACAGATCCATAACCAGTCTTGTTTCTCATCGCTAATGACCACAGTAAATGGACCGGATTGGACCACAAGCCTGTTGTAAAATCTATTCAATATAAGGGGGACCCTCTCTGAAGAGCATGAAATTAAAAGCTAATCTCAAAGTGAAAGAAACATTCCTCATTTCATGTTTCCAAAACCAAAACCATGACAGAAAAGAGTCCAATTCCTAGTTATGGGAGAAATACAAACAACATTCTAGTTTTTTTGTTTTTTGTTTTTGCAAGATGGGGAACATTTCTGCAATGTCTGCAAGGAATCCAGAAAGCCTTCTCAGTTTTTTACAAACTCAGAGGGAACAGCTCTGTAACAAAAAAAACACAGACAACCATGTTTTTTTTTTTAGAAACACAGGAAGGGGTTCTGTCAGGAATACAGATGAATTCTTCAGCAGGACCGGGAGCGGTTGCTGTGGATGTCATTCCCTCCTCCATCACTCACATAGATAAAGCATCGAAAAACAGGGGAAAAAAACAGAGCAGAATCTGGTAGCCAGAAGCAGCTGAGGCCCTATATCAACTGTGTATTAGCCGGGAGGCAGTACACAGTCCCTGGTTTCTAGTTTAAAAATCTGGTGACACTATTTTGCCTCATTCTGTTGCAGGCATCCTGCAGTCGGTGGAGGTTGGCGAGACCTGTTTCTGTCTCTGAGGAGTGTATCGCAGTTACCCACAATCCTTTGCTCACATTTTTCCCTTGACCCCCTGAACTGACTCGCACCACCTGGTCCCAGAGTACGGGTCTTTGTGCTGGCAAAGTTCTCTCACATTTTGTCGTCTTTCTGTGCCTTCAGAACGGTTACCCACAAGCTGCACTATCAAACAAGCTCGTATTTCACCGTAATGTCTGTATTTTTAATGTGTGTAAATCCACAAACATGCAGGACTGTTAGGAACACGATAGAAAAAACTGCGAGGTAAGATTTGAAGTGACAGGCTACGTTTTTTTTTTTGTGAAAACAGTGTGTTCTTTCTGAGATTGGAATTTCCACCCTGGCTTTAAAGGGAACAGGAAGAGAGAACAGCTATACATCGCAGATTTACAGGAAAGGGGTGGGGGTGGGTGGGGGGGTCTCTTCCAGTGGGATCAGCCATATGTGCAGAATTTCACGGGACACGTCCAGTCTGACTTACACACCTTCATGCCTGGGAGTTTGGAAACGCTGGAGAATCTTTGCAATGGAAATTAATTTGATGCAAGAGGACTAATGAAGTGTTTCAGCTGCACAACAGTGGATATTTAATGTATCCGCTCTTCAAAAAAGAAGCCTCAAAACAATGCACAGGACTTGATTTTGCACAACAGTACGTGTCCGATCGAGTGACCAGGACGTCTGACCCAAATGCATGGCCGCTGAAGCCCTTCGTTTTGTTATAGCGGAAGGTTTTTTTTAAGGGGGTACAGACAGACTAATCTCAATTTGAGGCCATATGGATATTCAGAACTGACAACCTGGGCTCCGTGGAGCTGAAGGCTGGACTTCCGCACGTGGATTGGGCCCACATTTCTCTCCATCGCCCAGGCCTCTCTCTCTCCCTCTCTCTTTCCCTCTCCCCCCTCTTTCCCCCCTCCCTCCCTCTCTCCCTCTCTCTCCCTCCCTCTCTCCCTCCCCTCCCTCTCCCCCCACCCCCCTCCCTCTCCCTCTCCCTCTCTCCCTCTCTCTCAGGTAGTTTAAGAACAGCAGCTCGTGGCAGATGAATAAAATCCCCTTTGTGGGACCGGACCTCGCTCAGCAGAAGCGGGAATCGTGTTCGGCGGCGTTTGTCAGCGGACGCGGCCCTGGAGGGACTTGCGTCCGGCCGGCCAGCGGATCCGGAGCGCTGGGATAAAGGGTCGGAGTGAACCGCTCAAACTTCGCGTGGAACGCCGCTGGACTCAGAGCCGCTGGACTCAGAGCCGGGCGGACGATCGCAGGCTTTGCTGACGTTGTCTGCGTGTGGCCAGGCTTGCCTCAGGTTTGACTGTATCCCCCGTGGTTCTGGTGTGAAGTCGCTGCCTGCTGTCCCATTGACTGTTACACAAACAATCTCTGTGTTTAAAGAGACCTTTTGGGCCGTCTGCATGGCTCTGAAACCAGGATTGATAACATTTTTTCGATCAACTAATTGACTGAGACCTCTGGGCCCGCCCTCGGTTAGCGCTAGCATTAGCATTAGCATTAGCGACGGCCGGTGAGACGGAACCTTCAGCCATGAGGGCGGGAGGGGCTGTTAGAGACGGCATGAGGGATTCAGAACTGACGCAGGAAACTCCTGCCCAGATCTCCTCCTACTGCCTGCAGTTCGACTCCACTGGTACAGTATGATACTGATAAAGCACAGATCTCCTCTTCTTGCTCAGAGTTGGACTCCCCTGGTACAGTATGATACTGATAAAGCCCAGATCTCCCCCTGCTCAGAGCTGGACTCCCCTGGTACAGTATGTTTAGTTGTGAAAAAGTACAGCACACATTGGCTGCTATGTGAACTGGTAGTAAGTTAAGCCCCCATGGTCTGGTATCTGTTAAGGCTTTGTTCCAATGCACAGATGGGCCCCACAGTCTGGTATATGTTAAGGGCCTGTTCTAGTGCATGGATGAGTCTCAAAGTCTGGTATCTGTTAAGGCTCTGTTGTACTGGTGCGTGGATGGGCCCCCATGGCCTGGTATTGAGTGCAGACTGTGCCAGTCTTGACTGTGACCAGCAGTGTTGCCGGGCAACACACAGCTGGCTCTTGTCGCCTAGGAAAGGGAGGGTTTCAGTCAGCTGGGGTGGCAGCCTCTCCTCACATACCAGTGGTACCTACTGGTGGACTGGATAAACTGCTAGTCCGTCTTGTTAAGATGCACATGAAGCGTCTTCATTCAACTCATGTCTGTGTGAGCTGGACTTGTGAACTAGTGTGATAAGAAGCAGACTGTGCTTGGAAGATGAGAACGTGCCTGTCTGTGTGCTCTTCTGGATCAATTACAGAGGTTGCAGTAATGAGCACTGATTAGACATGCTGTATGTAATGGTCAGGGAACTATACTGGAAAATAAACACAGGGGTGGACTGTCCAGGAATCAGAAATTAAAAGTCCTGCCACATGTTTCTTCCACCCATGAACTCATCTCGCTGATTTCTATAATTAGTTTTACCCCCTAGCTGAAGAATTGTGCTAATTATCAAATCCAGGTGGTTGGAACAAAATACAGGGGAGGACTTTTTACTTTCTGAACATGGATTTTCCGTCTCTGATTGAACCACAAGGTGTCATGCTGAAATCCCTGGTGAAAGACTGAATAGCAATCTCAATTTCCCTTCAGAAAATATCCAGGTGCATGTTTATAATGGATAATTGTGTCTATGAGTCAAGCTTAGATGAAGATTTCATCTGCTGTGAAACACTAAAACACACAAACACATACCACTAGGAAAGATCTCCAGCTGTTCGTGTACCTGAATCAGAGAGCATTGCCTGCTGGGAGTGGTCTACTGTGTTTTGAATGAGTATACTGAGAGTACAACTGCTGCACGAGGATAGAGTGATGTGTAATGTCTGTGTATTTACCATTCAGGATTGACAGGAACAGATCTTGCTCCCCCTTGTTGAGTCTTGTTTTCTACCATGAAATTCAGAAGTTTGCTCTCTCTTTTTCTCCTCGGTGGCTAGCAAAGTTTCTGAAGAGTTTTTCCGTTGTTTAAACTGTAATACGAAAATCTTGCTGTTACGTGAGGACAACTTGTGCTCCAGTTGCGTTCACAATACAAGGTGTATTTCATCGTAATCTGGGTAATCTGGCCGAATCTTTTATTTAAATCTGGATATTGGATTCTCAATCTGGTTTGGGCTGCTAACACCGGCATTTGCCTCGTCCACTCTGATAGGTGAGGTTGGCGGCTATGACATCATGAATAATGTGGTGATACCCACACCCGGGCTGTGGGACTACCCGTCCCAGTTCCGCACCCTGCGCCAAAGCTGGGAGACCAACTACCAGGAGGCAGCTATCTATCTGCAGGTAAGCAGCGTTCACCTGCGACCTTCAATGTGCCTGCTCAGGTGAGGAAGACTAGGAGAGTCAGCTATCTATCTGCAGGTAAGCAACATTCACCTGCAACCTCTAACACTCGCATCACTTGAGGAAGACCACAGGAAGCCACTGTCTACCTGCAGGTAAGCAGCGTTTATCTTCAATACACCTGCCATGTGTGGAAGACCAGAGGAGATAGCTATCTATCTACAGGTAAGCAACATTCACCTGCAACCTCTAACACTCGCATCACCTGAGGAAGACCACAGGAAGCCACTGTCTACCTGCAGGTAAGCAGCGTTCAGCTTCAACCTTCAACATGGCTGCTTCGGTGAGGAAGACCAGGGGAGGCAGCTGTCCATCTACAGGTAAGCAGCGTTCACCTTTCCACTTTCAATACACCCGCCACGTGAGGAAGACCACAGGAGGCAACTATCTGTCTACAGGTAAGCAGCATGAAAAATATACTTCATAGTTTATGTTATTTATTGTCAGTTTCGTGAATTTGATTTCATTTTATATACATAGTATAAATGAGAAATCCAGTTTAGTAAAATTGTATCCTTGAAATTTATGTGAGGATAATAATGTATACAGTGTGGTGTAGTTTGACAGTATAACATTCATAATGTGGCTTTAAAGGTGTTGAAATATGCACCCATTTCTTACATTTTATTATGCCATCTAATCCCAGTTATTGCTTTTCACAAGAGCTCTTGGCACTGGCTGTTCCAGCAGTAATTCTTCCGTAGCTACAGTGGATAATATTGGAAATGGTACAAGAACAGCTAATGTGTCCAATTATGAGATAGGTAAGCTTTGTGCAGGATGATGTCAGTTAAAATGATAAAGCACAGCAATTTTGATTGGACGACTGCTCGTCACATGACCGTTGGGCCGCGTGTGTGACTGACAGGAAGGGGAGAACAACGACAAGTTCCTGACGCACCCCCGTGACCCCAAGGCCCTCACAGCCTACCTCGCGGCCCACAATCCCCTGTTCTACGCCATGGAGCTGCTCCCGGGCCTCCTGCTGATGGCGCTGTCGCTGGCCGAGGCCCCGGCCGTGCCCCGCCTTCAGCTGGACGTCTACGTACGTCCCGCCCTTCCCCTGTGCCCCGCCCATGCTACTACACCACCCTTAACGGCCGTCAATCATTTTACCCAAAACTCGATTGAATAGCACTGTGGAATACACATTACTCACAAATCTGGACCCCTTCTTCATTTTGTTCTGAACATTGACTTAGACCTTCAGTGAACTAAAGATTTACTTTTGGAGGAAAAACATTCTTTCTTAAACTGGTTTTGATAATAGCTGAGTTCCACTGACGTTTTTTTGGGGAGAAAAGCAGTGACGTGCTGTGGTCCTCCCCCGCAGGTCCACACCACCCTGGAGCTGCTGGCGCTGGTGATAGTGGCGTTAGAGCTCTCCATAAAGCTCAGATGGCTGGGCTTTCAGGCCTTCACCTGCCACAAGAGGATCATGGTCAAGGTAGCGTGTGATGTCATCATCCCGCGACAAATTTTGCAAATCCATGTGAATCCATGCACTGGGCTCCCCTGCATTTATTATGAGTAATATGAGTAAATTATGAGTGTTTCCTATTCAGTAAGCCACACCCTGTAGCAGTGTTTAGTGTGCAGTAAGCCACTCCCCTTAAACCTGATTGGACTCTCTCCCTCCCCGACTCTTGGCCAGACCTGTGTTCTGCTGCTCCAGTTGGTGGAGGCCATCGTGGTTCTGATCCGACAGACGTCCCACATGCGAGTGACCCGGGCCCTCCGGCCCATCTTCCTGGTGGACTGCACCTACTGCAGAGCGGTGCGCAGGTGAGGCAGCCGCACGCCCTGCTGAGCTCCGCCCCCCCAAGCCAGCTCTTCCCCGCCCCCTAGAGGGGAGTTCGTCATACTGCATCACACATAGAGCACAGAGTGAAATGGACACAAATATGCCTGTAGTTGTGTTTGAATCAATGTTTTGCTGAATATTGGGGTGCAGGAGTGTTGCCCCAGGGGAGGGGGGTGTCCATCACCTCAAAATATGCTATAGACCCCCCAATTGAAATGAAAGCCCATGTTTAATCTCCTCCACCGCCAGGAACCTGCGACAGATCTTCCAGTCCCTTCCGCCCTTCATCGACATCCTCCTCCTCCTTTTCTTCTTCATGGTCATTTTCTCCATCCTGGGTGAGCCCCTCATCACACACTCATCCCAGTCACCAGTTATCACAAGTCTGCTTTTTAATTGCTCCATTCATACTTTTTAATATGTGATTAGAATGTTCTCAACTGAACATTCTAATGCTTGAAAGCAGTGGAGTTCTAGAACACTGGCTTAGAATTTTGAAAAAAGATTCTAAAAAGCCTGCTTGTCAAAGGGTTAACACCATTATTTGTAATACAGTTTAAAATATATTGTGTAAATATGCAATAATTATGCAGATTTATGTACAGTAGATGGTACTGTTATTTACCAACACACTAACTCTCTATATATTGTGTTGATTTGACAAAGAATCATATGTGTAGTATCTGACTTTTTTTCTTAAATGTATTTCATGTTCAGAAAAACTATAATTCAAATACCCTGATTTTTTTCCTTTGCAGGTTTTTATTTATTCTCTCCAAACGCGGCAGACCCAGTGAGTACTATGCTTGGACCGGATGTGTTTAGCATGTTGTGTCTCTTCCAGGCAGATGAACGGGTTGTGTCGTGTCTTGTTACAGTACTTCAGCTCGCTGGAAAACAGCATCGTGAGCCTGTTTGTGCTCCTCACCACAGCCAAGTAAGCCCCGCCCCTTCCTGTTGTGTTCCCGCTCATTACAGGACCGTTTTTAAAAAGCGCCGTGTCACTCTGTGTCCCTCGTGGAATAGCGCTCGGTCCGTCCTGTGTGATTGTGTAATGGAAATTTAAACACAATCGGGTCTTTTTTTTAACTTGTTTAAAAAAAGTGTTTTATGTGATAGTGCTGTTTTTGATTGACGGCTGGTTCCTGGCTTCTCTGGCTCGGCTTTCAGCTTTCCGGATGTGATGATGCCGGCCTACTCCAGGAGCGGCTGGTCCTGCGTGTTCTTCATCGTCTACCTGTCCATTGAGCTCTACTTCATCATGAACCTGGTGGGTGTGTCCCACGCTCTGAGTCGCTCTTATGACCCCAAAAAGCCCCCCTTTCAGCTCCTAGAAAAATGCTGCCAGTTCAACTTCATTTTAAAACTTTTAAAATCACTTTTTTGTGGTCGGAGCTGAAAAGAGTGTGTGTTTTGCTGACGTTTTTAATCCACCGGAGGGATTAGAAGGGGAGAAGCGCAAGCTTGAGGTACTGTGGGGCAGCGGCTTAAAAAGAGGAAGCACCACCACACCCCAGCTCACCTGCAGCACCGATACACCCTAACTCACCTGGTCAGGTGTGGGAAAGCGGGGCAGCTCAGAGCCACGGGTCCTGCTTATTACTGCTGTCCGTTCCAGCTGCTCGCGGTGGTGTTCGACACCTTCAACGACGTGGAGAAGATGAAGTTCAAGTCGCTGCTGCTGCACAAGAGGTCAGCCATCGACCACGCCTTCAAGCTCCTGGTCAGCAAACAGGTGAGGATCAGAGGGTCCACCTGCTTAGAGGTACAGAACTGACTCCACCCAGAGTGTCAGAGTCACAGAGCTGACTCCACCCACGGTGTTAGAGTCACAGAGCTGACTCCACCCACAGTGTCAGAGTCACAGAGCTGACTCCACCCACGGTGTTAGAGTCACAGAGCTGACTCCACCCACAGTGTCAGAGTCACAGAGCTGACTCCACCCACGGTGTTAGAGTCACACAGAGCTGACAGAAGCTACTGTGTGTTTTGCAAATGTATTTAAGGCATGAAGACAGCAACCAAGACAGCAACCAAGCGCATTTCCCAATGTGAAATACTAAAGTATCCCATGACTTACTTGTATTCAGTAAATTGTGCTCAGAAACATAAGGCATAATCAGTAGATATAGGTAGTGCTTTGCTCCTGAAGTACAGGAGGGCCTTGCTGTCTCCATTTCAGAGCCCCAGCACGGTGTCCCTCCGGCAGTTTGACGGGCTGATGCGGTTCTACCAGCCGCAGATGACCGCCCGCGACCGCTTCCTCACCTTCAAGGCTCTCAGCTGCTCTGACGGCCCCACGCTCAGGTTTGACGCGCCCTCACACCCCGTCTATCCTGCACACGCCCTGCAAGCTCACTCTGCCCCACGCTAAGGTTCGACACACCCTCACGCCCCATCTGTCCTGCACATGCCCTGTAAGCTCGCCCTGCCCCACGCTCAGGTTTGACGCGCCCTCACACCCCGTCTATCCTGCACACGCCCTGCAAGCTCGCCCTGCCCCATGCTCAGGTTCAATACACCTTTACGCCCCATCTATACTGCACACGCCCTGCGAGCTCGCCCTGCCCCACACTCAGGTTTGGCACGTCCTCACACCGTCGATCCTGAACATGCCCTGTGAGCTCGCCCTGCCCCACAGCTAAGATCACCACCCTGACACTGCCCTACCGCTGGGGTGCTGAACCACCCTATATCTTTAAGCACCATGTGACCTACTATCAGGCTTCCAGCGGGGATAGGGGGGGTTGTAATTAATCTTAGCCTCTCGGGAAAAAATCACACATTCAAAAACTATGCGTGTTAAAAAGCCACATGTGTTCAGAAATCACATGTGTGAAAAAAGTCAATCACATGTGAAAAAGTCGAGTTCCCATGTGACGTTTTCTTTTCACATGTGAATGTTTTAATTCGCATGTGAAAAGGCACATGAAAAGACTTAATGAAAAGACCTGTGCCATTTTCCAGTGCTTGTGTGTTTTGGATTACGGGCTCCCGTTGGGATGCATAGCTATGCGTCAGTAGCAGCTCTGTTTAATGTTTGTTCTGAGACCAGCGGTTCTCCTCACAGCTCACACTCTGAGGTCATGGCTCCATTTTGTTTCAGCCAGGAGGAATTCTATCACTTTTATGAAGTCATGGGCCTGAAGTGGACGGTGAGCTGATGCTTGCTAGATTTTCTCTGAAATTTACTCTCAGCTACCTTTTGTTGTTATGTTCACATACTGTGTGTGTGTGTGTGTGTGTGTGTGTGTGTGTGCATGTGTGTGTGTGTGTGTGTGTGTGTGTGTGTGTGCATGTGTGTGTGTGTGTGTGTATGTGTGTGTGTGCGTGTGTGTGCGTGTGTGTGTGTGTGTCACAGGCACAGCGGAGCAGCAGTCACTGGTTCGACAGCCTTCCACACGCCACCGTCCTCATTTTCAAAGGTGACTGATGTTATCGATGACCCATGACACCATGGAGTTTTACCACAAAGCTACAAACTCAGGCCCCATATTTGGCATTTACGCAACAACATTCTGATATTTCTCTCAGGATAACTCCTTAGGATGACCTACAGTTTTTGATTTGTAGCATATTGCAAGTTTGTAGTCTGAACCTATTCAGATTCCTTGATTACAAAAGCAATGCCCCCTGTCTGAACCCTTGTTCTAGTTCCAGTAATCATGCACCAAACACTTGTTTATAGAAAGTATTTATCGTATCTGTGCTTCAATTTCAAGTTCTGTGCTGTACGCCACCAGAGATGCATTGTAAACAAATAGACAACCAAAGAAAAAACAGATACCAGTTTATGAATTCCCTGCTTTATTACTTAGGCTTATGAAAATATGTGTATTAATAATAATAATAATAATAATAATAATATGTGTTTTAGAGAAAAGCTTGAGATGTGGTGCATCATTGATCTATATTTTATTAAAATGTCTTTCACAGGAATTCGAAGATTTGTGAAATCCAAAGCCTTTCAGTATGGAATGTGTAAGTTTAAGCAGTTCCTTCATTTTTGTGGTCTGGTTCACAAGCTATTTGTTTTCTGTTTGTGGGAGAGCACCTCCCATTCCAAATACTTTCTCCAAGTACTGTGTAGCCGAGACATCGGTCGTGTACTCCTGTCAGAAGTAATGCTTCTGAAAGATTACAAGTAAGAGGAACCTAAATTTGTACCTTGGACAATAAGAAATAAGATTTTTTTCTTTTCTAGCCAATTTTTTTTATATGTCCTTGCTCTCGATCTCAATTTAGGTTCCCAGTCTATTCTAGGTCCTACTCTGCTGCAACAGCCTCTGCACAAAATGTATTTTCTGCAGAAAAGCTCTCATCTTTAGAAAAGCACTCCTATAGGAAAGCTCTCTTCGGCAGGAAAGCCCTCATCTGTAGAAAAGCACTCCTATAGAAAAGCTCTCTTCAGCAGGGAAGCTTTCATCTGTAGAAAAGCTCTTCTCGTCATTTAGAAAGGCTCTCCTCTAGAAAAGACCTTCGCCTTTAGAAAAGCTCTGCTGCAGAGAAACTCTCTTCTGAAGAAAAGCACTACTCCGAAGCACACCCTGCTTCTTCTGCAGCCCCCAGCTCGGCTGCGCAGTCCTTAAATCTGGACGCACTGTGCCTCACGCGCAGCTGGCGCAGGAGTTCTGCAGACGACCTGACCAATAAAATGAGCCGTTCTTCTGCGATGAGACCAACTCGCTGCCTGAAACCCCTCCCCTCTGGTCAAAGCCTGGTCAACTGCGCTCTGCCCAGCAGTGCCACTCAACACCAGGACAGTCAGAGTTTAACACCAGACTCTGCACGGAATGGCAATGCTAATGCGATTTACACAGAAGTCTATTTTGTTTGTGCACTATACAAACCCAACGTGATCTCAACCTGTTTGTGTATCATACAAACCCAATGTGATCTCAAACTGTTTGTGCACAATACAAAACCAATGTGATCTCAAACTGTTTGTGCCCCATACAAACCCAATATGAAATCAACCTGTTTGTGTATCATACAAACCCAAAGTGATCTCAACCTGTTTGTGTATCATACAAACCCAATATGAAATCAACCTGTTTGTGTATCATACAAACCCAATGTGAAATCAACCTGTGTATCATACAAACCCAATATGAAATCAACCTGTTTGTGTATCATACAAACCCAATATGAAATCAACCTGCTTGTGTATCATACAAACCCAATATGAAATCAACCTGTTTGTGTATCATACAAACCCAATATGATCTCAATCTGTTTGTGTATCATACAAACCCAATATGAAATCAACCTGTTTGTGTATCATACAAACCCAATGTGATATCAACCTGTTGGTGCACCAGTGGGATCTCAACCTGTTTGTGCACCAGTGTGATAACGCCCTCATGCTCTCTCTGTGCCTCCAGACGTGGTGGTAGCGGTGAATGGCGTGTGGGTCCTGGTGGGAACGTATCTGATGAACAGTAAGATTTCCCTCTCCCTCCATTGCCCGAGATATTTCACAGTTAGCTGCCCACAGGCACGCCTTTAATAACTCTTCTTAACTTTAATACCAGTGGGGCTTTATCTCCATTCAAGCAGTTCACATGAATCACACCTCTACTTTGAGTGCCCGGAGAGTATTCTAACACATACAGTAAAACTGTGCAATTAATCTCTCTTGAAACAAATATACTTCTCTAATGACCAAGTGGAAATGACTGTGATTTGTAGGTTACATTATTCTGTGGACCATGTACTGTATGTATGGACTGGTATTATAAAGAGAATCGTTTTTTCAATATTTCTTGAACATGCTTGTTCAATGCACCGCTCTTGTTTATGTATGATGGCTTAATGATTAATGTAGTTTATACTGTAGCTTTTACATAGTAAGTATAACTTATGTTCTGACGTTTTCTGTGCAGATATTTCCTCCTGGTCAGCATTTTTTCCCTGGAGTTACATAGTCTTCCTCAGCAGTAAGTGACCTCCACATTTTTCCCTCTTTTAGCCCTTATCATTTTTACATTTTCTTTTTATTTTTTGAGTTGTTTCAGTCAAACGTGCATTGATATTAGGCGCATACTTTGTCTTAACACCTCAACACTTTGAGAGAATTGTTTTCATAAAAAAATGTGATTCTGTTTTTTGTTTTGTTCATTTGTTTTAAACCTAACCACAAGACAAAATTCCAGATGTGTGCATGTCCAAGACTTCAATGTTCAAGACTTAATGTTTATTGTGCTAAAATGTTAGCAGTGGTTAAATGTATCTGTTGTTCAGAATTGTACGATGGAAATTTTTATCACAGAATATCACAAAAAAGGCGATAAAATAATGAATCTTTGTTCAGATGTCGGCTGTTAGCTTTGGGATTCAAACTGACTGGCTCTCTACTATCTTGGGTAACATTCTTAAGTGGTGGAGAGGTTCTTGCCTGTCGCTGGTAATGCCAGGCTTCTTGCATATAGCCATAAGCAATAGCAGAGCTGTTAATATTCAGAATTACTGAAGTAGGCATGGTATGACAGCGGACGGTAGGTTGGTGATTAAATCTAGTGAGTGAATAGTAATGTGGAATTAACTGGAAGACCAAAAAAATAATAATTTGCACATTTTCACAGTCTAAATAAAACCGAATGCAAATCCAGTTCCTTCTGCTCAGCTTGTCACTTGTTTTTAATTTTAACCTCTGGAAGAATTATGTAACCAACGCTGCTAGTTGAGTGTGTGTGTGTGTGTGTGTTTGTGTTTGTGTGTTTGTGCTTGTGTGTCTTTGCGTGTGTGTGCATGTGCGTGTATGTGTGCATGTGTGTGAGTGCGTGTGGGTGTGCATGTACATGTGTGTATGTGTTTGTGTGTGCATGCTTGTGTGTTTTTTGCTTGCTATGTCTGTATGTACCCCCCAAACGATTTTTCGACCTGTCTCATGGCTTCAAGGCTGATGGATAATGAGTCATGATGAGGCCACTTTTTTTGCACTGTATGGGGTGGAGATCCTGTTGGAGTGAGGGTGTTGATTTGTAATGTCTGCCTGCCTGTTTGCAATTCATGTAGTGAAGGTGTTGATTTGTAATGTCTGTCTGTCTATCTGTTTGCAGTTTATGGAGTGAGGTTGTTGATTTGTAATGTCTGTCTGTCTGCCTGTTTGCAGTTTATGGGGTGAGTGTGTAGATTAGTAATGTCTGCCTGTTTGCAGTCTATGGGGTGGAGATCCTGTTGAAAACCTCGGGTCTGGGCCCTGTGGAGTACTTCAGCTCTGGGTGGAACCTGTGAGTATCTCTGCCGTGTTTACACGGAGGGATCTTTGTATATGCTGTGTGCCTTATCTGGGTTCCTCCGTTGTAATGTGGTGTCAGCGACTGTTTTCTGTTCATTGTAAGTTACTGGATAGCAGGTGCACTGCTGGACCACGTTCACTAGCCCACGTGCCCCAGTAATATTTTTCTGTGCCCCACTAAAATGATCATGAGAAGTAGTAACCTCTGTCACTGCCAAGCAAGCAGTTAGACAACTAGGGGGTAAAAAAGGACTTGTCAGCTATCAGCCACGGGTGCTTGTGAGTGCGAGGCTGTGGGTGAGCGTAAGGCAGCTGTATGGGTGGAGAAACGTACTTTTTAGGGATGTGAGTGCTGGGGCCTGGGGCCTGTGACCCAGCATAGCTTTAAATCAAGCGATGAAGGCGCACTGCTGGACGGTTGCCAAGATATAACCATAAAACCGCAAAAATATGATCCAAGTTCTGTGAAAAGGAGAGGTAATATTTAAATTGAGTTTTAAAAAATGTGAATAATTTCCTATTTTTATTAAATAAGCTTTTGGACATGGCTCATAGCTGGGGGCTGTGCTGTAGAGCATGGCTCACCAGACTGGGTTTCCAATATTTCCCTCAATCGTAGATACATGTTTTTCTCCCAGAATAATGGCCCCTATGAAGAGGTTGATTATGGTGGTACATCCCGTATTGAAAGCAATTTAGAGGGGAAGGCAACCCTTCAGATATCAGTGCCTCAGTGTTCACAATATCCACAAGTCAGAAAAATTCCAGAACATTCTGCTACTTGATTTCAGTCTCCCGTATGGAGGCGTTAAGGGGCGTAGCCAAGTTCATTACTGTGGCAACGGATGTTCTTTACTGTGATGTGGCAGGAGAACCTCCAGTGGGGGATGACCGGTGGGGACAGAGGGGAGTGTTTGAGCGTGTGTCTGTGTCTCGTCCAGGTTTGACTTCCTGGTCACGCTCTTCGCCGTCCTGGGCCTGGTCGCCGTGGCCTTTGATGTCGAGCCGTTCTATTTCATCGTCGCCCTGCGGCCGCTGCAGCTCCTCAGGTGAGTTTCTCTGTGACTATCTGTGAGTCTCTGTGAGTCTCTGTGAGTCTCTGTGAGTCTCTTTCCTCTTCAGTTAAAGCCTGAAAAACTGTGTCTCTGTAACTGGAGGAGACTCACCCCCTCCCCCCTTCCCCCTTACCCCCACCCCACCCTTGTGTTTTGTAGGCTGTTTAAGATTAAGAAATCTTTCCGCATTGTCTTAGACACCATGGTGGAGCTCCTTCCCCGGATGGCCAGGTAACGCCCCCCAATGCATGTAGCTGCACCCTGCGGGGGGGGGGGGGAGTTAACTCGGGCAGCTTGCCTGCTGTGTCAACTGGCTGTTTGGGCTGTGTGTTTTGTTTCTGTGGTTCCTGTTTGGGCTGTGTGTTTTGTGTCTGTGGTTCCTGTTTGGGCTGTGTGTATTGTGTCTGTGTTTCCTGTTTGGGCTGTGTGTATTGTGTCTGTGTTTCCTGTTTGGGCTGTGTGTTTTTGTGTCTGTGGTTCCTGTTTGGGCTGTGTGTTTTGTGTCTGTGGTTCCTGTTTGAACTGTGTGTTTTGTGTCTGTGGTTCCTGTTTGGGCTGTGTGTTTTGTGTCTGTGGTTCCTGTTTGGGCTGCGTGTTTTGTGTCTGTGGTTCCTGTTTGGGCTGTGTGTTTTGTGTCTGTGGTTCCTGTTTGGGCTGTGTGTTTTGTGTCTGTGGTTCCTGTTTGGGCTGCGTGTTTTGTGTCTGTGGGTCATTTTCATTTCTGTGGGGACCAATCCAGTAGGCTTACTCTGAGCTCTGATTGGTTGGGTGTTTTGTGTGCCTGTGAGCAATAATGTGTTGTGTTTTTGTCTGTGATCACTTTTCTAAGCATATTACTGTAGGGTCTGACTCATTAGAGGCTGATGTTTTTAATCTCACAGTTTGGGACTCACCCTCATCATTTTCTACTACTCCTTCGCTATTGTGGGGATGGAGTTCTTCGCCAACGTCGTCTACCCCAACTGCTGCAAGTGAGTATCCACGGTAACGGGCCGCGTTCGGTCAGACGCACCGCGTGACGATGCGAAATCCGCCCGCCCCCTCCGAGTCCCGGGACGTTGGTTCTCTCGGATTTCGCTGCGGCGGCTCACGAAACGGAACGCGGCGAGCGCCATTTCCGCTAGGGGTGCTAACGTTCGAAGCGCCGCCTGCAGATTGAAGCCGTTAGCAGCTCCATTACCGCCGCCATAGACTCCGGCAGCGTAGTGTTTGTGGGAATGTTGAGATTAAATGCCAGGGTGCAGTTTATGGATTGGTGCGGGAAGTGGGTTGTGGTTAAAGATCCATTTTTAAGGTTTTCTCCAACCCCCCACCCCCTCACCCCCCCCACCCCACTACCCCCCCTCAGAAACAGCACTGTGGCAGCGTCCTACCGGCAGATCGCCATCACCGTCGGCAACCGCACCGTTCTGGATGAGGGATACTACTATCTGAACAACTTCAACGACATCCTCAGTGCCTTCGGTGGGCAATCGTACATACAAACCTTGCATGTAAAAAAAGAAAACACTCACACACACAGACACACACACACAGACACACACACACACATACACACACAGACACACACGCACACAGACACACACATACACACACACACACACGCGCACACAGACACACACATACATAGACACACACACACACACACACGCACACAAACGCACAAAGACACACAAACACACACACACACACACAAAGTCATTTATACGTGCACAGTGAGATCGTTCCATCATTGCGAGTTTACAATCCAGAAGAGCTCATTGACAGCAATCTTGTCTACAGTACAGAGGCAACTGCTAGCCGCTATTCACGCCTCAGTGGAAATAGGTGGTAACACTTTACAATACGGTCACATGAATTGGCATTAACAAATGTAGTACTTAACATCAATTAATGATGTAATACATACATTAATTTAGCTTGAAATTTGGTTAGTAGGTAACAAATACATTAACTATCTAATGTATTAGTTACATGATTATTTATAAACTTGTAAAACATAGGATAAACTTATAATTAGTTAACCATTAACAAATACATTAACTGTTTCTTTAATCCCAATAGGAACTGTAATTATCTAATGTAGTTGTTAACATGAATTAATAACGTACAAATACATTAACAAAGCTGTAAATTTTAACTTTTCAGTAGTTAGTAGTTAAAAACTACGTTAGTTAATGCCAATTCATGTGACCTTATTGTAAAAGTGTTACCAAAATTAATGATCAGTGGATAACTCTTGAATAAAGATTTCTTTTTTGTTTTTCCTTATTGCAGTCACACTGTTTGAGCTGACAGTCATCAACAACTGGTATATTACAATGGTAAGGACCATTGTGTATAGATTTGTTTTTCTTCACTGTAGAAATAATGCTGGAAATTAAAGGTACAGTTTCGCTGCTTCACTATCAGTCCAGCTTTAGCGCAGGCATGTGCTGTGTGCAAACACACAGATCTGTGATCAGAGCGCAGTAACCCAGCACCATGTGTGATATCAGGTATTAACTCACTGAGTACTGATCTGAGATCAGCACTGCTGGGGGAGTGGGCAGCGAGTGCTCTACCTGTGGGTTCTCCCATTGGCTGTTCAGCATGATTGGGAATAGTTAGATTCTACATCTCTGGCCTGTGATTGGCTACTGGGCATGTACAGATGACAAGTCCTTCCCCCCCTCCCATTAGGAAGGGGTGACATCACAGACCAGTCATTGGAGTCGCCTTTACTTCATGACCTTTTACATCATCACCATGGTGAGGCAATCTTGCACTCCTCCATTTTCAAACTTGTATGTGTTTTTCCTCTATTGTAATGATGTGTGCTGTTCATACAAATATTTTTTTTAACTCTATTGGCTGTGTAGTTTCTTTGTTTTCTCAGAACAAATTTGTTTGGCCTTGCAACTGGTGGAAGGGTCTCTCTTTAGCAGTTTATGACAACAAGGTTCTTAGTCTATTTGCTCTGCTTCCCCCTAGTGGTGTGAATAAAGTTGACAGGCTGATTCTTTGGATCTGAAACACAGGTTGTGATGACTATCATTGTGGCCTTTGTTCTGGATGCCTTTGTCTTCAGAATGAACTACAGCCGCAAAAACAGAGAACCAGCGGGACACCCAGGAGGTCTGATACTGTGTGTGTGTGTGCGTGCGTGCATGTGTGTGTCTGTGTGTGTGTGTGTGTATGTGTTAGGGTTTGTTAGTGTGTGTGTGTGTGTATGAGGCTGTGTATGTTTCTGTTTTATGTTCATGCATAGATAAAAAAGCAATCTTGTATGACTGAGCTCAGATAATAATAGGATGGTGTTTCTATGTTAGATGATAATGGATTTGGTTTGATTGTGCTCAGATGATATAGTGTTCGTGCGACATATGGTAATGGCACTGCGTTTGATTGTGTGATATATGATAATGGATGGTGTTTGGATGTGTGGTAAATGATAATGGATGGTGTTTGGATGTGTGGTAAATGATAATGGATGGTGATTGGATGTGTGGTAAATGATAATGGATGGTATTTGCTTATTTCATTGATAATAATGGTTTTTGATTCTGTTCAAATGGTAATGGTGGTGTTTAATTATGTGACAGATGATGATGGATGGCTTTTGATTATGTGATAGAGTATAATTGATGGTGTTTGATTATATGATGGACGGTAATTGATGGTGTTTGATTATGTGACTGATGATACTGGATGGCGTTTGATTATATGACAGATGATAATGCATGGCGTTTGATTATGTGATAGATGATAATGGTGTGGTGTTTGAGGTGGAAGTGTTGAGGGAGGAGGCTCTGTCCATGTTGGAGCTCAGTAAAAAGACCTACCCCAAACGTTCCAACCTGAGCTCCCTACAGGAGGCACTGCTGAGCATCGAAAGCAACAGAGTGGGTCCCTGTCCCTTTCCACACACACACACATTCATATTCACACGCACAAACACACACACACACACACACACACACACACGGATGTGCACGCATGCACACACACACAAACGCAAGTATGCACACACACACACATACTCACACATACATTCATATTCACACGCACAAACACACACACACATGGATGTGCACACACACATACACACATACATTCATATTCACACGCACAAACACACACACACATACACACACACAAACACATGCATGCACACACACACATGCACACTCACATGCGCGCGCACACACACACACACACACACACACACACACACACACACTCCTTTCCCTCACACATTCTCACTTGTTCTGGTGAAAATATCCAGGCACTGTGACTGACACCATTAAAGTAATGTGTTGTGTGTTTTAATATATTTCTGTGGATAAAGGACATGTGAACCACACTAGTGGGATAAAGACAGTTACTCTCTGTTCATCTCCTCTCTCCCCCCCTCCTGCTCTCTCTCTCTCTCTCTCCCCCCCCTCTCTCTCCTGCTCTCTCTCTATCGCTCTCTCTCTCTCTCCCCCCCTCCTGCTCTCTCATTCTCTCTCTCTCTCTCCTGCTCTCTCTCTCTCTCTCTCTCCCCCCCTCTCTCCTGCTCTCTCTCTCTCTCTCTCTGCAGCTTGCCTCTCTAGTGTTTGTGGGTCGACGCTCCCGCACTAAGACTGACCTGAGCATGAAGATGTACGAGGAGGAGACTCAGGTGCGAAAGAGGAGGGAGTCGCTGGTCGTACAGTGCCTTCTGGCTCTTCATAGATATGGGATGGCACCCCAGAAATGTCATGCTCACATTAAGGAATGGACATATGCTACAAAATTTGGTGTTTATGAAATATAGACATTCTGACTTTCTCTCTGCGCCCCCCCCCCCCCCCCATTTTTTTTCCAGGAGTGGTATGTGGAACACTCTCAATGGGGCCCACTTCACCCTCAACAAGCATGATACTGTATGTGGACAGAGAAACGGAGAGCCTGGACACCAATAATATTCACCAGGATACGGGGAAAACTCCTATAAACTGTGGGCTAAAGCTAACTCCCCCAAACTGTGGGCTAAAGCTAACTCTCCCAAACTGTGGACTAAAGCTAACTCCCCCAAACTGTGGGATACGGGCTAGCTCCCCCAAACTCTGGACTAGAGGCTAACTACTCCAAACTGTGGGCTAAAGCTAACTCTCCCAAACTGTGGGATACAGGCTAGCTCCCCCAAACTGTGGGCTACAGGTTAAACTCCCCAAACTGTGGACTACAGGCTAACTACTCCAAACTGTGGATACAAGCTAACTCTCCCAAACTGTGAGCTACAGGCTAACACCTCCGAACTGTGGGCTACAGGCTAGCTCCCCCAAACTGCGGGCTACAGGCTAACACTCCCAAACTGTGGACTAGAGGTTAGCTCCTCCAAACTGTGGGATACAGGCTAGCTCCCCCAAACTTTGGGCTAGGATGCTGGATGGTCACTAGTGCTCTCCCCTGAATTCATGGACTAGAGGGCCTGCTGACATGGCACTCTCCTCTTACAAGGATGGATGCACAAACCACTTTCCTCAGACAAGTGCTCATCACTGTGTGTCATCTTAAATCCTAGAAGGGCTCAGTTTTCCCTGACTGATGGTGCGGTGGGCAGGAACGCAGACTCTGGTGTGAGCATCTGCTCTGGAGTTTCTGTGTGACGGATTTCTCAGGTAATGCTCAGAGACAGGTCATGAGTTTGCATTTAGGCGGCCATTTTCAAAGAGCAGTCCCCATGGGAATGGAAGGGCTCGGAGCCGGGCCTGTTGCCAGGGCAACGGACCCGCTGTGGAGTCAAATTATGGACTGATGGACGTATGGACTTTATGGCGGTCTGATCACTGGGGACCTTGTTACTGCTTAATTAGTGATTCCCAAAGATATCTGAAGATAATGGAATATGATAATATTCACTCACTTCATTAGCTCAGTATTTGTAATATTTTGTTATCGGTTGCCCCATCTATATTCAGACTGAATAATTTTTTTATTATTATTATTTTTTTTAACCTTTCAGTCATGCATTAAAGTCATGACTTTCACAGTTATCTTTTTAGTGTTGCCAGTGCTTCTACATAGTTTTAGCTTTACAGTTTTGAAATGTGATTATGGTGTTGTATAGTTTCACACAATCCACTGCTGACTTGAATTTTACACACTGTCTACATTACCCCAGTATCCTTTTAGACAATAACTCTGTTCCCAGAAGTTGATCTATGCGTGTGATTTCTATTCACAGTATGCACTTACGTTCATATTGGCAAAAGGTACCGTTTGGTTGGGGTTACACTCAATATACTTTCCTCATTATTAAAATTTAAATATTCAGTTATTGTTGTTTACCAATGTTTTGATCATCATCTCGGAATTTTACTATTTTACAGAAATATATGATTTTTGGTGATACTGAATTCATTCACCAATCCCGGAGACATTTCAATATTTCCACTAATAAACATTTTCCTTGTACGACTGTTTTTTTTTTTATTGTACAGCTGCGTCCCTTCATTTGGCTCAAATAACCAGAAGGGGGCAGCAGCAGCGTCGTAATTACATAATATGCAATGCCTTGGCCATAAAGGTTTAATTCAAAGGTAAGTGAAGGGAAAGGACGCTATGTACATATATAAATAAAAATATTAACATAAATATATATGGCGGGTGGTTCTCTTTGAGCACAGTGATAAATTATTTCCTTTTAGGGCTTAAAAGGTGTGACAAAAAAGTTAAAAAATGACCTTGCATTGATTTGCAGAAAATGGTGCTTATTTGTATATGATTATTGTGGGTAAATTAAAAGCCATGTATTTTGTAAGGTCACTGCACGTGTTATATAATTTTCTATGCCATTGAAAATTCACATTTGGAACAACTCAGCACCCGACTATGGTGTATAAATTTTAAGCAACCTTCATTGCACATTCATTTAACTATTATTGTTACATTGATCTGAAGTACAAAGTGCCAACTGTTCGTCCGTTGAATATTCCAAGATATCACCCTACTGAAAATTTACAGTTGTCTGCAAGTCTCCAACAAAATGTATGATACAGGCTAGGGCTGACACGCGAACACTATATTGCTAAATATGCAAAAGATTTACGAAGGGCTTGGCCCTCTTTGCTAATTCAGCGTCTTTAGAATGAAGGACCAAATCAATGCGGTGAGCGGATCCGAAAAAGCATGTTCGCTCGGGACTTGATGTGGTTGAGAGGGGACGGAGGGGACTCAGGAGTTCAGCGGGAGTTCCTCGGCTGGGCTGGCTGACGTCAGTGTTGTGCGACACTGAGGGTCTGCAGAACACACGTGTTAACAAAATGTCTGCCTTGTGGTGGTGTCCCCAAAATTAAATGCAGAATTGTTTGTAAATATATTTGAAAACTGGGATTTTTAATACAATACCAGGCGGTCACGAACATTTCTCTTTTATATACGTTCTAAGATACGCGAAAAGCTTCGTCTACAATGGCACAAAAGAAGAAAAAATTCACGAAGAAAAAACGACATATGGGGAGTAAATTAAAAGAACCCGATTTGGATTCGGACGGTGGCGAATTTGAACTGGCTGCCCAGATGAAAGATGACATGGTGAGAAGTTATTAATTTTTCTTTTTTATTTATGCGCATTTGTATAAAACGGCTGGCTTGCTGACCGTTTAAAATGTTTTGTTGTTTTAGTTATCGATGGTTTGCCGGTTTAGTTGCGAGTTGAATCGTGGAAGGCTAAACAACATGGTTAGTTAACTAGGCTTACTAACCAATATGTGCACGTGTTGGGTTGTACATAGTCTCTAGATAGCCCTACCGAGCCATCGTGATGGCTAGCTTAATCTTTTGGGGCTACCTGGCGGTATAGACAGATCCTTACAATAGCGAGATTGTATGGAGCTATGGGATAGCTAGCTATTTTGCTAGCTACTGACAGCAAGCTTTCGACTTATTTTGCCACAGATCAGATCCCTGGCTTATTCAACATGATGACAGTTGTTGTTGGGACAGACCCGCCCCCACAGAATAAGCGACATTAACTGCTCTTTAGGCCCCCGCGATCGCCCAGGGGAGCCGCTAATTATTCTAAAATATAGCAATATATTTATTAGAATGTTCGGTTGGGGGGATGTGGATCCAAAATGAAATCATGCTTAAGGTGTCTCTCAATGTCCAGGGCCGACACTGTCCGTCCGAGTTTACGTAGTCAGTTATGTTCGTCGCGTTGTTCTTGATCTCCATTAATTTCTGGTTATTTTCCCAGCCTGAGAGGAAGACCCTCCGCTTCCCCGCCGCATCGGAGTGCCTCTCCGACGTGGAGCCAGACACCAGGGAACTGGTCAGGGCGCAGAACAAGAAGAAGAAAAAGTCTGGAGGTTTCCAGTCAATGGGTAAGATCCAGGATGGCTTTGAAATAGAAATCGCAGGAATTTCTGTGCCTCTCTAGAAATTCAAAAGCAACGTCATTTCTCCTTTCAGGGCTCAGTTATCCAGTGTTCAAAGGGGTCATGAAGAAGGGCTACAAAGTCCCTACTCCTATTCAGAGAAAGGTGAGTTAGTGGCCTTTCCGAAATAGCCTTGATCTTTAAATACGAGGGAAAAGATGATGGAGTGGAAAAAACGCATTCAAGATATGATAAGATAAGATTCCTTTTATTGTCATTGCACTGGTACAATGAAATTTAGTTGGGAGCAATTTGTCAGTAAAGTTGTACAACAATACTGTAATACTAAGCTAACTAATACAACTTTAAAAGAGTAATAACACTTCAATCCCCGCTCCCAGACGGTTCCCCTGATCATGGACGGGAAGGACGTGGTCGCCATGGCGCGGACGGGCAGCGGGAAGACGGCGGCGTTCCTGATCCCAATGTTCGAGCGCCTGAAGGCCCCGCAGGCGCAGACGGGCGCCCGCGCCCTCGTCCTGACGCCCACGCGCGAGCTGGCGCTGCAGACCATGAAGTTCACCAAAGAGGCGAGGACCTCCCGCGCTCCCGCCGCGGCTCCGGCTGCTTAGCGCCGTGTGCCGCTGGGGGCACTCCCCCTTTTCATCGGCCAATGAAATCACAGTGTGCTTGTGCACGCAACCTTACGTTACAGGCGTACAGCCAACAACTTATTTTTACATCCATTCATACAGCTGGATGTATACTGAACCAATGCAGATTAAGCAGGTTAAGCACCTTGCTGAAGGGTACAACAGCAGTGTCCTAACCCTTTGCAACCTAAAGGTCACAGGTTCGAATCCCTGATAAGAGACTGCCGTTGCACCCCTGAGCAAGGTACTTAGCCTGCATTGCTTGTTGCGTAAGTCGCTCTGGATAAGAGCGTCTGCTAAATGCGTGTAATGTAATCAAAGAACTGACAAGGTCAGTTCTTACCCGTTATACTACCATGCCACTCCAGTACCTTCCTCGTACTCATTTTTTTGTCACTGGACTAAAACTAAAAACTCAGCTTTCCGGTATCATGATTTATTCCATTTGGTGGGAGGAAATATATTATGACAATACTTATTTTATCAGTGTCTTGTGTTGAGTGCCCATTTTGCTATGGAAGACTGCATGTGTTAACGGGGTAGTGAGTTTTGTTTTCTGTGATATTGCAGCTTGGCAAGTTCACCGGCCTTAAGACTGCACTGATCCTGGGAGGAGACAGGTAATGCTATTTTCCCCTCTCATTAGAAGTCATCGCTGTGTCCCCAGTTCCCACTCAAGGAGCACTGATATTTTAAGAATGTATACTCCTATGATGCACTAGGGCCACAAGCCAGTGTCAGTGGTGCATGCAGTGGACCACACAGTAGTACAGCAGAACTAGTACATTTGGAAGAGGATCATATTTCTCACAAACAAACTAGTAGCCTGTGTACACCTGGTATGTTTTTGGAAGGAACTCATGAGAAAACTTGGCTGTCTAGAGCCTGTTTGTGTAGCTGGAGTTGGTGTATTGGAGCAGTGCATTATGGGTATGGGGGTGGGGGGGCATAATGAGCTCCTGTAGTGTAATCTGACACCGCTCTGCCTTTGCCCCCCAGCATGGATGATCAGTTCGCTGCTCTGCATGAAAACCCAGATATGTAAGTACTGCGAAACTCCCACTCTTTTACATACAATGGACACCTTGAACATGTGTTTAGTGCTGTACATGTGTGTTCACTCTTAAAATGTCTCTCTCTCTCTCTCTCTCCCTCTCCCCCCCTTTACCCCCTCTCCGTCTCTCTGTTTCTCTCTCCCCCCACCTCTCTTTATTTCTCCCCGCAGCATCATTGGCACTCCCGGTCGTCTCATGCACGTCGTCATGGAGATGAACCTGAAGCTGCAGGGCGTGGAGTATGTGGTTTTTGACGAGGCTGACAGGTGAGCCTTCTCGCTGTGGAACACCTGCAGATGCGTTCAGGCAGCACTTTAACACGCGTTAAGCTGCGGAGGGGTTGTCCGGGTTCAGTGCTAAGGCGGAGGGGTTTTGAGCTTGGTAGCAGCCCGTGTTTGTGACTCTTGTGTGAGGTCGGATTGGGGACTGAGGAAGCGTTCTGTACCCGGTTTTCCGGACTTCTCCAGGCTGTTTGAGATGGGCTTCGCGGAGCAGCTCCAGGAGATCATCCGCCGCCTCCCGGACTCCCGGCAGACCCTGCTCTTCTCCGCCACGCTGCCCAAGCTCCTGGTCGAGTTCGCCCGGGCCGGTGAGTCCGCAGGCCGCCATGTTTCATGATTTGGACACGTGTACCAAGTTTGTGTAGTTTTGGCTTAATGCCACTATTCTATGCTAAAGAGGTGGCAAAATATGGATTTAGAATGATCCTGCTCATTCTAAAATCAGATATGTGTCTGTAGCATTTTAATAGGTCTGGGATTTACTCTGGATCTGTTATATGCAAAATGTTGGTGTCATATAAGCCCATGTGGGCTGGGCATCCATGTCATTCATTCATTCATTCATTCATTCATTCATTCATTCATTCATTCATTCATTCAATAGCTATAATGAAGGCTGTGCTTATGTGGTTTGGGTTGGATGGTTTAGTGGGTGTAAGACCGGCAGTGGGCTGTACAGAAGTATGCATGCTGAGAAGAAAGCTTTATTCAGGTTTATCAATGAAGACGATGTTCATCACGAGGGGAGGTTTGAGCTGTGGGTCTGTGCTCCTGATGGGGGAGGTGCTGTAATGTGGGTCTGTACTCCTGATGGAGGGAGGTGCTGTAATGTGAGTCTGTACTCCTGATGGGGGAGGTGCTGTAATGTGAGTGTGCTCCTGATGGGGGAGGTGCTGTAATGTGAGTCTGTGCTCCTCATGGGGGAGGTGCTGTAATGTGAGTCTGTGCTCCTCATGGGGGAGGTGCTGTAATGTGAGTCTGTGCTCCTCATGGGGGAGGTGCTGTAATGTGAGTCTGTGCTCCTCATGGGGGAGGTGCTGTAATGTGAGTCTGTGCTCCTCATGGGGGAGGTGCTGTAATGTGAGTCTGTGCTCCTCATGGGGGAGGTGCTGTAATGTGAGTCTGTGCTCCTGATGGGGGAGGTGCCAATGTGAGTCTGTGCTCCTGATGGAGGGGAGGTGCTGTAATGTGAGTCTGTGCTCCTGATGGGGGAGGTGCCAATGTGAGTCTGTGCTCCTGATGAGGGGAGGTGCTAATGTGAGTCTGTGCTCCTGATGGGGGAGGTGCTGTAATGTGAGTCTGTGCTCCTGATGGGGGAGGTGCTGTAATGTGAGTCTGTGCTCCTGATGGGGGAGGTGCTGTAATGTGAGTCTGTGCTCCTCATGGGGGAGGTGCTGTAATGTGAGTCTGTGCTCCTGATGGGGGAGGTGCTGTAATGTGAGTCTGTGCTCTTCATGGGGGAGGTGCTGTAATGTGAGTGTGCACTCCTGATGGCGGAGGTGCTACCGTGAGTCTGTGCTCCTGATGAGGGGAGGTGCTAATGTGAGTCTGTGCTCCTGATGGGGGAGGTGCTGTAATGTGAGTCTGTGCTCCTGATGGGGGAGGTGCTGTAATGTGAGTCTGTGCTCCTGATGGAGGGGAGGTGCTGTAATGTGAGTCTGTGCTCCTCATGGGGGAGGTGCTGTAATGTGAGTCTGTGCTCCTCATGGGGGAGGTGCTGTAATGTGAGTCTGTGCTCCTGATGGGGGAGGTGCTGTAATGTGAGTCTGTGCTCCTGATGGGGGAGGTGCCAATGTGAGTCTGTGCTCCTGATGGAGGGGAGGTGCTGTAATGTGAGTCTGTGCTCCTGATGGGGGAGGTGCCAATGTGAGTCTGTGCTCCTGATGAGGGGAGGTGCTAATGTGAGTCTGTGCTCCTGATGGGGGAGGTGCTGTAATGTGAGTCTGTGCTCCTGATGGGGGAGGTGCTGTAATGTGAGTCTGTGCTCCTCATGGGGGAGGTGCTGTAATGTGAGTCTGTGCTCCTCATGGGGGAGGTGCTGTAATGTGAGTCTGTGCTCCTGATGGGGGAGGTGCTGTAATGTGAGTCTGTGCTCTTCATGGGGGAGGTGCTGTAATGTGAGTCTGTGCTCTTCATGGGGGAGGTGCTGTAATGTGAGTGTGCGCTCCTGATGGCGGAGGTGCTACCGTGAGTCTGTGCTCCTGATGGGGGAGGTGCTGTAATGTGAGTGTGTATTGCAGGGCTGACGGAACCTGTGCTCATCCGGCTGGACGTGGACACCAAGCTGAGCGATCAGTTACAGGTGGGAACCCCATACTGACCCTGAGCTCTGCTTCTGACAGGGATCAGACTTATTTTACTGTATCTGAACTGCAGAGAGACCAACGTCTAAATGTCTATGACAATAAAAATATCAGGCTAGTGATTTATTAATATCTGAAGCGCATGCTGTCATTCATTGGACTGGTGTATTTTTTGAGGCACTTTTCCAAATTGTCTCCGGAATTTAAGTACGTATTACCGTGAGGCCCATTCACATAAAGGTGACCTCAATTCAATGAATATGGGTTATGTTAATTTTTGGCTTTCATTGTGTGTATGACACAAATTTGTGCTTCCTGTAGACTTTTATTTACTGTGTGTGACATGCTCAAATGCTTGCTGTCTTACTGAGTGGGGATCTGGGATCTGTCTTGTGAACTGTCCTTGGTTGCTGCTCACCTGTGTGATTTGCTCACCTGCCTCCTGTCCAATCGCAGCTGGCCTTCTTCCACCTGCGCATGGACGAGAAGCCGGCCCTCCTGCTGCACCTCCTGCGGAACGTGGTCAAGCCCCAGGAGCAGACCGTGGTGTTCGTCGCTACCAAGCACCACGTGGAGTATCTGAAGGAGGTGAGTCCTGCACCAATCCCCTCGCTGGGTCCTTCTGTCCATGTCACTACGGTCACTGCATATGAGTCAGATCAATCAGTGAGTCAGACAGTCAGTCAGTCAGTTAGTCAGTTAGCCAATCAGCTACTGGTGTCACGTCCCCACACTGTTGTATTCCGCACCTACATTGTATTGCCCCCCCCCCCAGACTGTGGTGTCCTGCCCGCACTGGTGACCCACCCCCTTACTGTTATGCCCCGCCCCCTCACTGTTGTGTCCCGCCCATAGCTGCTGACATCAGAGGGCGTGGAGTGCGCCTACATCTACAGCGCTCTGGACCAGACGGCCCGCAAGATCAACATCGGCCGCTTCGTCCACCGCAAGGCCATGGTGCTGCTGGTGACGGACGTGGCGGCGCGCGGTATCGACATCCCCCTGCTGGACAACGTCATCAACTACAACTTCCCCTCCAAGGCCAAGCTCTTCCTGCACAGAGTCGGTTAGTGTGGAGAGCGAGGGGGTCTGTCTCAGTGTAATGGGTCTGAAGAGAGATATCTCTGAATGTAATTGGTTTAGAGAGAGAGATCTCTGAGGGTAATGGTTCTGAAGAGAGATAGCTCTGAATATAACTGGTTTAGAGAGAGAGATCTCTGAGTGTAATGGTTCTGAAGAGAGATAGCTCTGAATATAACTGGTTTAGAGAGAGAGATCTCTGAGGGTAATGGTTCTGAAGCTGGAGATCTCTGAGTGTAATGGTTCTGAAGAGAGATAGCTCTGAATATAATTGGTTTCGAGAGAGAGATCTCTGAGTGTAATGGTTCTGAAGCTGGAGATCTCTGAGTGTAATGGTTCTGAAGAGAGATCTCTGAATATAATTGGTTTAGAGAGAGAGAGATCTCTGAGTGTAATGGTTCTGAAGCTGGAGATCTCTGAGTGTAATGGTTCTTGAGAGAGAGATCTCTGAGTGTAATGGTTCTGAAGCTGGAGATCTCTGAGTGTAATGGTTCTGAAGAGAGATAGCTCTGAATATAATTGGTTTAGAGAGAGAGATCTCTGAGGGTAATGGTTCTGAAGCTGGAGATCTCTGAGTGTAATGGTTCTGAAGAGAGATAGCTCTGAATATAATTGGTTTAGAGAGAGAGATCTCTGAGGGTAATGGTTCTGAAGCTGGAGATCTCTGAGTGTAATGGTTCTGAAGAGAGATAGCTCTGAATATAATTGGTTTAGAGAGAGAGATCTCTGAGTGTAATGGTTCTGAAGCTGGAGATCTCTGAGTGTAATGGTTCTGAAGAGAGATCTCTGAATATAATTGGTTTAGAGAGAGAGATCTCTGAGTGTAATGGTTCTGAAGCTGGAGATCTCTGAGTGTAATGGTTCTGAAGAGAGATAGCTCTGAATATAATTGGTTTAGAGAGAGAGATCTCTGAGTGTAATGGTTCTGAAGCTGGAGATCTCTGAGTGTAATGGTTCTGAAGAGAGATCTCTGAATATATTTTTGGTTTAGAGAGAGAGAGATCTCTTAGTGTAATGGTTCTTGAAAGAGAGATCTCTGGGTGTAATGGTTCTGAAGCTGGAGATCTCTGAGTGTAATGGTTCTTGAGAGGGAGATCTCTGAATATAATTGGTTTAGAGAGAGATCTCTGAATGTAATTGGTTTAGAGAAAGAGAGATCTCTGAATATAATTGGTTTAGAGAGAGAGATCTCTGAATGTAATTGGTTTAGAGAGAGAGATCTCTGAATATAATTGATTTGTTTGCGGTGAGATGTTTTAGTGACAGAGAGAGGAAGCTGTCTGCAGTGAATGGTTCTGGAGAGGGAGGGGGATCTGGGTGCTGGTAATGGATTTTGGGCGGGGGCTGTTTGCTGTGATTGGGGGATATCGGGGTCGCTTTGAGGAGCTAACGGGGGTGCTCTGTGTCCCACAGGTCGAGTGGCCCGTGCGGGGAGGAGCGGCACAGCCTACAGCCTGGTGTGCACCGACGAGGTCCCCTTCGTCTACGACCTCCATCTCTTCCTGGGACGTCCCTTACAGCTCGCCCTGCCTGAACACCCCCAAGGTACCCACTCTGACCCCAGACTGGCACATCACCAGCCAGGCTGTCATGCAGTTACTTATTTGCTTCAAAATTCATTTCGAGGAGTGCTAATGTTTTTTATGAACTGTGTAGTTTTCTTAGTTTGTCTTGTACTCAGTGCTGGGTCAAATTCACATGGAGCTTTATGGAATGAAATTGATCACATCATTGTGAATTCATAGTATTATTTTGAAATATGAAGCTTTATTAGTTTCTCTACTCATTTTTAACATGTCGTTTGGTTCTCTGCGTGTGTATAATTGTGTTCGCTCTTGTAAAACCTGCCCCCCCCATGCAGATGCTGATGGGGTGTTCGGGCGGGTCCCCCAGAGCGTGCTGGACGACGAGGAGGCCCTGCTCATCACGGCCCACCAGAACTCCCTGGACCTGCAGAACCTGCGCCGCATCGCGGAGAACGCCTACAAGCAGTACCTCAAGTCCCGGCCCAGCCCCTCCCCCGAGTCCATCAAGCGGGTCAAGAACACGGAGCTCTCCGGAATGGCCGTGCACCCGCTGCTCGGTCAGTCGGCGTCCCGTCACACCGTCGTCACGCAAACGCACGCAGCGATGACATCACAACAGAGTCATCATGCTGTGTGTCTCTCTCTCTCTCTTTCTCTTTAGGCTCGGGGTTGGAGAGCATGGAACTTGACCGGCTGAAGATGGTAGACAGCATCAAGACCTACAAGTCTAAAGCCGTAAGTTGAGACCAGCCAGCGCTGCACAGAAATATGCCTTCCAATTTTTCTGTGGTTGTGTAAGACCGGCTGCTGTTGAGTGTGTGAATGTAGGCTGTCCAGTGCCTCAGTATTCTCAGGCAACAGACAGTTCTCCTGTCTGTCTTTGTGTCATGAGAACACGATTACCTGCAGTAGACCCCAGGTAACAGTTTCAGTAAAATTTAAAGTAACGTTGAACGGTTGGTGATAATTACTGTACCTTTAAGAGCACTGGTCTAGTACCCAGAGCATTGAGGACGTTTGTTGCCTGGTGACCCGGCGGTTCCTCTCCGCCCCTCAGACGATATTCGAGATCAACTCCAGCAGCAAGACGGCGGCCAGCGAGGTCATGAGGGCCAAGAGGAGCCGGGACACGCGATTGGTGGACAAGTTCCAGCGTGCGCGCGAGGACCGGGCCGCAGGGGGTCTGCTGAAGTTCCCCGCCCCGCCCAGACCCGCCCCCGCCCCCGCCCCCGCCGACCCGGGACACAGCGAGAGCGAGGAGGAGGACATCCAGGTAACCTCCTACCCACCCCTAAACACCTTCTCCTGGAGGAGACGGGAGACCTGTCAGTCACGGAATCACACGAACCAATCAAAAGACCTGCTGTGTTCCAACACCCTTTGATTGGTAGAAATCTGTGAATAATGGCCCAATGGCCAGGCTGGCTTGTTTGTTAGGCACGGAGTCACAAACCTGATGAAGCTTCCCTCTTAGTCAGCCCCAGAGAGGAGTTTTTCTGAACAAAACTGAGGGAAATGTGAGCACTTTACAAAAGATCATTATTAGGTCAGTAGTTTAGTATGGCAGTCTTTGGAAACTGTCTGTGAAGGTCACAGAAACGGGCTTGATTTTGTATTCCATGCGCAGTTGGATCCCTCATTAACGGTCTCACTGTGTCTTGTGTTGCACTTACCCACAGGGGGTGTTTTCCAGAGTGGTGGGGGGGAAGAGGAGGAAAAATTTGGAGGAGGCGGAGGAAGAGGGGGAGGGGGACGCCGCCGGGCCGAAGGCGAAGAAGACGAAGACCAGGGGACCTGTGCGTGATGAAGAGTTCTACATCCCCTACAGACCCAAAGACTTCAACTCAGAGAGAGGGTACGACCACCGCTACGACATCCGGGTCCTGAGTGTGTGTGGATGTTCAAGTCTCTCTTAAAGAGGGTGTGTGTGTGTGGAGGTAGATACTCTATTTAAAGAGGGTTTGTGGATTTAGACTCTCTCCTTAAATAGAGTTTGGATGTAATCTTTCTCTTTGAAGAGGGTGTGTGTGGGTGTAGAGTCTGTATCTCTGGAGGTTGTGTGGGTGTACAGAGCGTGCGGGTGTGAAGTTGTATTTCTGTAGAGGGTATGTGTGGATGTTTAAGTCTGTATTTCTGTAGAGGGTATGTGTGGATGTTTAAGTCTGTATTTCTGTAGAGGGTATGTGTGGATGTTTAAGTCTGTATTTCTGTAGAGGGTATGTGTGGATGTTTAAGTCTGTATTTCTGTAGAGGGTATGTGTGGATGTTTAAGTCTGTATTTCTGTAGAGGGTATGTGTGGATGTTTAAGTCTGTATTTCTGTAGAGGGTATGTGTGCATGTTTGAGTCTGTATCTCCGTGGTGTGTGTGGATGTTTAAGGCTGTGTCTCTGTGCTGTGGTGTGTGGATGTTTAAGCCTGGGTCTCTGTGCTGTGGTGTGTGTGGATGTTTGAGTCTGTATCTCTGTGCTGTGGTGTGTGTGGATGTTTGAGTCTGTATCTCCGTGCTGTGGTGTGTGTGGTGTGTGTGGATGTTTGAGTCTGTATCTCTGTGCTGTGGTGTGTGTGGATGTTTGAGTCTGTGTCTCTGTGCTGTGGTATGTGTGGATGTTTAAGGCTGTGTCTCTGTGCTGTGGTGTGTGGATGTGTAAGGCTGTGTCTCCGTGCTGTGGTGTGTGTGGATGTTTAAGGCTGTGTCTCTGTGCTGTGGTGTGTGTGGATGTTTAAGGCTGTGTCTCTGTGCTGTGGTGTGTGTGGATGTGTAAGGCTGTGTCTCTGTGCTGTGGTGTGTGCGCATGTTTAAGGCTGTGTCTCTGTGCTGTGGTGTGTGTGGTGTGTGTGGATGTTTAAGGCTGTGTCTCTGTGCTGTGGTGTGTGTGGATGTTTGAGTCTGTATCTCCGTGCTGTGGTGTGTGTGGTGTGTGTGGATGTTTGAGTCTGTATCTCTGTGCTGTGGTGTGTGTGGATGTTTGAGTCTGTATCTCCGTGCTGTGGTGTGTGTGGATGTTTGAGTCTGTATCTCTGTGCTGTGGTGTGTGTGGATGTGTAAGGCTGTGTCTCTGTGCTGTGGTGTGTGTGGACGTTTAAGGCTGTGTCTCTCTGCTGTGGTATGTGTGGATGTTTAAGGCTGTGTCTCTGTGCTGTGGTATGTGTGGATGTTTAAGGCTGTGTCTCCATGCTGTGGTGTGTGTGGATGTGTAAGGCTGTGTCTCTGTGCTGTGGTGTGTGTGGGTGTGTAAGGCTGTGTCTCTGTGCTGTGGTGTGTGTGGATGTTTAAGGCTGTGTCTCTGTGCTGTGGTGCATGTGGATGTTTGAGGCTGTGTCTCTGTGCTGTGGTGTGTGTGGATGTGTAAGGCTGTGTCTCCGTGCTGTGGTATGTGTGGATGTGTAAGGCTGTGTCTCTGTGCTGTGGTGTGTGCGGATGTTTAAGGCTGTGTCTCTGTGCTGTGGTGTGTGTGGGTGTTTGAGTCTGTGTTTCCGTGCTGTGGTGTGTGTGGGTGTTTAAGGCTGTGTCTCTGTGCTGTGGTATGTGTGGATGTGTAAGGCTGTGTCTCTGTGCTGTGGTGTGTGTGGATGTTTAAGGCTGTGTCTCTGTGCTGTGGTGTGTGTGGATGTTTAAGTCTGTGTCTCTGTGCTGTGTTGTGTGTGGATGTTTAAGGCTGTGTCTCTGTGCTGTGGTGTGTGTGGATGTTTAAGGCTGTGTCTCTGTGCTGTGGTGTGTGTGGATGTGTAAGGCTGTGTCTCTGTGCTGTGGTGTGTGTGGATGTGTAAGGCTGTGTCTCTGTGCTGTGGTGTGTGTGGATGTTTAAGGCTGTGTCTCTGTGCTGTGGTGTGTGTGGATGTGTAAGGCTGTGTCTCTGTGCTGTGGTGTGTGTGGATGTTTAAGGCTGTGTCTCTGTGCTGTGGTGTGTGTGGATGTTTAAGGCTGTGTCTCTGCTGTGGTGTGTGTGGATGTTTAAGGCTGTGTCTCTGTGCTGTGGTGTGTGTGGATGTGTAAGGCTGTGTCTCTGTGCTGTGGTGTGTGTGGATGTTTAAGGCTGTGTCTCTGTGCTGTGGTGTGTGTGGATGTTTAAGGCTGTGTCTCTGTGCTGTGGTGTGTGCGGATGTTTAAGGCTGTGTCTCTGTGCTGTGGTGTGTGTGGGTGTTTGAGTCTGTGTTTCCGTGCTGTGGTGTGTGTGGGTGTTTAAGGCTGTGTCTCTGTGCTGTGGTGTGTGTGGATGTTTAAGGCTGTGTCTCTGTGCTGTGGTGTGTGTGGATGTTTGAGGCTGTGTCTCTGTGCTGTGGTGTGTGGATGTTTGAGTCTGTATCTCTGTGCTGTGGTGTGTGTGGATGTTTGAGTCTGTATCTCTGTAGAGGGTGTGTGTGGATCTTTAGGTCTGTGTCTCCGTGCTGTGGTGTGTGTGGATGTTTAAGGCTGTGTCTCTGTGCTGTGGTGTGTGTGGATGTTTGAGGCTGTGTCTCTGTGCTGTGGTGTGTGGATGTTTGAGTCTGTATCTCTGTGCTGTGGTGTGTGTGGATGTTTGAGTCTGTATCTCTGTAGAGGATGTGTGTGGATCTTTAGGTCTGTGTCTCCGTGCTGTGGTGTGTGTGGATGTGTAAGGCTGTATCTCTGTGCTGTGGTGTGTGTGGATGTTTAAGGCTGTGTCTCTGTGCTGTGGTGTGTGTGGATGTTTAGGTCTGTGTCTCTGTGCTGTGGTGTGTGTGGATGTTTAAGGCTGTGTCTCTGTGCTGTGGTGTGTGTGGATGTTTGAGGCTGTGTCTCTGTGCTGTGGTGTGTGTGGATGCGTAAGGCTGTGTCTCTGTGCTGTGGTGTGTGTGGGTGTTTAAGGCTGTGTCTCTGTGCTGTGGTGTGTGTGGGTGTTTAAGGCTGTGTCTCTGTGCTGTGGTGTGTGTGGATGTGTAAGGCTGTATCTCTGTGCTGTGGTGTGTGTGGATGTTTGAGGCTGTGTCTCTGTGCTGTGCTGTGGTGTGCAGGCTCAGTTTGGGAGGGGAGGGGAGCGCGTTCGAGCTCCAGGCCTCCTCCGCTGTGCTGGACCTGATGGGGGACGAGGGCGAGCAGCTCAGCCAGCACAAGAGCATGATGAAGTGGTGAGAGAGCCGCGCCCGATTCCCCAGCATGCACCGGGGCTCGCCGTCTCCATCTCTCCTTCTGTCTTTCTCTTCTCCTTCTCTTTTTTCCACTGTTCCTTTCTCTGTCTCTCTCTTTGTTTCTCTTATCCTGCTTCTCATCTCTCACTCTCTCGTTCTCCTCACTTTGTTTTCCTTCTCTGTCTCTTTCTCTCATCACGGATCATGTGGTGATTGTTCTTAATGATGCCGTTTGATACGGTTGGTGCGAAAGTCTATTCGGTAAATTTCTCTCCTCCTTGCCCCCCCCGCCCCGCCCCGCCCCGCCCCAGGGACCGGAAGAAGAAGCGGTTTGTGCGGGAGACCGGAAAAGAGGACAAGAAGAAGAAAGTGAGGACGGAGAGCGGGCAGGTGGTCAGCTCGAAGAAGAAGAAGAGCTTGTATCCTCTTTCTCGCACGGTGTGCTGGCAGCCGTACCAGACTCTGCTGGCGTTCACACATGCCGAGGCTGTGACTGAGAAGAGCGACACCTTCAGGGCCTTAATCTGAACCATGTGACAGGAACCATGTGACCAGCTGCGTTTCCTTTACGGTGATGGTTCTGTCCTGAGTGTCTTTGGAAGTGAGGAGTCAGGCTCATTTATGACAAGGCCTGGCTTGTCTAAAAGTCAACAAATTTACTTGTTGAAGTTACCTTATGTTGCTGAAAACTGGGCTAAACACCATGATATTATCAAAAGATTCATGGTTTTAGCCTCTTTTTAAGGAGACCAAACATGAATATGTTAGGAGGTAATTCAGCTCTGCTATTGAATACCTCTGCAAGATGCAAATTTACTCCTGCTATTAATGACAGAGGTGATGTTTGTAAGTCCAGCCAGTAGTGTAATTTCTCCCTTTGGGTGAAGTATTCACATGTCAATGCCAGGTTCTGGCAACATGTTGATATCAGAATAGTCGTTTGTTGATATCAAGAGGGTTGATTGTTGATATCGGGACGGTTGATTGTGCATATCGGTACGGTTGATTGTTGATATCAGGACGGTTGAGTTCCTTGACTGGAAACCCTGCAGCTATGAGGAGTGGAAGAAGAAGTACAAGATGGACGACGGAGGCTCTGACTCTGAGGGAGAGACAGGAGGAAAGGGGAGAAGGCCAGGTGGAGGTAACGTACCCTCAGACTGCCTGCATGCATGTCTGTGTGTCTGTATCCCTGTCAGTGTCAGTGTTCGTGTCAGTGCTCGTGGCAGTGTTTATGTTGGTGTCTGTGTTAGTTCATTGTGTGTGTTAGCATGTGTGTCAGTGTCTGTGTTAGTGTGTTTGTTAGTGTCTGTTAGAGTCTGTGTCTGTGTCAGTGTTCGTGTCAGTGTGGCCATATGTGTATCTGTGTGCAAGCGTATGTTAGCATGTCAGTGTGTGTGTGTTGACTGTGTTGCAATGCCGCACCCTGCGTTTTGTGACGGGTCGTCCCGCGTGCTCACCCCCCCCCCCCCCCCAGGCCGCAGAGGCCGGCGGGGCCCCCAGCAGCAGCAGCAGCAGGCGGAGCAGAAGGGCGGGGCGCGGGCGCGGTCGGAGCTGCGCAGCCGCGAGCAGATCCTGAAGAACAGGAAGCGGCAGCAGAAGCAGCAGTTCCTGCAGAGCGGCGGCCTGAAGAGGCTGCGCGGTCGCTCCCGGCAACGGCTGGGCGAGGTCAAGAAGTCGGGCTTCGGCCGCGGCGCCATGAAGAAGGGCAAGCTGAGGAAGAGGCTGTGAGGGGCGGGGCCTGGGCCGGGGGGGCGGGGCTACGGGCGGCCAGCCGCCACTCACTGCCAGGTGACCCGAGAGAAGGAAGGGGCTGGACTACGTGGTTGGTTGTTGAGACGATGGGTGGGGATTTGAGGGGGGGGGGGGCGGGGTTTGCCTTTTTTTGGTTGACCAGCGTTTCTTACTGTCTCCCCCTCCCACCCCTAAACTTGAGTACTCCAAGCCAGGCTTCAACCAATGACTTTTTATTACAGTGCACATCGTTCTTAAGAATTCTCCAAATCTTATTTGATTCTCTGAAGCATTTTTATGAAACAAAACCATAATTAACATAGGTTTTCCACCATTAAAGCCATGGCAGTCAGCTGTTCTTGTGAGTGCACTGTAATTAATGACGGAGAAGAACCTCAAAGGATGATGGGGGATGGGGCGGAGCCTGTTTCAGGAGGCAGGTTATTCAGTGGGGGTGCATTACCTGCAGTGCACTGGGGGGGTGGGGTGGGGGGGTTTCAGAGACTGTGGGTTTCGCTGGGGTTGTCCTCATTGGTCCCCGGTTGACCCAGGAGCAGAACATGCTCATGATCAGGTGTGCACCGGCCCATTGCCTTACCTATGCTGTGTGTGTGTGTGTGTGTGTGTGTGTGTGTGTGTGTGTAATAACGCATCTAGGCTAACTGCCTGTCTCAGTGTCACCTCTGCAAATGTGTCTCACGTCAAGAGGTGGGGTGTGTGTGTGTGGGCATGTGTGTGTGTGAGAAACCAGAATTCGCCGGTCCTTTATACGACATTGAAAAACTAGATCTGTGTAAGGGCCCTCTGTTAAACCTGTTTTGATGAGCCTTGTGCAGCTGCTAGTGCTCGTGTGCAAATAAATCCCAGTGCGTCCAGGCTGAGGACTCGTGTGTCATTGTGTGTCAGAAACGGTTGGGTTTTAAGCATTTTTCTCTCTGTGCTGCCTGCCAAAAAATCACTGCAACTTTGTGTAGGTGTCCCAAAAGCGGGCTGGCTTGCTTCTCAGAATGGTGGTTCTGGAATCAAGCAAATGGACACGTGTGTGAAAAGTGCTTTCAGATTATGTATATGTAAAGCCTCTCTAACTGTGGCATTTTAAAATGTAACCCTGGGGTGAGTGAGACCAGATGCTAAGAATGCTAAATCTGTCCCAGCATTCATTGTGTAGTGAATCTCACCAGGCTTAATGCAGATATCAGGAGACAGGAAAAATTGAATTTTACTTCAGTACGTCACCACTAGATGGCACTGTTTGCTTGGATCTGCTAAGTGGACAAAACTTCAGACAACTAAGGTCTCAACTGTTTTTATTATTTCTACACGACCCATCAGAGATAACATGCTGACAGTCACCTGGAGGATTGCCATGTTTGTTTCTCAGTGTTTGAAACTTATTTGAACAGTTGTGGTTAGTCCTTTGGGATAAAGGATAAATCAGGTATTATAATTGTTTTTGGTTTTTACATAAAGGAATGGCTATAAACCACAATATGCATGTTGAGAATACACTGCTTTTCATTAGCCTGGAAATCTCAACGCAGCCAGTGAAAACATTCGATTCAGGAGACAGTTTCACCATTTTGGCTAAACTGTAGTTTATATCAGTACTCCCTGAACAGCTGGAAGTACAAAACGGGTCAGATTCAGTTGCAGGTAACAGTAGCGCACCACTGACACACGCAGCTGCTGGAGATAAAATCAAATTATGATCCAACAACACAGCGGCGACACTGCTGCTAATCCTGTAGGTGATGGGATCTGGACCCGCGGAGACCGCCAGACTGGAGCCTTGATAAGGCATCTGGCCCGTTCGTTCTAGACTGGCGTGTTGCTAAAATCACCACCCCCTGCAGCCTCCTCGCTTGACTGGATACCTTATCTGCTGTCCTGGACTGACACAGCGCCCCCTTCAGGTAAAGTAGTGATACTGGGTGAGGGAACGGTTGGCTTGGGTAGAGGAGAGAAACGAGAACCCCTTTTACACAATATCTTTCCTCATTTTTAATTTCGTTCTTAATTTCCTGTACCGATGAAATGGGCTGTTGAATGCACAGGTATCTCACAAAAGGTGAATTCTGATGCTATGGCCTGTGTTAAGAGGGCATTGGGGATCTGCAGGGCTAACTAAAGGTCAAAGGTCACTTCCTGAATATCCTGGGGAAACTACATTTAGAACTGCTGTGGAATAAACCTGCCGAAAACACCTTTCAGGCACTTTGGCGTCTGCTCTCTTAGCTGAAGGTCTTTGTTGAGCGCTGTGCTCTGTTCCTGTGACCGCCGTGACATCAGAGGGCAACCTGATTGGTTGCAGGAGAAGCGCTCTGTCGTGCGGACTGATAAGGGGCACTTAGAAGGCTCTGAAGACAGAACACCAGCTTCCTGCCAAAGTTGGCTTCATATGCACATGCAAGTGGGAGTAGATTATTATTTATCTGTTCCCAGATGTGAAGCGGATTTGTTCAGTCTTTCGAGTGATATTTTAAGCCACGGTTCTGATGTGTATTTATGTTGTTAAAGGCCCCATGATCGCAAAATGGAGGGGGTGGTGGGTGGGTGCAAAAATGTAAACCTCAGACAGTGCCGACAAGCAGTGAGCTTTCTGGCACAACATGGCCACCATCCGACACAGAAGCATGTGCTTCTGATTGGAAGACGCTGAGATAAACCTGTCACTTTAAAGTATAATGCAATCTGTGAAAGTAATCCTGTCATAATCGTTATTAACTTGAATATATTTGATGAATTGGACTGCCTCCTCATATTTCGAATCTGAATACTAGGCTAAAATTAGCCTGGAACCAGTCTGCGAAAAATCCCAGCTGACATGACAATGTTCAAAGTTTATCCTAAATTTAGCAGGTAAATATGCTTACGTAAGAAATAATCTGCTGCTCACGGTGGGTTAGTAGTTTCCTTTCATCAGAGGAGTCCCTGTTTTGAAGTAACCTGGCCATGGAGCTACTTCAGGCTGCCACCAGATGGCGGAAGTGAGCAGAGATGCAGTGGTCCTGTGCCTAGCACCAATAAGCTTCTGGATCTTGTGTTTTTAAAAAGCAAATTTCTATCGCATGTCAACATTTTTTCTGAAGTAGGGATGCCCAGTGTTCTTCTTAGGCCCCTTCCTATCCCTGCATCCGTTCTCTCATTCGTTAGATGACCTACCTGTGCCAGGTGTGTAGGCCCCTCCCATTTTTTCATCACAGTTCTCTCAGGTGTCAGAAGGCCCACCTGTACCAGGTGTGTAGGTCCTCTGGCTGAATGACTGCGCTGCTCAGGTGAAACTGCAGAGTGAAATGAAATGAAATTGTTGCTTATGGCTCACCTCTTAGAATGTTATCTTCTACACTGATATAGTGATTAGATTTGGCCTATTTATTTGACCAGGCATTGAAGATAAAATCTGGAATAAAAATGGGCCCCCACAAAAAGTTACATGCGGGATGTGGATTCTGGTTATTTTTTGAAAAATTCTAAAATGGAGGAATCCATACCTTCTCCTTCCTCAGTCACACTGCAGTAGAACAAAGCGCACTGAACAACCACTGGATTCACTCATTAAGTACCCCGCCCCCCCACTAACCCCCCCCCCCCTCGATGGTCAGGCAGCCAGGGCAGCCCATACTGGGTCCCATCAATTTAAATAAAACGGCAAAATTAAACCCCTTTTTCCTGCTTTCCCTGGACCTTGTCAGCGACACGTCACACACGCGCTGGGCCCCTGCTGGAGTAAGATGGATTTATGAACTGCCCGAGCGTTTGTTCTCCTCAAATAAATCTGCAAGCACTCTGCCCCACAGGAAAGAGAGCTTTCAGCATGGGGGAGACATTACACGGCGTCCTGAGGAACCCCTAAGCTCACTGCTAGGAGTTGGTGTAGGTCCAATGTGCATGTGCACACAGTTAAATGCTAAAAGTGCTGGGACAGTGACACAACATGTTGTTTTGGCTCTACGCTCCAGCACATTGGATTTGAAGTAAAACAATGGATATGAGGTTAAAGTGCAGACTCCCATGTGAAACAATAGTATGTTGGAGAAAACCTGAAGTGTACTATTTTATACTAAAGAATACTTTTAAGTAATTAAATAAAATATGCAACAAATATAATTAAAGTTTGTATCAAGTATGTTTAGTCTATTCTTTTTTCACATGGGCTGTCAGCTTTAATTTGAGGGTAATTACATCCAAACTTGGTGATCCATGTAGGAATTCTTCGTGCGTGTGTGTATGTGTGTGTATGTACGTGCGTGTGTGTGAGAGAGAGACAGAGAGAGAGAGAAATAGAGAGGATAGCCAGGGAAGACAGCCTGTCCAGTCAGTGCACAAGCAAACAAGTAGAGACAGAGATTCATATTCTTTTATATTGCACATAATTCATATTACACATAATTCTTTAAAAATAAAAACATTGTTTTCCCCAACATCCAAAATATGAGTGATAACAAAAAAATGTAGCCAGACATGTAGCCAGGCACAGGATGAGGGACACAGAGAGAACAATCTCTGCATAAAATATATATATATATATATTTGACAAGTTTATTTATTTAAAATTGTTATTTTAGTGACCAATTTAAAAAGGAAACTTACCATAATTAGTCATTTTTAACTTATGCTATACATATTTGTTTATATTAGAATAAATGTAATATTTTTTATGTTTTTCACACCTTAATTTAACTTTTTTTACACTATGTGAATATGTTTAATATTTTATTATTATTATTATTATTATTATTATTATTATTATTATTATTATTATTATTACAGTGTTGTGAGTCATACTTGTTGCATGGTGTGTATGTGCTATGTTTTTGTGTATTATATGTATTGCTGTGGCAACATGACTGTAGTTGTCCTGCCAATAAAGCAACTTGAAATTGAAAGAGAGAGAGAGCGAGAGAGAGTGAGAGCGAGTGAGAGAGACGGGTCCAATTAAAAATGTTTCTTTTAATTGAAAATGATCTGTAGTCTTTTCAGACATATTTACAGTGCGCCCCCCCCCCCCCCCTCCCCCCCCCATCCCCACACCACAGATGAAAATAATGTTTTTCAGCAGTTTAGTTTCAGGGCATGAGTGAGAACTGGTAATTCCGTTAGTCGCCATGGGGTGGCACTGTAATTACTGGCTGGACCAACTCCTTCAAAATAGCGGAAATTGTAGAACGAATATGATTTACCAAAACAGCCCGGCAGAACTGGGAATGTCTGAGACCCATTATTTCAGAGAACTGTCGCCACCCCCCTCCCCCCGCCCCGGGCCAGGCTTCTTACCTCCAGAACCTCTCTGGGGTGGTCACAGGGTGGGATGGGGGTAGGAGGTGGAAGGATTTGGGATCTCAGACTCATTTCCCTGACCAGTCGCTCTGAATGTGTAACGGAAGTGTGTCTGGGGGAAGAACGCAAACAGAGAGGTGGAACCTCAGCTTCTATTGGAGGAAAGACCTGTCAATCAATACCAACAAGAGCCACTGTCCCCAACTCCTGGGAGGGGATTAAGCACAAGCTATACTTCTGCAAGACTGACTCCAGAGTCAGGGTATCACTCTTTCTCTCTCTGTCTGTCTCTCTCTGTCTCTCCCTCTGTCTCTCTAAGGGGGCGGTTTTAATATGTACACTCTTAGAACAGAAGGAAGAATAGAACAGCACAGAGGAATATATCTTTTACAGTAGACTGGCCTCGTGTCTGCTGAACGAAGTGAAAAAAGAGACCGGCTCGCGAGGCTAGGCTTCGTGTGACCTTTTGAATTTGCACTGGCAGTTGGAAGAGGCTGGTCACGTCCAGGGCAAATGTCCCTCTTTCCTTTAAAGGAGTTCCTGCTCGCTAGTGCGCTCATCCTTCCAGCCGTTCGGCAGCTCGGGTCAAAGAGCCATCCTCATTTTTTATTCGTGAAAGTGTACAGGGTTAAGGAGGGGACTGTTCGTTTGACCCGGGGGTCGTAAGGTCAATCCTGCAGTGAGACTATACGGCTGTAGACTTCTGTAAATGCGTGTCACGCCAGGGCACAAACAAGCTATCTCGGATAAGCAAGTTCTCACGATTATGGCTCTTAGCGACGATGGTTCTCTTAACCCTCGCACTGCTGTTATATTCAGAAGCCTACATGTCAAAGATGTTCGATGTTTATTTGTGAAACATCTTTAGATGATGCTTTAGATGATGACTACAATTTAAATGTAGTCATCATCTAAAGCAGTTAGCCAAGCGTACAGAAGCACTTTGGCAGAGCTGCGCGGTGACAGCATGGTTGTGTGATAATATTGGGTCAGCACTGTTTACACACTCATCTCTGGCCTTTTCTTGCCACTGATACTGAATGGGTTATTGCATGGGGCCATGGCTGCAGCCAAATTACATCACATTACTGTGGTTGTGATATTTGAGTGTCATGACACTGGGTCTGTTGTCATGGTGAAAACCTGATGGTGACTCACTGCAGTTCTTTGAGCCCTGGGGGGTATTTTGGGTAGCAGGATTACTGTGTTAGCTGGATAACTGCAGAAACCTCCCCACATCTGGAACATGGACTGAAGTAAAAAGAGCTGTTCCGGGTTTTACTCAGTGCAGTTATCCAGCTAACTCGGTAATCCTTTATTATTGTTATTATTATTATTATCCTGCTTTGTGATATACCCCCAAGCTGGTTTGGTTCATGTCCCTATAAGCACTGTATAGGATAACTGAAGAGATGCTAATGTATGGCTTGTCTGTGATTCTGATATTTTTAGAGTTTTTAGAAGGGTTTTTTCTTCAGAAGGGGGTGAGTGCATTGAATTTTAATATTCATTCCTCTGGTGGGGGAAAAAAACCCAACAAAACAACCGTCAAAAATAGGTAATATTTCAAATATTCTGTTATCCTCTACTAATTGACCTTAAGGGTGGTTTCTTCACCACTGTACAGAATTAATACCAGTGTTGGAGTACCCAAAGTCCAAACTCTACTATAACTGAGATTTTTACAAAGACCATTTTTAAAGAACACACCTGGATGACTGAAAAGAATCATGTAGGTGTCTCAGAGCTTCACTGCATGTAGCACCTTTTAAATCCAGCATATAAACACACACTGCTTAAATTCCTGACAAGCACCATAAAGGTTCAGACTCGCTGGTGTCAAAGTGCACCAGAATGCGCACCATACGTGGCTTAATTTCTTGGAAACGCAGCTGAAACAGGTTTCATGTGTTTGACAGAATCATTCACTTCCTAGACTCCCAAACTTCCAAATGAACAGCTGTGAATAGCATGTTTGCATGAAAACAATATTTCAATATTTGCAATAATATTACATTTCTGGTTTAACAACCGTTGTTTTGCGATGGATTGCTGGACACTTGGTCAGCAGGTACCCATGTTGGTAGGTGTACCGACAGAAATTTTATGGGTTTTTGAGCCAAATCACGAGCGCTCGACAGTACTTCCATCTGACAGTGTCCAATGAGAACGGAGATTTAGGATGGGTTCCAACCGTCGGAACCTGACAACTAAGTAGCCTGGCAGCGTTAGCCCGACCCGCTAGCGCACGTCAAGAAATCGCAAAATGGCGGAGCGTGCGGCCCCCTGGGGCCCTGTCAGTCCTTATAGTGGACATTTGGAGGTTTCTCTGGCATCAGAAGAGGGAGAAGGAGCGAATGAACACGGCTGTCAGTGGCGTCCTAAGGGTAAGGAGAGAGCGGAGATAAGTGATAAGCAGGTAAAAGATTTGGAGGGGGGTACAGACCCTGTCGGCCATCTGGATCTCGTTCTGTTTGAAGGGATGCGGGGGTGTGTGTTCAGCCGCATGGGAACTTTTGGTTCCTCCTTTGTTGGCATGGTGATGAGACTACAGGTTATGATCAAACATGCCTTTGGTGTTAATGCCTTTTCCTTACTTGCTTCACACGGGAAGGGAAAAGGTAGGCTACAGTTGGAATACTTATATTTCAGTCCAAAGTTTACACGTAAACACACACAGTCCCAGAGGAGTTTATATAAATCGTAGGCAATAATAATCCAAGGACCGCTTTCGGTGGCTGTCGAAACGTTGGAAAGGGAAAAAAACAAGGCTCTATAAATACGTTTTAAAATCATAACCAAGAGTTTAAAAAACTTTAACTCTAAACTTAATTAACTTCTAGGTAGCGTTCATGTTCTTCAACTAAGCTACACTTCACAAGCTAGAGACGAGACGGCTAATTCATAAGAATAAACGAACCTCACAGAAAATCAAGGCCAGAACTAAGTTTTTTGATAATCGCGTTGCGCTGTAGCCGGTAGGCTATTATCAATAGTGCAAAATGACCGTGGTCGCACCTGCAGAGCAGAATCCAGAGACCGTAAAAAATAGGCAGAAGCCTTTAATTGATGACTATTGCAAATATCGCGATATTTTAGCAGCGTGAGCTTTTAATGAGAAGGGTCCAGCTGTATGCTATTGAGTTTTAATTGCTTTTTCGTCGAGGGAAGTTTGGCTGCAGAACCGCAGAATTGCATTTGTCACGGTCAGTGGTAGGCTATTGGAGTCCTTTCGGCTCAGGAACTGCCTATTTTAAATGAAATCTGAAATTCTAAACCTTGCAACGAAGAGGTGCGTTTATTATTATTATTATTATTATTATTATTATTATTATTAATAATAATAATAATAATAATAATAATAATAATAATAATAATTTTTAAAAAAACTGTATTTCATTGTGATAAAGAAAGACGGAACATGTTCTTAAAGCTGTACACAAGTGCGCCATTGTCTTTATCAAACCAAGAAACGAGCATGAGTACGGACGAATCAAGGCGGGGATCTGCGCAGCCGGCAAAAATAAGCCGGTGTTAACAGACGCCGTGTTTCCCTTCATTAAAAATGAGTATTAAAAGTCTCACCACTTTCTGCAGGAGGTATTTTGAGGCCCAATTAAATTATTTACGGCACAAGTCGTACATTAAGAACATTTGCAAGTGAAACTGAGAACTTAATATACAGCACACTGCACTTTTTTCTACATTTGTCTGTTGAGTTGGTCTGGCCTACTATTATTTGGACGTAGGCCTGCTCCTCCTGGAGTACATCGATTCAAGGCCTTGTTATTGCTGTTATTTTTTCTGTTTAGGCCGCTGGAGGCATTCTCCATACTTCCTGGAGTAGCGTCATGCCAGTCAACTTGCAACTGATGTTAGTTACAAAATAACATTGTACGGTTGGGATGAGGGGAGGGGCGTGTTCAGAGATCCAGCAGTTTCTGAAAGGGAAAAGTAAGCATGCATTGATTAAGTTGAATCAACAATGTGAATACATGATTTAAATTCTGGTAGTTTGTGTCATGGGGAGTAGATGGATGGTCAACCTTCTCTGGTGCACAGTAGTTTACCTGCAAACTGTAAATTAAGTCTTAAAATGGTAGTATTGCCTGTGAGTCTTAAGAAGCCCTAAATAAAGTAGATGGTAAGAGAAAATGTCGATGGTTGTGCTTCTTCAAAGGATCTGAATTGCTTCATGCAGGCTGCAGTGATTAAATTTAATTAAAATCGCAACCCTTAATTTTTTCATTTTAAAAAGGCCATATTTGATATTTTTTCACAATGGCATATTGGTGTTAATATCGATTCATTGCATTTTGAGATTTCTTCTCTAAAATGCTGTTTTCCACTGGTGGTGTCGAGTGCAACAGGCCCGCCAATTATACAGATATGATGAGGCAAGAACAGGAACTTGCAAGCGCCTAAAATGTAGAAGGCGTCTTCAAAATGAGGTTTGTCAAGGACACTTGATTGGGGTGCTTTCTTGTGACCAAGCCATGCAAGGTTAACTGTGTAATGCAACTTCAGACCTTCTGAAACATAACCGTTTGAAGACATGAAGTAATATAAATGAAAATCCTGGTAGTATGGTAAATATGGTAATATGCTAATATGGTAAAATGTAGTGCTTGTTTATTTAGTAGTTTTTTTGGCACCTGCTTTCCACAATTGAAAGTTGAGATGAACAGGTTGAGGAAAAAAAAACAGGCTTCGTAACTGCTTTACCACGGGTTGCCACATGGGGGCGCTGCACATTTGCATTGCAGACATTTTCAGTTGGATTTTCGGTCTGGTAATTTGGAATGTTGTGTCAAACTTCTCTTTCTGTGCGCTGAGGTTGAGGCGCCTCAAGTGCTCGGGATGTCCTTGTCTAAACATTCGGCACAAGGGTTTTGTGTCCGTTGCGCCCCCGCTGCTGTTGATATCATTACGTTCCGTTCTCCCGCTGGGAAGCCGAGAGGGGAGGGGAGGGGGGGAGGCGAGGGGGGCGCGGGGGTGCGGGATTAGGAGAAGCCGTCGAGCCGGGAGGCCGTAATGAGGAGTGACACTGGCTCCAGTTCGGCCGAGCGTCACCCCGAGATTCAATGGCAGCCACACTTTCCCAGTCGGCGCGCTACGTCGGAGGTCACGGGCCGACCAATGGGAACGCAGGAACGAGGCTTGGCCCGGCCCTCCCTTTGGCGGGCGGTGCCGGCTGGGACCTCCCCGTAACCCCGTGGGCCGTGCTCTCCGTGCCGCGCCTGGCCGTGCTTCAGTCGTCTCTGTGGTGGAGCCAGGCGACGGTTTGAAAGCCGTGTTCGTTGTTTCGGTTGGTCTGCAGAGAAAATGGCCGCCCCTGGTTTCAGAGCCTCTGCATGCATTCACTCTAGAATAGTTTCTATCACCGTTGACGTAAACGTGCCGTTTCATTCCCCACACATTTTCTATTTGCCTGTTTTATGTTTCATGTGCATTCTGTTTCCTTTTTCTGCCGCAAAGCTGTTAGATAAGGCGAAAGGGGAAAGGATAAGTAGATTTTATCATTTTTTGAGCACTGGGTGAAGCTGATTGGAATTCATGCATGTAAGCTGACCCTTTTGCTCTGAGTGGGCTTGTGGCCTGATGACTATTTTTGAAGGCCATGAAGGTTTTTTGAATCCTTCATTTCCATATTAGCACATCCTTTCAATGTTTCTGTATGTTCTTTCTTGTTGGATAGAGATTATAAGAGCGTATTGAATTGTGGTTGTGGGAGTGTGTTGTTGGATGGTGGTCATGGGAGCGTTTTGTTGGACAGTGGTTTTGAGAGAGTGTTTTTGGATTGTCGTGTTAGGAATGTGTTTCATAGTGGTTATGAGAGTAGGTTGTTGGACAGTGGCTTTGGGGGTGTGTTTTGGACGGTGGTTATGGGACCTGAAGTGGCCAGCGCTCGGTGCTCAAAGCATGTGAATAAGGAGGTTGTGATGTCATGGCTGGAGTGTTGAACTGATCAGGCCCTGAGTTGTGTAAATATAGAGGAAATCATCGCCTCACACCTAATGGTCCTGGATGTCGCCCTGGATAAGAAAATCTTCCAAATGAACAATCGGCAAAATAACGATGATTAGGGCTGTACCTAATATGCAGACAACCCTGGTGTCACCATTATTATCATTCCTTGCCTTGGGTCCTGGGATCGGAGTACCGTGTCCCGTTAGGAGATTTGGGTGTTTGTACATGACTCCCCTCTGCAGTTGGGGCAGGGGGAGCTGTGTTGGGGCCTAGCGAGGGCCTAGCGACGGGCCCCTTGCCTAGCGACGGGCTCCTTGTGCTCGCGGCTTTAATCCCGTTAGTGTTCGGCTGGCGGGTCCTCATCAGGTCACTTTCCCCCAGCCAAGCGTGGAAAAGCAAATTTGACCCTCAGCGCACTGCGGGAGGCGCAGGGGTCCTCTCGACCCTCACTTAGCGCCCCCCCCCCCCCAAATCCCATTCGCTTTTCCCAAACCGCAGTGTAGCACTCTGATGCCTCCTCTCGTTCCTGGGGCCCCTCCCCTGACCCAAAAGCCGCACTCATCTGCTGGGGCCATGGAGGCCAATACCAGAGGCATCTCTATGTACTGTGTAAAATGAATACCACCAGTGCTGGTGGTATTCATTTTATTTCCTACTCTTGTGGACTTATTTGTCTTGTAACCCTTTTAGTCATGTCTGTATCCGAGCTGATTGTTGTACAATTATCACTAGTTGTGTGCAGCAAGTTCAATGCTGTGATTTTGCATGCATCTGCAATGTTTTATTCACCCCATTAATGTCAGCTAAGAACACTTAAATGAACTGGAGTTATGTTACAGTGTAAGATTCTCACAAAAAATTGGTTCTTTTCACTTATTGCTTTCACACTGTGTAGTGAAATTCTGTTTTGCGAGCGAAAACGTGAACTTTTAATACAGGAAGTCGCATCAGGGGCCGTACGATGAATCCGATTGGTTCCCTTTCCTTAGCTGGGCGACTTGATCTATAGTAAAGCAAGCTCATTGTACCTGCTTTCGAACCCCTCCTTTAAGACCCTGCTCCTTTAAATCTCTGCTCTTCCTGGCCGGAGTGTTTGAGAGGGGTGGGGGCAAGAGGTGGAGGGGGGGCGCTCTGAACCGAAGGGTCCCGAGCTCATGAATGGTTTGTCAGACTTTCCGCCTTGGCGAGCATGTCGTGTCTCCATTAGCGGTGTTTTGTTTCTCCTCCCTCTCCGTGTCCTGTCAGCAGGGGGCCCCCTCACGTGTTCCGCCTCGCCCCGCCTCGCCCCGCCTCGCCGTGCTGCAGTCTGGTGCCAGACAGCCTGACCAATTGGGGGGGGGGAGGCGGGAGGGTTTCAGAGTGTACGCGAAGTCTGTAATCCTGGAGGTCCATTCTGGGGGACTCATGCATGCTTGCAGTGGGGGGGGGAGCTCAGTCTTGTATCTTGATTTTCATTAGAAAGGTAAGCCAGAAATGGAAACATTTGCTGGGCGAAGTAGCCCCATTATTAGGAATACTTGGTAACTGCTCTTTCCCGGACTGCACTGCAAAATGCCCCCCTGTATGCATCATGTGCACGTGCTGAGTAGGACAATGGGAAGTGTAGTTCAGTTTCAGTCAGTTTTCGAAGACCTACATCCCTCCACCCCCCCCGGCTCTGTTGTTCTTCTTCTTTTATGCTCTCTTTCATATGAATCGCTCCCATGTAGGTACATGATTAATGAATAGCTGTCACTGGGTGTGGGAAAAATGTCATCACTCTAGTCAGCGCACATTTAAGTTATGCTGAATTTGGGCTTTTGCGCTGTGGTGGGGGTGGGGGTGGGGTTCGGGGTGGGGTTTTGGGGGAGAGTTATAAGTTCCTGCCCTCTGTTCCGCTGTCGTTATTTTGGTCCCAGGTCTGGTCCCACAGCAGTGTCTGTTGAGTCCTTTGCAGCCAGTGCCCGAAGCATTGCGGGAAGCTGGGAAGTCAGCAGGAGCTAAAGCATCCCTGGCTAATTGAGACGTACCCCTGGCAGGGCGAGCAAGCCCAGCTCTGGGGACCGTAGACTCCTGGTCATAGCCGCTAAAGATCCGCTAAAGATTTAGCCCTGACTATAGACCCCGGCTCTGTGCTTGTGGTCAGCGACGTTGGCACACAGACGACCCACAGCACCTCTGTTTAGAGTCTATTGTTAAAAGTGTAGATGCGGAAGTGACGGAAGTGGTCAATCAAAACCTTATAGTCAAGAGTTCCTCTATCCACCATCGTCATCCTCAGCGTAGCTGTTGAAGCTGCGTACCACAGACCCGCTAATCGCCCTGACTGTTGGCCCACTCTGCCTGCTCCTCCTCTTTGACTGATTATTGCTCCGCAGGTCCAGCGGCTGCCCCCCTAGCCGCCTCCCCCCCCCCCCCCCTTGCCTCCTCCTTCAGACCCAGCCCATCTTGATGTTAGTTTGACCCCTGACCCCGCCCCATTCTGCCTGCTGACCTGTCAAATAGGCCCTTTCATTCCCCCGGCCCTCTGGGGTCACGCCTTCCTCTTTGAGTTGAAACATGGCCGCGCGGCCGGCTGAGACAAGCCAATTATTTCCCCTGAAAGAGATCAGAGGGACGTAACGAGCCGAGAGTAATCATTATTTTTGTTTATTGGTCCAATTTACCGGCTCTTAACGGTTTGTTGGCGCATATAGGATTAGATTAGAGAGATTAAAGATCCTCTTGTCTTATACCAGAATAAACACCATCGTGTAAAGGCAGCAGTACCGCTAATGCGATCGTGCTAATGGCAGAGTTGCTTCGTGTTTGGAGTACTGTGGTGAGCAGGAGTACAAAAATAATTTGGCTCTTAGGAAATCATGTGCAGAATTTAAGTGCTGATGCAGATATAAGCGTCTTGCAATCATATATGGTCACGGAGAGGTTGCGCTGATAGCCAGTGGGCATATGGTTGGTTTGGGCCTTTTCATTTGTTCGTGGTTGATGTGGATGTTGCCTGTTGGGTGTGAGGAGCATTGTCGATTGCTGTTTGACCTCTGATCTATGCGTGCTCTTGTGCTCGAGAAGTCCTTCATGCCTCCGCTACTTACAGAGAATCACCGGATCTACTCCACAGAATCTGCTTCTGCCCAAATCAGGGTGCCATAGACCCCCCCCCCCCTTCCTGCCTCCATTCCCGTTGTGTATGAGGGTGGTGATTGTGTGGATAACTGGCCAAGTTTACTTCAATCCCCCCCCCTTCGCCCCCACCTCAAAGGCACTTCTCCATCCCTTCCTCCTGCCACACTGCCCCCCCCCCCCATTCATGTTGTAGAGCGAAAGCCTGGCTACCAGGTCCTGGCTACCAGGCTCAGGAATCGGTAACCTGCCGCAGTGGACCCCTCGGCTTTGGTGCTTGCCTCTGCATTTTCTACCTCACTGTTCAGAAGACTGGAAACTGCAGCACTGTTGTGGACCATCATCCATTATCTGTACCCGCTAACCCTGGGCAGGATCACGGGGGTGCTGGAGCCTATCCCAGCGTGCATTGTGTGAGAATTAGGAATACACCTTGGACAGGCCCGGATTTCCATGTCCGGACAAATTCTTTGACAATCTTATTGGAGGATGGGATGAAGGTTGGGATGGAAGTTGGATGAAGGAATGCTGAATGTGCTCAAGAATTTTTTTAAATGCACACAGTTATTTTGGACAGTAGTGTATTGCTTAAAAATAAAGTTTTCCCATGATAAGTAGTCAAGCCAAGTATTTAATTGAAAGGTCTGATAGTCTGTGTATTTGGCTAATCTGATTGGCAGGTTTTCCCGGTGACACAGTGGGGCGGGAAGACCTCCTGGTCTTCATCGACAGTCCTGGCTCCTCCACCGTCTGCCTGCGTTATAATCAGCCAATAGGCTCCGTTACGCCAAACAGTGTATCCACAGTGATAGATGTCCTGCCGTAGATAACCTATGGCATTGTGGGAAAACTGACCTTCTTGGCCTTGTTTTTGTCACCTGCCAAGCGTAAGACCCATCAACGTGGTCATCAACACGACTGTTTGTTTCTCAAAGGGCGGCCCAGTCTGAGGCTTTTGGCCTGCTTGTTCACCAACTTTCACAGCAGTAATGGGACATCCTGTAACTCCCACCAACTGGAATGCTTTTGTGGCTAAAAGGTAACATCCACCGATTTTAACAGTGTCAGGAATTGCGAAGAATACCTCAAAGAATCTCATCAGAATTCAGCATCTTGCCTTTTGTAATCTGTGTCAGTAACCACTGCTTGAGAAGGTCTCACTGATATGATCTCAAACTTGCCCACTGAAGGTAGATTAATTTTATTTTGTATGCTGAAGTTCATATAGTTGTGCAGGTTTTGTTGTGTGATTGTGTAGATGCTTCCATCCCTTTAACTGACAGGAACATAGCAATTTAAGTGGAAAAACTGAGAAGCAGATCTGGTACATGCAAGGTGTACAACTGCTGGGAGCTGGAGATCCTGTGACAGTTCTGGAATATATTTAGCACCTAAATGTCATGATTAAGTGGCACTTTGTTTGATAGGGTCACACGGTGTGGGATGGGGGGATTCAAGACCACCAACAAATTCAAAACACGCCTCCCTTCAGTCTAGAGAAGTAGATATTGAAAACTTAAGACTTTTGTCCTCAAATGAGAGGGCTAAGCTGTTGGCAAATGCAAACAACCTGTCAGAGATAAGATAAGAAGAGCAGCCACGAGACTAGTGCTTTCTCCCCTCTCACAGTGAGGTGTAACTGTGGACCAGTCTGAAATGCCCAAGAAGCCTTGGAACATTCTTTATAAAGACTCTTCCCTTTTGGCTTATCATGGCTGACGGTGTCTGAACGTCACCTAAAGGAAGGTATCCTCTTAGCAAATACCGACAGATGGACAAAACTGTTTTATAAGCATTTGCAAATGTTTTAGTTGTTCCTCTGGACCTTTGAGTTGGTCCTCCAGCTCCAAGACATTTCAGTTGTTTGTCTTTGTCCAAAGACCTTTAAGTTGGTCTTCCAGCACTTATACTTTTCAGTTGTTCCTCTAGCTCTAAGAAATTTAAGTCGTTCATCTTTCCTCAATGGCCTTTGAGTTGGTGCACGATCCCTTACGCTTTTGAGTTGTTCCTCTTGCTCTTTCGGGTTTATCATGAGACGCTTTGGCTCCAGTGTCACAGCGCATCTCTGAAACACATCGATCACTGTCGAGACAAATCCCCTCCTTTTCTCCCAGTCAACATTCCCAAAAAATCTGTCTCTGCGGAACAGAGGCCCAACAGAGGTAGTTGTGTTGTGAGCTTTGACTTGAATTCCCTCTGAAATTTGTGACGCAGGGAGTTTTGAGTGCCTTCTCTCCTTGACTGTCTACCATCTTATATGTGTATATTTCTTTGACCTTTCTTTGTAAGTAAGAAGCTCTATAAAATTTGCTGCCCCATTAATTCAGATAAAACTGCAGTTAAAAGTCACCTCAATGGAACGTGTTATTCTTTTTTTTATGTCCCTATCTGCCATTGTCTTTAATAGTGACTCCTAGCTTCAGCTCAAAACCAGCAAGTAATCCTGAGGAAACTGATCCATTGGATTCTAATACAGCACTAGCTAATCAGAGGAGTTTTTTATAGCTGCTTATTTTAAAACTTACAACATGGTAGTTTTGATTGAATTGGGAGGAGAACTGTGTGTATAGAATATTTCCCATCTTCTGCCACTGTATCCTCCGATAGTGGCCCAGTTGAGCTGTACTGACTCCTTGGGTGTGGTTTCAGATGTCCTGTGATGACCTGCTTTTTCCACCTCTCCTTACAGGGTGTATGGAGCAGGAGCTGGCCCCCCAGGACAGCAGGATGTGACTGCATTACCCACCCCCCCCCCATCCTAAGATCCGTTTGTTTTTGGTTAAGAGGTTCACCTTCCTCCTGACATCCGGGCGAAAGTGGCCGACCCTGTGGTCCCGCCTCCTGTCTGCCGGCTGTAGGTAGGTCAGCTCAACCTTCACCCTTTGAGCATAGTCAACTCCATTTACTTTCCGGCCTGTAAGCTAATTGAGGGCAAAGCAGATGTCATTTTCCTTGACTTTGGGGTGTCTTGCCCTGGAGATCAGTCGAGAGAGAAGGACTCTGTGCCCATCAGATAGAATTTAGCCTCTCGTAACACCTGAAAGCCCTTTGTGCTAGGCAAGGCCTTCACTGTTTGAGAAGGTAGCTAAAAAAGCTCCTTGCATCTTAGAGTTTGACAAGATGACAAGAGAGAGCTCAGCATCTTGCGGTTGACCCACTGTTATGGGTGTGCATTGCTTTGTTCCTTTTAGCTGTTTACAGTGCTTGGCTGAGAAGCAGGGTGTTGAGAGCAATCAGGCTGCACGTGACTGTAAACGAACATTAAACAAACCAAACATCAATGTGATTGGCTGAGCATTATTCCCATCTGCGGCTCTCTCAGACGTCAAGAGAGGTGACGGTCAGCGAGCTGGAATTTCCCTACGTCAGTTATCAGACCAAGCAGACAGTCTGCAGAGGGAGATTGCTACCCAACTGCTGCCTGTTCCCATTATCTGTCTGTGGAGCTGTCTCTTATCCAGCATGGTTTAAAAGTTTGAGATGTCTGTGGTACGCAGGTTTTAATTATTTTGTTAGATTGCCAGAAATAGTCATTTGTGATACCTTGTTAATCTCTGTATGATTACCATTGCTCTTGTCATAAGCGTACATAAGTGTTGTGCCAAGCTTATAACAGCTAATTTAAGGTAATGAAGCATGCAGTACAATCATGGACATGTGCTGCTGCAGAGGAAGACTTTTTTTTTTTTTTTTTTTTTTTTACTGGAACATTTGCTTTTTCTTAAGCTGGTCATCTGTCACTGGCGGAGCAGCTCTTCAGCGGATATTAATGAAAGCCCTCCCCCATCCCGTCCCGCCCCGTCCCGTCCTATCCCGTCTCCTTTAGGAGTGCCCTCGCTCTTTCATTTATCTCCTGGGCTGACCTCGCCGCCGTTCGCTGGTGGGGGCGGGGGGGGGGGGGGGGGGGTGAAGGAGGCGAGACATATTGATGGTCTGGTTCGGCCGCTGTATCGGACACAGCGAGTGCCTGATGAGCGTATAATGCGTCTGTGTGGTTATCGCATTTCTGCTGCATCGCTGCCATGCTTCGGGAAGGCTGGGAAACGGGGTCTGGAGGCCTGCTTGTTCTGCCCCCTACCCCATACTTTTAATTTGGGCGTCCTCTCAGGGGAAATGGTTTTCACCGATGGACATGAGTTTAGTGCCTGGTGTGATCTTTCACTCGGAGTTCTGGTTAAGAGTAGCCTGGCTGTGTGGGGTTTCATCACCAATGACATCATCAATCCTGCTCATTATGAGGCATGCTTGTGTGAGGAGTGTGGGATGTGAATGGGGCGGGGGCAGGGGTGGATCCCCTTAAATTATCTGAAGCAACAGAACGGAGGCCAGGGGGTGAGGGGTTAAAGGGCGTCTGGGCTGCGGGACGCCAGGGCTTTGGGTCCAGATAAGGGGGCCGGGGCCGGGGCAGGTACCCGGCAGATCAAAGCGCCCCGTCGGTCTGGGCGCTGTGCTCGGCTTCTCCCCGTCTGCTCACTCCGTCCTATTTTAATACCCCCGAACGCTCGCGGGGTTAAGGAACAATTGCCTCAGCAAGCGTGGATACTAGCTGCTGGTTTCACAGAAGAGCTGCCAGTCCTTCAGAGAATGAGATGCTACAGCTTTTTACTATTATTGATTTGATATTAATAATAACAGAGAGAATGCTTTGTGTATAGATGACTCTTCACACGGCGCTTGTGTGAAATATCGCTCTGCTGAAAATTCAGTAGTAGGCCACCTTCTGAGTTTGCTTTTACTAAAGCCAGGGAGTAAATTAAAGAGTCCTTAAAGGGTCCACTCTGATATGCTGTTATGCAAATGGCAGTGACTATGTTACTGGATGCTTATCTGGACTATTTTAATTTTAATTTGCTGCCAACATTATTTTTGTGTACACCTTTAAAATAAACTGCCTTGATGTGACTGAATTCAAACTTGTTTTATCAACTGAAGCATCAGAACTGTGTTTTACCCATTATATGAGCTGAGTTGCCAGGTTAGCAGCGGTTTGACTTTGGCTTTTAAAGGGAACTCCTCGTAGTGTGAGACACTGGAAATGGCGCAAGACAAGGCAACCTCTGGGGAGAGGCACAAACAGCAATTAGTCTGCGACCATAGTGCGAGCGTGCAGGTCTGTTAAACTAGCAGCAGGGGGTGTCGCTTGATCTGATCCCAGTATACCAAACAGCCTGTTATATATTTAACAACCCCCCACCCCACTCACACACACACACACACCCCCCCCCCCCGTTACACATGCACGCTCCCTTCTTAAACCAATCACCATTTTGTGATAAGAACATCCATGTGATGCAGCCAAAACTTTTTTAAAATCTTGACTGAGTTTCATGAAGTTTTTTTTTTTTTTTGTAACCCAAATAACCAGGAGTTTCCATCAACAGGAATTAATAGAACCGTGCAGCAGAAAGGAAAGCTGTCTATTGGAATAATCCAAAATATTATTTTAAATGAATTATGTACATGTGTTTTTATTTGATCCTTTTCCACGTTTTCTTTACAATTTTAATGCACTGAATTTCACATAAGCATCGCTCTGTATATATATTTTTTGTAACAAACCACCTTAACCAAAAATATCTATGAGAACAAATGGAACAAACAAATAAAATGTCATAATGGAACAGAAACTGATATATAACCCCCTAAGACCCGGCAATTCATTTTTGTCCCCCTGTAGGGTGGATAATTTTATTCAATAATAAATAGTATTTTTGAAAATATTTTTACTGCAACGTCATCCAAGACACTTGTGTTATGTCTAAAAATTTAAATGCTTTTCTTTTGCCAGGTCTTAGGAGGATAGTACAGAATCAATAAATAATATGAACAGAGGCAATACTAGTAACTGCATGCATTTTCCAAGTTAGCTTTTCTCCTGACACAACACTTACTGCACACTTCATCACGTCGTGTTTTCTTGTATTTCTTGGTAAATCGGCTGAATTTCTTGCAATGGGCAACTATCCTGCGTTCATGTGGCATACTATATGCAACACTTTGGAATGGTGAAATACTAAAGAAATAAATGAAATATTGTTAAACTTTATTATTTATACAGGTAGGTTGACTGAGCATGCATGCTCTTTTGTGGCAAGGCCCTTTTGAATCACCCCCCCCCCCCCCAAAAGTAGCCTAACCTGCTTGTCTTTGGATTGTGGGACAAAAGCGGAGTACGCGGAGGATTTGGACACTGGGAGAACATGCAAACTCCACACAGATGGCCCAAATTCAAACCCGGGACCTTCTCGTCGTGAGGTGATGGTGCTATTCACTGCACCACCGTGCTGCCCCAACAAAATCCAAAGCATTAAAAAATCACATGTTAAATTCTGATTGGGTGGCAGCTTTTATGGTGTGGCATTATGCTTCATAAACTTCTGAGCATCATTGCTGAAGATCTCAAATTCCAGACTGTATAATTCCTTATAAGATTCCTTATAAGCAAAAATAAGCTTAATTCCTTATCTTATTTTGGCTTATAAGGAATCTTTCTTGGCATTTTCAAATTTCAGATTTCCCTCTATTCCAGTTCTGGTACTGTAGCAGTGCAAAACAAGAAGAGGGTAATTTTGGAGAAAATTCAAGTGTCCGTGATCTATTGTGGTGACTTTGTTTTTCTGGAAAAGGGTTGTTCTTACACACTGACCGCGACTAAACAGATTACTTTGGATTCAATACTTCTGGAGGGAAAAAAACCTCTTGGCTTGTTTTACAACTGTTTCATGCTTTCAAATCAAACCCACCTCTTCAATATTAGGTTGAATGGGACTGAAACTTGTTTAATGTCTGGACACATGCTTTCTGTGTTATATGGACATGAATGGCTTTTCTCGTAGTCTCTCTGAAGAAAGTCCATCCCATGGAATCCTTCAATGATGGTCCAGGAAGATGCACCCACCTGTCTCCTGACAGGAAGCTGGGTACCTGGGCCAGTACAGACTGAGTTCCTCTTTATGCGTCAATGGTTCATTCTGCCAGGTTTCAACAGACCACTGCCAGGTTTCAACATGTACTCTGCCATGTACCCAACCAATGAAAACTGGTTCTGGATCTTTGTATGAAACCTCTTGCAGGCAGAATCATCCTTGGACGCTTTATAGGAGAATGTCTCTGTAGCTTTAAAGGACTGTCTCTGTAGCTTTAAAGAAGAATGCCTTCGTAGCTTTAAGGGAGTTCCTCTTTCTCTTAGCACATATAAAATATACCAATTCATAATTTAACTCTGCTGGTCAGCCCCAACCCAAGTTTCTTGCGTAGATGGATGGAACCGTCTAAAAAAATTGTCCAAAAACTCAAGACTCGCCCCCTAGCTGCTCTGGTTCCAGTCCGGGACGATGCTGACGCTGTGCACCGTGTGGTACTGGTGCGGGGAGAGCGCGTGGGGTCCCCCAGAGGGGTACAGGTACTCGTTTCCCTGGAGACTGGCGGGCGGCGACTGGATGCCCGCGCTGGGGCCGTGCGCCCGGGCGAGGGGCTGGTGGGGCATGGGGCTGTGGTACAGGGCGTGGGCGTGGCTGTGGGCGTCGCCCCGCTGCGGGGAGGCGTGGCCGCCCATCCCGCCCAGCCGGGTCACCAGGGGCCCCGAGGGGAAGGGGGCGGGGAAGTGCTGGTAGGGCAGGCGCTCGGGCGGCTGAACGCCCGTCACGGGGCACCCGCCGTAGGGGGACACGCCCGCCCAGGCGCCGCAGCTCAGGTCCTCCAGGCCGGGCGCCAGCTCCGCCCCCGGCGACACGCCCGCGTACATGCAGGCCTGCCGCTGCGCCGCCGACTCTGTCCTGTAGGGGCCGCCACCGAGGCCCAGGGGCGGGGCGTAGCCGGGCGGCCGGTAGTACGGGTCGCCGTCGCCAGGGGGGCTCTCCATGTAGGACTTCCTGTACAGGTGGTCACCTGCATGGCTGTCCTCAGCCACTGTGGGGAGAAGCCCAGTCACTGTGTTACTCTCATTACCACAAGTATCTGCTTTTAATGGAGTTTATTATGATAGTATGTTCTGCAAGGATATATTCTGCAAATTCATTTCAGGTTAGCAAATCAACAAAATGCATTGAATATTTAGAATTATTTTACTGATTTATGCTTGTTGAATTAAATCAGTAAAAACATTATAAATCAGGGGTGTCCAGTCTTATCGGAAAAGGGCCGGTGTGGATGCAGGTCTTTGTTTCAGCAGCACACTGACACCTGGTTCAAGTAACTAAATAACCATGGCCTTCAATCTGGAAGAATCAGGTGTCTTAGTGCTGTAAAAGTCACCCACAACAGCCCTTTTTTGGTAAGATAGGCATAGGACATCCCTGTTCTAAATGTTCAGTGTATTTGGTGTATCTGCTAACGTGTGAATTTGTAGAAAATATTTCTGTAGTGAACCGAACTTTGCTGATCATGTGACACGTGCACATCAACAAACTGAATGTCTTCTGAATGTAAGAAGCAGAGAGAGGTGAACGGAAATAGAGAGGTGAACAGAGAGTGGTGAACAGAAGTAGGAGCCTACCTTTCCTCTTGGGGCAGTGGTAGTCCTGGCCGTGCTCGTGGGGGAGGGGGTAGGGGCCAGACTGAGGCTGCCCCTCCAGGGAGGGGCTGGGGACCCCGTTGTCGCAGGAGTACGGTGAGCCCAGGCCCGGGGGCGTGGCCAGACACTGCCCCTCCCCGCTGAAGGGGCTGGGGCTGGACCCGCCCCTCTGGCGGACCACGCTGCGGGGGATCACCGGGTAGTCCTTACTGAGGGCACAGACAGGGGGCGCCAAACCGCCTCTCAGTCGCTTGCTTCACCAGGAATTACACTGGGTTTACAGTAAATTACATTATATTAAATGACGTTATTAGCATATACTGTAATCCAGAGAGATTTACACTTTTCCCCCCAAAGTTTTACAAGTAAAACCGGATATATAGTGAAGCAATTCAGGTTAAGTACCTTGCTCAAGAGTACAATGGCGGTGTACTAGCTGGGAATCGAACCTCGAACCTGGTTTACAAGTCCAGTTCTCTAACCATTATTATTACACTGATGGGGAAAAAAGCAGGATTGACTTTATTTGTTCAGTTATGGACAAACCATGCCGTATGTCAGAAAGCTTGAAATACATTTATTGTTTGTGTCCCCATTTATATTGCTTGTATTTGTCTTATGCAACCTGATTTATGACTCTCTAAATATGAGACTTATCATTTTTTTGGATTTAATTTCAGATAGCTCATCTTCGAAATGACTGCTCATTTTAGAAATTACTTAATCTATGAACTAAACACCTTGTATTTGTATGTAGGGATGTTTTAGTGGATGGATATGTTGGCTGATTTGTGTCAGTATGTAGGGATGTTTTCATGGATGGATGTTTTGGGTGATTTGTGTCTGTATGTAGGGATGTTTTTAGTGGATGGATATTTTGATCTGTGTTTGTATTGATTACAATCCTTCTCTAGCTCCAGTGGTATGGCTCTGTCACCCAAACACAGGTCTAAAAATAAACCACATTATGTGTCCATCCCCCCAGAGATTAGGCCTCTGAACAGAGAGAGGACAGATTTTTTTAAAGCAACAAAATAATAATGCAGTAGATAATGCAACTAAATTGAAAATGATTATTTAACACTTATTAAATTTCTGGATGGGAAACAAAACTTATTTTCCATTGCTTTTTATGATTTCAGAATACACCGTCCATCTATATAAAAAAAAAAAAAAATCTAGTAATACATTGCTATGATACATTGCTAACAATATTAATCCCTTCTCCACAGTGTTTGTGAGCGTTCATCTGCACGTAGGGAAAAACATGAAATAAAATACAAATACTGTAAGTAATACTGTTTGCACAACTATTTATAATAAGTTTCATTTTGTACACTTTTGTCCCTGAAACAGGATGGACAGGACGGTGCTGGTTGTGTTTTGGGTGAATAAGGGGTATGGCTGTGTGCTCTTTGCTATCTGGGATGGATGGACGTTTTCAGGGGTTCACTAATGTCCTCCGTCCCGCTGCGTTGCTGGGGGAACCATGAGAAGGGTGGGGTGTTGCGTGGTCTACATGCCACGCCTACTCTTTCTGAAAGTTTTATTTGGGAAGACATGACTCAGTTGCTGATCCCTCAACAGCTGTCAGGATTCACGTGTTCATACGCAGTAGTACTGTCAGTGTAACAGAATAAAATCCTGCCAGCCAATTAACTAACGAGCTCCTGAAATTGTTCTCCATACCTGTTTTCTCTTCTCTGTAGTTATACAATAAATTTCTCTATGGAGACATTGGCCCTCATTCACAAGACTTTTTTTAAATTATTCTTAATTTTGTTCTTAAAAATGTACCTACAAAAAAACAATGTGGGATTCATGACACGTGTGCAGACCTTTGTTTTGGTGCGTATCCCAGGTGTATGAGACGATGAATGCTGCCTATTTGTCAATTTTATGGGCAATCCTGTTCACGTGATTAGCATAAGGAAACAGCCATGAACAAAAACAGGTAAGAAAAAAATTATGAATGCCGAAATGTTCTTTGAAATGTTCTTACACACAGTTTACAATCAAATGTGATCGTACACGCTTCGTAAATGAGGCCCATCCACTGTTTGCTGAAAGGACTGGACCAGTTTAACCCAAACCTGGGTGATCAAAGGTAGAGAACCTGCTCTAATGGTGATGGAGTGATTTGTACTTTATGGAGGGGTTCTGATTGGTGGATGAACCGGTGGAACAATAGGAGCATTTTGATTAGCGGATGAAGCGTGAGAATGCTCAGTGGAAGAATAGGAGGGTTTTGATTGGTGGAGGGAGGGTGATAAGGACTAGTGGAAAAATAGGAGGGTTTTGATTGGTGGACGGAGGGTGATAAGGACAAGAATAGGAGGGTTTTGATTGGTGGAGGAAACGTGAGAAAGATTAGTGGAATAATAGGATGCTTTTTATTGGTGGAAGATGGTTGAGGATGGTTAGTGGAATAATAAGAGGGTTTTGATCGGCGGAATAATAGGAATGTTCTGATTGGTGGAGGAAGAGTGAGAATGCTTAGTGGAATGATAGGAGGGTTTTGATTGGTGGAAGAAGGTTGAGAATGGTTTACCTCTGTATTCTGGACATGCGGTGCAGCTCCAGGTCGTCGCTGCCCCGGAAGCCCTTGGCAAAAGGGTTGTTTTCAATCTTCAGCTGGGTTATCTGAAACACAGCGGCAGCATCGGTCCCTCGACTCTTTCTGATGATTTTTTTGTCAAAAATAGCGAGGCTTGGAAAGAGACTGTCTTCTCTATGTGCTAGTTCTATTGTGTCTGGGTTTAATAACAGGTGCTGGCTGAAAATGCCATTGATGCCATGCTGTGACTGCACTGGAAATATAGGAAGGAATGAGATGTGTCCACTGGGGCTGTTAAATAACACTGGAGAAAGATGGTGACTGCTCTCATTCACTGATGCAGTGCATCTTCCTGAGCTTCAATGCGCTTGATGAGAAGACAGACATCATTCCCCATATCTGCAGACTACCCGCTCTTATGGGACAAAATGTCTCCAAACCTCTCTCTCTCTTTCTCTCTCTCACACACACACAGTTGGAAACACACACACTCCTACAATGGGTAAATACTTTATGGTAAAGCAGTTGAGGGTCTAGGCCTGTAACCTATAAGTCAAAGATTATACTCCCCATATGTAAAGCTTGCATGCCTGTATAACACATGTGTTGTTCGTGTTTCCTGCATTGAACCACTTGGGGACGTTTCCAGTGACTCATTAGATATTAATGGTGGTTCCTACCCCCCCCCCCCCCCCCCTTAAAGTAAAGGGTGAAAACGGATGCCTGAGAGTGCCTAATTGAGATCTGGCAGAAATGGTAGAGCTTTTACATTCTTAAAAGATTAACAATTCTCTAAATCCCAATAAGATATGTAAATATGTAAAATTAATATTAATATATGTAGGACTGTTAAGACCCACATCTAGTCACCTGTTGTTCCAGGGGAAAACAGCTGTAGAGAGCATACATTTGAGCACCTTGCCTAAGTTAGAAGTTAAATATTCTATCTTTAGTGGAATCGTATTCATACAAAATATGTTTTACTACCCAGGGTGGGTATGTGCTAGCCTAGAAGTGCTCGTCATTGTAATGGAACAGTTTGTTGGCTGGACTAATTCTCTTTTGGTCTGGCAGGAGTAGAGGTTTCAGTGAACATGGTTTGTCATTACACGTCTAAAATTGTGGCAAGAATCTTTATTTACTTGGACTAAACTTTAGAGTGTTCTGAATTTCTTCACAGGGTTTTGTCATTTTGATAGCCTAGTGCAACGTTTGGAAACCAATTAATGATATGAAAGTAAAAGCCTACAAACTGTATATGTGTTTGTAAATCAGTTTGTATATTATATATTTATGTATATAATAATGATAATAATAATAATGATAATAATAATAATAATAATAATAATAATAATAATAATAATAACAATAATAATAATAATAATAGTTATTATTATTGTTGTTGGTGTTATTGTGATTATCATTATGGTTATTGTTGTTATTATTATTTTTATTATTAGAATACAAACAGTGAACAAACTGGATATTTAATTGGTTAATAAACATAGCATATTATATTGAGGAGTTCATGAGTGTTCTATGACCTACGAAACGATGCCGAGTGTGCTGCTTTTAAAAGTATTTTTTATTAACTTTTTTATTGTGTTTAGAAAATGTTTTATAAAAAGAATGAAATTGGTTTATACCCAACTTTACTGGCGTCTCTAAAACATACATTTTGAAAATATAACTTTTTTTCTCGTAAGTTTAAACTCGGGACCTTCATGCAGTAAGGGTAGATATATGGAAAGTGCACGAGCTTCTCTCGCGCGCCAAGCCAATAACCAACGCCAATAACCGCTTATTCTCATTGGCATCGTCGTTAGGTTGGACGTGAAATATTTCTCAGTTTTTTTTCCTTCATCCGTGGAACATTCGTTAATTTAATATAGGTCTAAATGAATTTATATTGCTTGATAAACAGAAGAAAGTAGAGTTCGTGAAATTCTTTCTGTTCTTAGAATATCCGTAGGCCTAGTCCATGCTCTCCATATAGCCGAAGGCCAAGGAGTTAGGTTCATAAAACTTAGATAAAAGGTCTTTTGTAACGAACCTAATATCTACTAACATAATTTCAATGTCCACGAAGGCGGTTTACAGTGAAATTCCTCAATTTAAAAGGTTGAAAAGTAAAACGGATTCGTTTCTAAATGTAGCTATAAATGGCTGTAAATGATGTAAAATATCCAATAGGTTTCTTTGAAAATGTTTTTTTTAAAGGAAGTCCTAGCATTTACAGTAGTCGACGCAGCGAATTCCATATACGCCATCGTCAGATACGGGAGTTTGTTCCTTATATTAGAAAAAAGTTTTACCGAGGCTACGTTTTCGTAAGGAAACGCGTAAAATCAACTGTGATATGAGCAAATGAAACACCGCGCTGCTTGCGGCGTAATTCCCCAGGGGAATTTATTTTACAATAAGATGAGCTTTGATGATCGTTATTATATAACTTTAATTACTTCAAATATCTTCCATTCTTACAATGATTTGCAGCACACAATTAAAACCCTCGGATTAGCCTACTGGAATTGAGGCATTTGATTAAAAAAAAAAAAAAAAATTAATACATATTCAGCCGCCTGTGTGCACGAGGTTGTAGCTCTATCTATGTGAATTTATATAATTATTATGATCCAAACTTTTAAATTTTCAAATAGCAAAAATAATTGTTTGTTTTATGTTGTCTACAATTCCCCCATTCACACACCTACTTGGGTTCGTTTCATTTGTTTACTTTGGAATGCTTATGGACTTGCTTATTTATTCGCTAGGCCGTTTGTCTGCGCAAAACGCGCGCAGCCTGTCTGCGCCTGTTGGATCCACCGTTTAGGCTATAGCCCAGTGGTAACCAACCCTGTACCCGGAGATATACCATCCTGTTAGACTAGTTTTCATTGTAACACTAATTTGGCACACCTGATTCCACCAAGTAGCCGCTAGCTCTAGCTGTTGAATGAGGTGCTTTGGGCTGGAGTGAAAACCTACAGGACTGCAAATCTCCAGAAACAGCATCGCTTACAACAGCTATAGCCTATGGTACGTGAATGAACTGGTAATTTTCACACCGACGCTTCCAATTGGTAGCCTAAAGTCAGTTTCGTGGCGGCAGTGAGCGTTCCCCTTGTTGTATGTTCGAAAGATAAAATAATTATGGACGTGGTAAATCATTATGATTTTAAATGGGCCAACCTCATGTCCCAGGTGGAGAGAATAATTTCCATATAATATTCCCGAATATCTGTTTTTAACGTCTGAAATTGTGAATTAGTCTCTTTTTGCCTTTTTCATTAGCCTGGCAAAAGCTGTTTCCTATTAAAACAACTTTGTTCAACGCTTGTTTATTTCACATAACTGTTGGGTTATCGCGTTATGCAGGGCGCTTCACAATATCACACAGGAGTTAAATGGACGCTTCGGAAATGGTATCTGCAATTTAAATACGAATATACTCATAAATGCATAGAGTATATTCAGTTATTAGTCAAAACTGGGCACTTCAGAAAAGCCTTACCTTGTGGTTTTGATACGACGTGACAGCAATGAAAGCTGTCTCCGAGAACACGTGCGTACAAAAAGCCGTGTTTTTGGAACCGAATCCGTTATTTTCGTCCGCTTTCACGATGTGGATCCTCGGCTGATATTTGTGCATGGAATTTAATATTATCTGAAAGAGAAATATGGAACGGCGTTACGAATGCCAGTGAAAAAAGAGCCGAAAGCGCTGATGGTTTTCCTGTCATTTTAACTCTGGAATGTGTTCCTTGATGAGTTGAGTCGCATAATCTTCCCGGCACCTTATGCGTGAAAATGCTGACAGTTGCAGCTGTCCTTTTAGCTTAGCACTACTGCGCCGGCGCATCATCCGCAAAGTATTAGGCCTACCTTCCCTTCAACACAAATAACAGGTAAAAACTGCTCGTATGACACGTAGGCCACTGGTTCAGACACTAAAATAATTGATTGGGCAGGTTGAGGTTAATAGCATGCGTATGGACCGCCTTATTTCCTTATTATTTACTTAAATGTTCTGCTTAATTTTCTTTCGCCGGACGCATGCGAGTGCTTCGCCCTGAGCGGTGGCGCGGCTTCGCAGCCTGCTCATTAATTAGAAGCTCAGTGTCATTACCCAGCTTTCGGACATTTAAGGAAATTCTCTCTGCTCATAGGGAAAACGTGTATTCCATTACAAAGACAAGCCCTCAAATAGGATGTCCATGTTTTGGATTTTTTTTTTTTTAAAAGGGACGGGGTGAACTGGTTTTATGAACATAACACTAGGCAATTTGCTGGTTTATACACAGTCGGTGGACCAAGCGAAACCTAGAATTTAAAGGAATTTTGAAATACCACCTGGTCGGTTATTGTCAGTCCCAAAAAGAATAAATTTCCTGGAAAAAGAGGACAGTCTTGCCAGCCTAACTCAAAGCCTTTTTTTAGTTTTGGAAACCGCACCTGTAGGAAGTGATGGCGGTTGCTCTTCCCCCAGCAGCGCTTTGGTTGTACTGTATGTGAGTGATTTGGTAGTGGTGTCGGTTATTTACCCTGAAATCCAATAATAATCACTAGTGGTGTTGGTTATTTACACTGAAATCCAATAATAATCACTAGTGGTGTCGGTTATTTACACTGAAATCCAATAATAATCACTGGTGATGTTGAATATTTACACTGAAATCCAACAATAACCACTGGTGGTGTTGGTTATTTACACTGAAATCCAATAATAATCACTACTGCTGTTGGTTATTTACCCTGAAATCCAATAATAATCACTAGTGGTGTTGGTTATTTACACTGAAATCCAATAATAATCACTGGTGATGTTGAATATTTACACTGAAATCCAACAATAACCACTGGTGGTGTTGGTTATTTACACTGAAATCGAATAATAATCACTACTGCTGTTGGTTATTTACACTGAAATCTAATAATAATCACTATCTAGATAACAAAAAAAGGTATTTTCCTCACATTGCCATCATTCCTCAACAATTTTATATGCTGTTTTTCAGCTGAAGACTAGATTTGATAATGAAACTCCTTGGACTTCCTGTCTGTAGAGTGTAGCCCAGTGTGTAGTAATGTTTAATGTCTGTATAAGGAACAGAAAGCAGGCATGAGGTCACAGCATCGGCCTCTTCTTTAGGCTCTTTTCAAACCCTGTGTCCTGTGTGTTCCCTGAATCATCCTGATTGGGCCAGCATGCTTTCTGAATCATGCTGATTGGGCCAGCATGCTTCCTGAATCATCCTGATTGGGCCAGCATGCTTCCTGAATCATCCTGATAGGGCCAGCATCCTTCCTGAATCATGCTGATTGGGCCAGCATCTTTCCTGAATCATCTTAATAGGATCAGCATCTTCCTAAATTATCCTGATTGGCTAGAATTCTTTCTGAATCATGCCTTGTGCTGCAGAAGCTGCTGGTTGGATTATGGATTTCTCTGTAATCATAATTATGCTGAACAGTATATAGCCTACAAAACACTGCTCTTTTCTCTCTGACTGGGTGAGACAGACCACTGTCACACCAAGTGCAAAGAAGGAAGCCACCGGGTAGTGTTTCAGGGACTGTATATTGATTTCTGTAAATAAATTATTATTAGGGCTGCTGTTATTTTGAAGAGCTTGTAAATATAGGACATCCATTAACTTTTCTAAGAAAACAACCCGTATTTCTTGGAAAAAGCAGGCTAAATTCCATACATTGATTCACAGAAAAGTGGGGGGAAACTTCCAAAAATTAGAAGCACATATTTTGAAATTCAATTATTTATACTTTTATTTGCCTCTTTCAATTTAATGATAGAAATTGTACTCTTGTTATTGCAACTGCCGTGTATTGCTGTGGATGAGGAGTCCATTTTATGTCCTCAAATTGCATGATTTTGAACACAGGTTTTTTTGCACAAACTACTTTCTGAGACTACTACTTCCAGGACCACTCACTCTAAAGGTCGCCTCCCACCTGTCTCATCAACCCCTACCCCGATGCTTAGCATCCACAGCTCCCTCCCTCCCTTCATCGTTTTTAATGATAAGATGAGATCATCACGGCTGGTGAATGTTTATGGGTTCTCAAGTTGTCTGCATGACACAGCCAATAACAAATAAAAACAGTGGTGCATGCCAACATTTATGTATACTTTTATATGATGTTTTTTTTATTTGGCATATATGAATGTTTATTTTTATTCTTATATTGCAACGTCCAATTTGCGAACTATGTTCAGGAGTAATCATATAATGCCCCCTGCCGCCAACCAGCCGTTTCTTTTGACACCACGGCAACAAGCTGCGCACACGCAGAGCGAGGGGTGGAGGAGACCCAGTCATACGCTAGTGCAGAGAGCGAGCCGTGAGCGCGTGGATAGCCAGCAGGGTTACTTCCAGCAATGCATCCCGCAAAATATGTCCCTAGGGCGGCGACACAAAGCCAATTGTGCGGCCACAGTCAGTACTGGCATGGGCCGAATTCAGTCCATGACTGTGGTGCTTACTGAGCGAGCTACCCAGCCATCCCTCCCGCTATGATTGTATGTTTGTGCACATTATTTTTTAAATGGAGAAAAAAAAACGAAATTCTCATAAATTTTAACCAATGGAAACGATTGCGTTTTAAGTTTGGTATTTGAAATATTGAGCAACCTGCGATCCAGATTAAGTTGATTTTGCTGTGCCTTTACACTGAAAATTAACCCAAGAGCACGATGTGCAGCCAACAGCAAATATTTTGCGAATAAATTGATCCCAGTATTCAAAGGGCCAAAATTTTACCAACAGAGAGGCTTGTAGTGATGACGCCAGGCGGTTCGTAATTGAGTCATTAGCTCTCCCACAACCAGATGCTGGACATGAGTGAGTTTTTTATGTCCAAAGTTTTGAAAAATTAATGATGTAAAGATGCTATAACTCATTTTAGATGTTGTTCCTTTTCCGGAGTGTCAATTTAATGAAACTATTGGATCTTCTGTTGTTTAAATTCTTAATTTCAGAGACTCTAAAGGCGTGGGAAATGGCTCCTGCTTAAATGTCTTAATGAAAGTATTTGTGAGGTGTAAATAAGCCGTTACTCCCACCGTCGTCACAATCTTCCGCATATGATTAAAAACCAATAAAAAGCGTGCAATCGGGCTTCATCGCGAAGAAATTTTCATCGGCCTGTGTTGCTTTAAAATGGTGATAAACAGCCAAATCATGACTTAAGATTTAATGATTTTATATTTACAAGAAGCTCCTTCGATGAACTGATCAGTATAATCAGATAATAACAAATAATTGTCTGCTATAATTTCCCCTATAAAATAAAATCCATAGCGGACAAATTGATTACCTCCGTCAATACAGACACTCTCCACGTCCCCCAGTTTACTTTCAAATTAAGATATGTTTTAGTTCCTTCCATGAAACATTTAATTGACCGTTACCTGCATATACTGTCAACCCTAACAAACCTTGAAATCTTCACAAAAAACGATTTGTTTATCGTGAGAATCGGGGACACTCTACTCCGCATGCAAATGCAAAAATATATACTCTATTACTGTTGTTTTAATTTTTTCGTTAAGGCAAGCCATAAATATAGTAACACAGATGTAAATTAGTAATATAATTTTATCAAAACCCTGAGATGATAGGCTACTTATGAAATGAACCGGAGGATACGTTTTTTGACATTTCGTGTTAAACTGTTAACTTTCGTCGTGTGGACATGCGGTAAAAAAAACATCTCATCTGACATTAATATTAATCCTAATTTCCTTTTGTAGTATATTCTTAGCATCTTTATAGGTTACCTCTGAGGATCGTATAGCCTAACCAAACTCGATCGGAGCAAGTTAATTCAAGAAAAGTAGCCTACAACTATATCAATTGTACACTTACAATTAATCTAGACGAATAATTGAAAGGATTTACTTACATGCCCGAAAGGGTCGAGGTGGTTGTTCGTTAGCTTTAGCTTCTGGAAGGAGACGAGCTGCCTCATCCAATGCGCCCCGGTCGCCGGCGAGTCTGGGTGGACGTACAGTCTTCCGGGCATTGCGGGCTCGGCCTTTCCCGTCACAGACCTGCGGCGAGGCACCGATCGTTTCACACCAGACTGACACTGCCTCTCTCCGCTTTTCGTTTCAACAGCGTAGGCTAATAATCTCATTTGCAAAGCAGTGAATGGATTGTTAGAATGTTAGTATTTAAGGATGTGTGCTATTTGTCAGAGCACGGTCATTCCCTTTCATAAAAAGGATGGTATTGAGCTGAAATGGAAAAATCCCTAGTGGTATGCACAAGTACAGTACTGTTATCGTTTCAAGTGTTTCATTATGGATTTCCACAACAATATTGTCGTTAATTTCTGTATTTAACATCCCTTTCTCCGGAGACAACTCTAAATACTGAATAATTGGGTCACCGGTGATGTGGTTTGCGGTTCTAATGTTTGTATAGGCCTACTTGCATACATGCTCGCGAAGCACGCAAGCATGTACACACAGACAGACACGCTCGCATACTCGATCAACATTAAATTTTAATTGAATGCTTGAACAGCTCATTCCATTCATTTTCTATTAATAGTCCGTGTAGATGAATGTGTGTCTGCACGAAGGGGTTGCAGAGTAGACATCTTGTTAGACCTGCGAGGTACAAGAGTAGCCTACTCAGGCCTATGCTCCACGCCACAAACATGCAGTTACACGTTGCGTTGCCTGGGTAAAACCACTTGCCAACCTGTTCTTTTGCAACGACCTCGTTTAAAGAATTTAGTCTTTTTAATGATACAGGCCAAAACAATAAGCCATCATGCAAAAAAAAAAAAAAAACTTGAAAGGGCCGTTGAAGTGGAATTTACTTATGTTTTTTATCACGCAAACTTGGCCTCGTAAAAGTGCAACAAACTAATGGAGGGAAATGATTAAAAACGATAGTGCTGTACAGATTAAAACTGCCTTTTCCTTTTTTCTTTTAAAGCATAATTTGTAGAAGAAAAACAATCAAACAGCTGGGTATCTACAAAATTTAACATGGCGGCTGTAACGACATACAGGCTGTTTGTGACCTTACACAGAAAGTTACGTCACACTAAAACCTGTGTACTTAGACTTAAGTTTAACTATAATGACTCATTAAGGCTACCCGCGTCATCAAAACACTCAAAAAAATTCGTATGGAATAAGTTACTTTTGCGTCTCAAAAGTAAGATATTGTAATGTTATGTTAATACTATACATGTCCTGTATTTATCCAGTACCATCATAATTAATTAGAGGCTTATCCTATATAGCCTGTACAGCCTAAAATCAGTTATACACTGTTTCACTCCAGAAGGACGTGCATGCATACATGCATGCATGCATACATACATGTATACATACATGCATACATGCATGAACATTTCCCTTGTTGTGTTAATCTATTGTTTATAATGTACTTGTTATTTAAGACTGGCACGGAATGAGAATTCATGAACACATAATTATAAATATTATCATAGACTCTTATTTCATTTTATAAATGCAAGGAAATAATTGGAAATATCAATGCACTTCAAATGACAGTCGTGTTTAAAAAAAAAAAACCAAAAAAAAAACCACACGTATTTTATGATTTCATGTGACAGTATAGGTCTGAATATTATGCATTACAAAATAAAGTACTGCAAGTCTAAGGATATTAAACAGTGTGGTTATGTTAGATTTTAAAATTATATTGCATATATAATTCGAATAAAATTCATCATAAGCTAAGCCTAACCTAGTTATTTCTAACGAGGGCAAACACTGAAACGTATATACCAATGTTCTGCAATCGTTGTACGAACCATTTGTTGTCGGCGAATTTGTAACGGTGGTCGTCCGCAGGTACCACATCCATTAATAGAATATATTTTGTTTTGGGATTCAATCCAGTCACCTTTACTTTGTAGCTTGGAAACATTCGCCTGCAAATGGAAAAAAAACAAAGCGTCGAGAATTGTAATCAACAGGTTGTACTTTCAGTGAATCTGAGAATGATACTTGACACCAAGACGTTTATTTCATACCAGAGCCATTTAGAATGCGTATTGATTAAATTATTTTTAAAAGGCGCACAATTGAGCGATGGTCGCAACAATAAAGACAGTCGCTTACGCAATAAAGATCATCAACTTGGTTATAGACAGGGGATATAAGGAGTGACGAAAATCAAAGTAGGCAGAGGCATAATGTGGATTTTCCGATTATAAAACAACTTCTCGAATTATTCTGATATAGGCCCATTCAATGTCTACGGCTTTTGTTTTATTTCTTTCAAGCAGGAATATACTAGAAGAAAACCTTTATCCCAAGCAGATCGTTGTCTTAAACTGATTAATAGCCTCTTCAATCTTAAATAGTTCGAAGGACGAAATCGGAGGACTGTTTCGCAATTTCAGTTCATACTGAACAATTCATATCCACGAATGGTATACTGTAGATATCAGATATATTACATTGTGTATAATGCTAGGCCTAGAGTATTTGATCTGTGATGTTTGTAACCTGCTAATTGCGCCAGTTAGTCTACATTTTAGGAGAGACTGGCGATTAACTTGCTGGAAAGCGAAGTGCGGCATCTTTCTGTTTAAAACTGGTGTCGAGGAGTCGTAATCTCCTTAAGATGAGAAAACGTTCAAACACTATATTTTGTAAAAACGGATGTTTATTCACGACGAGAGCGTACTGGTTGTGTATACGGTGTCACTATTTTTCGCCCACGTCGCACCAGTGGACCAGTCGCAAAACAGATACACTGGAAAATAGATACTGGAATCTGGACCTGGGCCCAATCCGATAACCCGTAGCTCGTATATTAATGAACTCAGATCAGAATTGCTATAGTAGCGTGCTGTGGCTTTTGGGGAAAAAATGGTGTGGCATTTAGCCTGTATAGTTAACAGAATTTGCAATATGCCAGACGATGCAAAATATAAATAACCCATGATTGACAGGAAAACAAGAAGTATATATCCAAAATGAAGGGAGCAAATAACAGACGAGGCTGTTACGTAAGCAAGTACTGTAGGCTACAGCCTGCTTCATGTCCCCAGGGAATAGGCCTAAGTTTCAGATATTTGGAGGACAACGTTTTAGGAACACATACGCGCATAGTTCAAGAAAGTATACCAGCGCCATCCACGTTGCATACGTGTGCACTGGACCCAATGGTCAAGTTTCTTATTTAGATGACTCATGTTCATAAAGGGAACCCTCATAACAGGTTTCTCACAACAGTACACTGCGGGCTGTCGATATAACGTCACTTTTACTGTTCTTACCTCCCCGCTTTGGTGATGATCATTTCAGTCCCCACTTCGTCAAACTTTGTCCAAAGTTCTCCTTCGTGCAAATAAACTTTTATGCCCTCCATTCCCTGCTCAAATCAGAGATTTAAAGACAAAATAAGTGCTTTCGAGAAACAACACTTTTTTTGCTCTTAGAACAATTCATGTGCTTGCAAAAACAAGCACTTACCCTAATGTAGAGTTTACGTTTTATAAAGACAGATCAACAGCAACGGATATATATCTTCATAAACATAATCGTCTTATACTGTGAGACATAGACAAATGTAAGAATGTATTTCATAGATTAAAAATTAAAAACGAGTTAAACTGCGAGCCTTCCTAGTCTCAGAAGTTCCTCAGGCTCATTATTTAGATGTCCTTACCTTTCGAAGTAGATAAACACTCAAATATCTGCGTTTGCAGGTTAACATATTCTCTTAATATTAATAGCCTCGTATAAAATGTAAATATTAAAGGAAGGATCAATATATCGCCGTAACCTAATTCTATAATTTCCCCACAGCAAATTAATAGAGCAGTACAATAATAATCCATATACAATCATTTCAGTGTGATTCGTTTGTTAAAACATTCCTCTGTGTACAATAGCGCAAGTTCATTTTATTTTGAGGTTATGTTTGTATATTATTTTACTTTCGAGATATTGCCTGTGTCTGTGTATATATACGTGCATATGTGTGTATGACTTGTTAGAGATATGATTTGTTATTTTGCTTACAGCTACAGTGAATATTATTTAAATACTGGCAAGTGAATATAATACGCACATAAAACCTGATATAAATGACAAACACGTGTATCTAATTTAGCCGTTTTGCTGCATTCGTTGTGAATAATGAGATTACGGTCGAAGGGCGCAGTTTCTTTTCCAAATTTCGCACTGTGCTCGAGCCGCTGTTGTCAGGGGAAACCTCTTATTGCGTATTCTGCGCCAGATCCCCTCTACTACAGTTCATTACTTCCCTGGTCTCGTGAACAGCCCTGCATTCAGACTGTATTCATACCGAATATGTGACTGTTAGGTTTTGTTCAGTGGGTTTAATTGTTACATCATAGCTCATCAGAAATAGGCGAACTGATTTTCGTTTTCTCACTGTCTTCCCTGCCCTACAGGAAGGCCCACAGTCGTAAAACACAAAATTTTGCTCTAACCTGTTGGATAAAAGTTGTCTGCGGCGATGGGGATTTGCTCGAAGTCACTTTATGAATTTCCTCTTTGCTTTCATTTTGCAATTCCTTTGCGTTCGGGTCGTGTTGCGTGTTCGAGAGTCCAAATGTTTCCTCGGGATCTCCCATCTCAGGACGCCACCAGCTGCCTGACCGGGGAGAAGACCCTTTAAACATTCACAAAAGTATTATATATAGGCTACGTTGCAGCTCAAGAGGAGAATAGAGCTAGACATAGACAAAACCACACGTTTAAAACGACCAGCTTTGATTTATGTCTGTACTAGCCACACGCACACACACTATATATATACAGTATATATCATTAGTTTATCAAGCTATAGTTGTTTACAAATATTACTGGCCTATAGTTAAAACGTGTACACCGGGGTGCATGAGGGGCCTTTTATTGCCACGTATAGAATTCCTAGCCTATGTGTTTCTGTAAAACAAGCTGATATAGACTGTTATTGGTTGCATTTTCTGATTTCAAACAGCATCATTTCGAAAGGTCTCCATATAGAGCAGAAAAGTCGTGTATGAGCTGTCACACTTAACTTTAAAAGTACACTACCATTTATTACAATCGCGCATTAATTCCGTTATATGCTCGACTACTTGGTAGACCCACTTGCACTTCATTAAAACTATATTTCAACCTTTGAGAAACCCGTGGTCATAAAGGCCTCTGTGGACAAGTATAGTAATATCAGTGACTTCAGTACCGTTCTGACCATGGTAGCGTATAATGGTACAGGGCCATTTGTTTACCTCGTAACAATGGAGGAGCAACTCACCGCGGCTAATCCTGTGTGGCAGACAACGGTTACTTTAAGGATCCTTTAAAAATATGTGATCTGTTCGTTTGAAATTTCTTCTCAATTTAACACATATTCCAAAGGCATGATCCCAGAGTTGTACCCATTAGATCCACGGAATTCTCCCCCTCTCAAAAGCATTTCATGAATTAAAAAAAGAATAGAAAAAAAATTGTCTGCAGCTATTATCTTCGTGAAGAACGAAGCTTTTTGGAAGTATTTTCCGGCGACCTTGTGGACTATAACAGAAACTGTTGTTGTGAAGAACGGGTCCGTCTTCTGCTTGCGTCCCCACTCTCTCGCTCTTTCTCCCCTCTTTCTCTCTCGCTCACAAACGTACTCATTCACACCCACCCACAATGGCACTGAACTGCAGACTGGAGCGTAAGCAGCTTAGCTTTGGTGGTTTCCAAAGGTCTTTCCGCATCTCAGACACCTACACCCGTCTCCTCTCCTCCGTGGCCAGCTTGTCCTCCGCAGAAATTCTCTCTAAGTACGCAGATACTAGTATGGCCGAATTAACCACCTATCTATTGGCTAATGCCTTCGCCTATCCGGTGACGATTGCAGATATGATATGAACCCTAATGGAGCATGGGCACTTGCTCGGGCACTCGCGCACGCACGCGCGCACACGAAATCCTACATATTTTACGACGTAGGAAAACCACTGACGGAACGGAGACGCTGCGTTTCCAACTGCTATAAGTGCATTCGTTTAAATATCTCGCCATTCCGCAATTTTATCAAACGTTACATTCATCTTAAATCTGTCTCAGATTGAACGTATTAGTCAGTCCAAAGATGTTTACTGAAGGGGCGTTCAGAAGGTCCTCTCCTACTGAGGAGAAACAGGCTCATTTTATTTAAGGATTTTTGGACATAAAAGCACAGTTATCAAAAGAAAAAAAAAAAAGAACGGGCACAATTCGCAGCTGAAACTATCAATAAAGAACGGCCATTTCGTCTTCCCTGTGAAGAGTTTGCAGTAGTGTGCATGTTACTCCCTAATGTAGTCAGTCTGTTTACAAAGATTTTAGGGGTAGCAGGTAATTTCACTGCAGAATTTATCGTATATCGTTATACAAATGATAAAAATTAGAAGAAAGAAAAGAAGAAGAAAAAACAACACTGGCCACTCGTCAGCTGACTATCCGAGCACGCGGCGTGTTCACAGCGCCTACAACCATGCGCGTCCCACAGCGCGGGATGCCAAAATGAATGTTGCGTCACAACAAATCACAATCATAACGGACTCTCGGGGACAGTGGGTTTGTTCACCAAGGAATTTAGGAGAATGTGCGTCTGCCAGCACCAACGAGTAAGGCGACGTACATAAATTCCCATTACGTTTCCTCAAATCCTGACTCGATATCTCGCAGGGTATTCCCGGGGTTACGAGGTCAGTATGTCGACGTCACGGAACGTTGATTCAGATGAAATGTTTAAATAAATGCAATAAATGTAAGCTCATTCGAGTGACCCAGTGCCTCAAGCTATGCTTTTTATGTTATGGTGCGGTCAAGAACAAATACGCCGTTTATTGCAATCTTCCACCATGGCATGCGTTTAGCTTGTATTTTGTTGTTGAATTTTGTCTTATTTCGTTCTCGCATGTTAGCAATATTTTTCTGTCATAAACGTGAAACCTGAATTCTGACATAAAATGACACAGATTAAATCTGGCTTTCTAAAATTATTGGTGGCAGAGTACAAAATGGTGCCATAGGATAAGCATTTCGCGGCCCAGATTCATATAGGCTAGATTAGTGCTCTGCTAGAATAGATTTAAAATAAATAATATCTAATCTAACAACAGTTGATTTGTGTGGTGGAAATTGCTCCTATGATTATAGAAAAAAATGAGAATTTAGCAGCTTCTTCCTTCAGTTCCACTGTAATGTGTCTTCATATTCACTGTTCGTTATCTCCCCAATTGTAAGCCTATTACAGCATCTAAATGTAAACTCATTTAATCGTTAGTTTTGAACATTGGTTCAAATGTCCCTTAAAATTAAGGAGTGCCTTGGTGGTAGATTGGATGCTGGCCTGTGGGCGCTTCAGGGATAAAATGACTATTTATAGTACACTAAATGATAACCCGTTTGTTCACCCGTGAAAGTAGGGGAACTAATTGTTTTCAGAGATGACAAAGGTAATGCGGAACGGTCAAGATAAAGTCCTCGTGGAACTTCCGAGGATAACCCATAGAATTCAAGAGGTCAGCGCGAGATAGCTACTGAACGGCACGTGACTCAGTGCTGCCTTAAGGGGCACCGAAGAGGGGAAATAAAGAAGCTGCTCGCTGCTGGCGAGGCAGGCAGGCCGACCTGGGCATCAAAAGGGCGGGGGTGGGGGAATGTGGGAATTTCTGTCGTAATCTTGTTATGCTGGATTTAGGTATGTGAACCGCGATGGAATTTAATTCCGTTATGCTTTTGCCATTTCTTAATACTGAAAATACTGGTAGCCTACTGTTAAAACAACCACCGGCACTACCAGTACCATCGCTTATTACTATTATTTATTATTATTATTATTATTATTATTATTATTATTATTATTATTATTATTATTATTATTAGTTGTTTTATTGCTATTGGAGTTTTATCGCCATAATTCCTGTTGGTTGTTCTCATCGCCACTTCTGCTTACGCAATGAGTAGTAGGGATAGTCATCTTCTGTTTGGCCCTGTGCGGTCGTATACCGCTTTGACAAGCTCCATTACAGATCCTTATGGCTGCCTTGCTCAAGGGCATAAATCGGTCCTTTGTTGTTGATTATGTAGAAATACATAGTGTTTGCTGCACATTTGCAGGGCAGGAGCACCTTTCAGGAGGAAAGTGTATTTGATCCAAATATTGTCCGCTTATACACACCAGTTATGTAATAAAGCTGAAGTTTGGTAGAAAGGTAATATGGCCCAATGACCTCGACTTCGTTTGATTAGATCTGTTTGAAGTTGATGCTGTGACTTGTACGACGTGATGGCATTGGTTATAGAATAGGGAAAATATTGAAAAGGCTTATGGGTAACTGGAGGCTTAGTGTGGTTGTACGGTTCCGGTGACGGTTGGAGGCGCGTAGTTCTCGCTGAACTGTACATTGTTTTAAACTGGCAAGTAAATTAGCTAGTTTAATTTAGAATGAATATACTGTTGTATTTCCAGTAAGCCTAATGTAAAATGTCTGAGCCACGGGGCAATGTAATCCATTCTACCAAAGCATTGCGAGGACTATGACGGCAAACCAAACACAATGTACAGTAGGCTACCACCCCTGCGCGTTCATTTTATTTAATTCAAGTCAATAGTATTTACTCCAACGATAAACATTTCGATACATTTTATAGATTTATTGTGCTCCTACCGCACCGCAAATACTCAAATAACGATTATGAAAATGTCTTATGTCAGATAATTATGATACAAAAAATTAATACATTAAAAATGTATAAATAGCAAAGTTGCCATTGCTGTGTTTATAGTGAAAGCTAGGCCTGCATTTTCGTTATTTTAACGCCGCCATTTGTCTTTAGGTGTGCACAATAATGTTTGAACTTTTTACTGTTACTTTGCTACGCGCCTATAATACATTAATTAATTAATTTTTCATTTCTGTGTCGTTTTACAGTGTGCAATTTAGTCATTTGGCAGACGCTTTCAGCCAAGGCGACTTACAAAAGTGCAGTTCATGTGACAAGCAAACACTGTAAGAGCTCGTGGAAGGAAATTTAAGTGCTCCGACCAAAGCGCGTGCCTCAGGACCTGCGAGATAAACAGAGGAAAGAGTTTATTTTTTGTGTTGTTCATTATGTAAAATGTAAATTGTTCCACTGTAAGTAAATTCTATGTTCTTTATTAAGTTTTCTCCCTGTGATTGTTAATGGGGGATGCAAAATGTGCTTTGGTTACAGTGCATAAATCTATTTTAATCTATAGGCTAAATATCGGCCCGAATTCAAGCTGTAACTATTTCATATGTACATATGTCGGTGCCGGGCAAAACGACGAATTGCAGTCACAGGTATGGGATATTCTTTCATCAGAGTTTCAGCCTTTCAGCAATTTTGTAGGCCAATTTTTGCACTTATTTCCTTTGAACGTCATTCGACAGGCCTACAGGTAGAATAAGTCTGGATAATCGAAATGGCTATAGCTCTAAGACGTCACCCTTAAACAGTTTTGGTGTAACTTTTTTCCTGCCGGAATTTAAACCAGTATTACCTCAGTTTTTCGTTTTGTACATGCCAGTAACGGCTTTCGTCCAGTAGCCTAACTTAAGCATAGTGTAGAACCACGTTTCCTGCCAAGTATAGCTGTTTAAATACAGAATTTAAAATTTAAGTTCAAGGTAAACTCACTTTACCATGAAGGTATCGATTTAGTTAGTATCGTCGTTATTATCTCTAATTTATTTTTGCTAGTTGCCTTTTAATTGAACGGATTTTGGACTTCAGCCACTCCGCTGTTTTGCCGTAAATGTGAAAGATTTGTTTAAGAAAGAATATTTTGGATTTTGTTAATTATACAGCATTTTGAATAAACAATAAAAAAGCCATTGACGAAATTTCGTAAGTCTTTGTGTAATTTATTAGTGCTGTCCAAAGCTTTGAAGGAAATAACCTTTTTGAATTTCTATGGTAATATCACTGAAAACTATATAAGCTTCTTTGTCAAAGTTTTATTTAGAAATACAATATTGATGGAAGAAAATACGTTATTTTATTTTTCATATAAGTCTTTCTTGTCTGTGAATTTGGGTTTAAAGGTTATGCACGGACAATTAACTAACGGATTTCAATTAGACTTAATTTCAGTTGTTTCTGGTTATTTTCTTAAAGCTATTTCTGTCTGTAGACTTGAAAATGCGTGCAGAATTTAGTCGTCTTTACGCAATAGAAGCTGAATAACGCATTATTAATATGAATAGTGATATTTCACTGCACATGTACCAATTACGTAACCTTAACCAATTCTTGGGAATTATCAAATTCCTTTATTTAATATTTGAAACTAAATGTAACTATCCTGATGGTTACAATCCAGTTAAGCGTGAAATGGAAAGCATTGAATGTAGTGTGAATAAAGTGAATTTTCTTTAGCAAAATGTAATTAATGAAATATGGCAAAACATAACTGAATACTCACCGTAGGTGTCTTGTCATAGTACACTGGGGATACTACTTTAAACACTGCAATGCAGAAAACATTTTCCAAGGAAATTTGATTTCAATAATAAGCCGATTTGAACACTGCTAATAACCTGTTGCAGGTAGTTTAATACTTTTAGGTGAAAATAATTTCTCCTAAATATTTTTTTGCTTCAACATCTGCCTCCATCTCTCTTGCTTTTTCAACGAAGTCTGGCAATACCTCACAATTATTTATATGATATAGTTTCGTTAATAGGCTACTGGTTATTCTGATGAACCGTCTTTCGATGAGCTAGCAAAAAGGTGCTTGCTAATTAATTCTGAGCACTGGTAGGCGTACGGTGCTTTACCTCTGTTTCATTAAAATGATGATGTTGCCGATTATGATTATTATTATTATTATTTTTTTTTTTTTTTGCTATCCCGTTTCAAAAATACTAACATTCTGCCCCTTTGAAAAGGGAGGGATGGTGCATCTGAACATCCGCTTCCGAGGAGGAGTCAAAACTCCTTCCACCAACCAGTAACAGACTGAGCAGTAACCTGGGCCGAATTATTCCTGTGCCGGCGCTCGAGCTCATGTTCTGGTCTTTGCGATTGGCTGTATTTAGCTTCTGTGTGTCTGCTGTCACTAGAAGGCAAATTAACTCAGAGTAATGAAGGTAGTGCCTGTACATCCAGGTCCTGTCTCCCTGAAAACCCTGTCCAGCATCGACTAAATACCCACCTCTTCTGATTGTAGATTGGTTTTCTGTGTGGTGGTATTTAATTTTTGTCTACAATACTAATAGTTGGTTTATTTGTCCAACTTGATTTATTGATTTTAAATGCATTAATGATATAAATTATGAATGGGTCTTCTGTGCCTTCTTGGTGATGTCACACTTCTGTATTCCTGAGACTAATAGTGATGTTCTCCACTTCTCTGAGTCACTTTGAGTAAGAGTGTCTAAGTCTTTGTAGCGTAATGTTATGTTCTGTAAAAACAAAGAAAAAAAAGAGGCCAAAAGTCAATGATGTAAGCAGTATCATCCTCTGAAGTTTGGGCCCTGCATTGGTGTACACTATTTAAGAAAATATCCTGGTTGATATATTCGACTTATTTTAGACAAATTTTAGTTTGACTTCATTTTAGTTTTAACAAGTTTTCAATTGGCCCAGACACGTTTGTGTCAAATTAAGGATATTTTAGTGCGAAATTGGGGTTGGAAACTTGCAGACGGTTCCAGCCTATTGTATTTGTAGTTAACGTTTCCAAATTTCATGTATTTTATATGTATAGTGTGTGTGTGTGTGTGTTGTGCCTGTATGAGTCGGTGGTGTTTAACAAGCTGCAATTTCATTTGCATATTTGATTTAGTGAGATATATCTTTAAATGTATATCTTGTGGACTGTTTTATGGTATGAATAACATGGGTATAGTAGGAAAAATTCAGCTTGCAGGGGAAGTCTGGGAAATTGTGTTTTTTCCTGTTGGGGAGCTGATGCGATTATACTCAGCGCAGGCCAGGGTAGGGTGAGTTACACAGCTGTATGTCTGGGGTTAGAATACTATTCTAAAAAGTGTACAAATTGGGTTGAAATTGGCTGGTTAATTGAGGTCTATTCTAATGCACTCTGGTAAATGGCCACTGTGTGGTGCTGTGTGACCATCTGAGTGCAAATGTTGCCATACTAAATCAGGATTGATTGATTGCGATTGGTTGCTTGCTTGATTGGACTGGGCCAATGAGGCAAGTAGAGTAGAGTTTAAGCTGAACTGGGTGGAGCCTGAAGCCATGTGGGTCTGTATGCCATCCCGAGTCACCTCCTCCAAGGGTCAGAGGTCACAGTATCAAGCCCTCCACTGGCTAGATCTGTCCTTTGAGTTATCCGGGATACAATTTATGTTGGCCATTAGGGTTTAGACCTGAACTCTGAATCAGTCTGACCACTATTGAGCTTCAGATTGGAGAGAAAAAAAAACATTTACATTTTTTTTCTTAACCTTCCCCAGTTTGGAACACACATTGAACTGCAGGCATGCACCCTCTAAAGCGCATTGGGTCAGCTGCATACATGCACCCTCTAAAGCGCATTGAGTCTGCTGCAGACATGCACCCTCTGAAGCGCATTGAGTTAGCTGCAGACATGCACCCTCTAAAGTGCATTGAGTCTGCTGCAGACATGCACCCTCTAAAGTGCATTGAGTCAGCTGCAGACATGCACCCTCTAAAGCGCATTGAGTCAGCTGGAGACATGCACCCTCTAAAGCGCATTGAGTCAGCTGCATACATGCACCCTCTAAAGCGCATTGAGTCTGCTGCAGACATGCACCCTCTAAAGCGCATTGAGTAAACTGCAGACATGTGGCCTCTTAAAGTGCATTGAGTCTGCTGCTGTTTACCCACTGTGTTTTCATTTCACCAAAGTGCCACTGGGACTGGGGAACAAGTGTGTCCATGCATGTGTGCGTGTGTGTCCGTGCGTTTGCGCACGTGTATGTGTGCGTGCGTGAGCATAAGTGAGTTTGTGTGTGTGTGTGTGTGTGTGTGCGCGCATGTGTCCGTGCATCTTGTCCGTGCCCAAAAGTCCAGAAGAGGCAGAGCAATGATCTAATGGAGACATTATAAAGGGAGCAGCACACTTTCATTCTGGACACACCACATTCCTCAGAACCTTGGAAATTACTACAGGCATTTCACATTTTTTTCATTTATCTGCATACGTTTTGCACATCTTGTTTTCTAAGTGTGGTTGTACGAATTCCTCAAAGTGTCACCATAAAAGCACCATAAAAGTACATATGACCATAAAAATGTACGAATGGTGTGGAAAAGTGATTTATAAACAGATAGGGCTGTTACCTGAGCCCTGTTTTCCCGAGTTAACCTAATTCACTTGTTGACATTTTGGGATTAAACCCAGGATTTTCAGTTTCATGAAACAAGTACACAATTTAGTCAGACCTGTTACCGGGGCAACCAGTGCCTTCAGCCCAAACCTGCTCCGCCAGCTGAATTGGGAAGTTCCTTTTGTAGCTTCTGTCACACATCCTTGGAAGTATTTTTATTAAAAATAATATAACGTTTTAGCATGGTGTCATTATCAGAAAGTACAAGCGTCCAAATATTAAGGGCTTACCACCACTTAAAAATTTAGCAGAATTGAATTAGCCATGCTTTAGTGAATAAAATAAAATAAAATACTCTTGCTAAATTTGATTTATCTGCAATTCTCTGCCAAGCTTCCTCTGTCATTCTAACCACTCTGGTAAGGATTGATTTGCTGGTTGTGACTACTTTCTCTTTTTCATAGCCCTTAATGAGTTTTTGCTCTTTAGAGGTGAAAATAGTTATCTGAGATGATTCAATGCTAAATTAAACTAAAGCAAACCGTAATTCACGTTCGTGGAAATGAGTGGACCCGAAATGTAATTCAAGCGATAATTTCATACAGCGCGTACAAAATTATCCTGGATTGTTCAAACGACATGCGTGAAACGGGGCCCTGGTCTCAGGAAATCCGTTCCACAGTCTTACATAGCCATCGTGTGGTCACTTTTGGTAGTGCGCTCCGTGTGATGCCAGTGTGAACGGTGCTTTCAGTCCGACATGCGTCCTGTTCATTTTGTTACAGAGAAATAACCTGCTTTATAAATTGAACGTTTAACATCTTCATCTTATAAAAGTCATAACCTGCCTGCTAAATCAGTGGTAACCAACTCTGTTCCTGGAGATCTACCTTGCTGTAGGTTTTCACTCCAACCCTAACAAAGGACACTTCATTCTACAGCTAGAGATCTGGTTAATCTGCTGATTAGTAGAGTCAGGTGTGTCAAATTAAGTTTGAAACAAAAACCTACAGGATGCAAGATCTCCAGGGTTGGTTACCACTGAGCTAACTAAATGATAAATTGCTTGAATTAACAGAATAACTTAAGCAGGACCAAAACACCTGATTCAGCCAATTAGTAACACACCTGATTCAGCCCATCAGTAACATACACAATTCAGCCCATCAGTTAAACACCTGATTCAGCCCATCAGTTAAACACCTGATTCAGCCCATCAGTAACATACACAATCCAGCCCATCAGTAACACACCTGATTCAGCCCATCAGTAACACACCTGATTCAGCCCATCAGAAACACACCTGATTCAGCCCATCAGAAACACACCTGATTCAGCCCATCAGTAACACACCACACCTGATTCAGCACATCAGTAACACACCTGATTCAGCCTGTCAGTAACACACCACACCTGATTCAGCACATCAGTAACACACCACACCTGATTAAACCCATCAGTAACACACCTGATTCAGCCCATCAGTAACACACCACACCTGATTCAGCACATCAGTAACACACCTGATTCAGCCTGTCAGTAACACACCGCACCTGATTCAGCACATCAGTAACACACCTGATTCAGCCCATCAGTAACACACCACACCTGATTCAGCACATCAGTAACACACCACACCTGATTAAACCCATCAGTAACACACCTGATTCAGCCCATCAGTAACACACCACACCTGATTCAGCACATCAGTAACACACCTGATTCAGCCTGTCAGTAACACACCGCACCTGATTCAGCACATCAGTAACACACCTGATTCAGCACACCAGTAACACACCTGATTCAGCTCATCAGTAACACACATGATTCAGCCCATCACTAAGTCTTTCATAATTTGATATGCTGTATACATTTCCTGATATGCATTCTAGACAAAACTGTGATCACAACTGAACTGGGGGTCACACAGTATTATGGGTTTTGTTGTAGTACAACACTTGGGAAAAACATTTTTTTTTATACTGGCGCCCAACGTGGGGCTTAACATGTCCAATTTCCATTCTATTTTGGAACGTCCAATTAGCGGATATTCCAACCACAGCTGCATTCAGGCAGTTATCCCCACTGTCGATTTTGGAGTATAGACAACCGCAATACTCATGTGAAACACACGGTGTCGCCAGTCTGCTTCTTTTCACACTGCAGACTTTAGCCAAGCTTGCGGGGAGCGGAACTGGAGAACGACCTTACGAAAGTGTGGCTGTGGCATGCGGTCCACAGACTCCCAATCGACCAACGGGGATTGCACCTAGATAGCGACCAAACGTAATTATTGGCCGACGCAATCTCCAATTGCGTGTCTCGCTCTGGAGCTACTGGCCACAATCTGCTCTGGCACGGTCCGGATTCGACCCGAGGCTGTGGGGCTCATCAATGCCCCACAGCAACGGTGTCTTAACTACTTAACCCTAGAACGTACTTTTAGAAGTCGAATCCGCCCCAGTCAGCACGTTTCGGATTATGCTGTGTTTTGGTAGAGCGGCTTCCCCGTTCTTACATTAAGATTAGCTCTGTGACATTTGCGGTCGCGGCTACACTTCCAGCACTCTCTGGCGTCTCGCCAGCACTAGGAGCGAGGATGGGGGAACCGGCCCGTGTTTTTGTATTCAGGGCAACGAGCTGACCCACAGCTGACGGTATTTTTACATTTGGCGGTAACAGCTTTGGGGATGAGTAACAGAGGGGGGCGAACGAGGCCCTGTCTGTGTGGCGTGGTGAGTCACCCCTCGGGTATGAGGAGCCCTTTTAACCCCGCCAAACCTGCCGGAGAGGGGCCCGCACGCCTGCTGTTACCACAGCGACCGCGTACACGCTGTTAAAGTCAACGCAGGCGGAGTTCACAATACTGCTGTCAGCTAGCGGCATGTGAACACATGAAAATACACACCCCGTATGCACGAACATACACACGGACAAAGATAAACATACTCAGACATTCACACTCTTGCGCACATACACACACTCGTACATACACTCACACGCACACTCTGACACTCACTCTCACACACACATACACACCTATGCATACATCCTTACACAACTTTTTGTTCAGCAAGGATACAAAATGTTTGCATTGCATGTAAATAATGTGTATATATTGATATTATCGCAAATGATAACAACGTGTCACAGCCCTAAATAGAATGAGCCTTTGAAGTTTTGTTTATGAGCTTCAGGGGCTTTTGGCGAGGTTGCAAAAGTGCAGCGTGCGCTCGAGCCCATTGGCAGCGATTGCGTGTGAAGTGTAAACTGCAGCTGGGAATCTGTTGAGCTGTTAATCTTAAACTGTCACTTTGTGGGTTCGGCGTCTTTTGATTTACAGACTTAGTGAAAGAGACTCCCTCCGTGTTCACCTCGATCGACCTCACGCTCTGCACACGTATGCGCTTAGGGAGCCGGGATCGCGTATAGCGCGTTCGGGTTGTGGGCGGGGCCGAGATCATGACGCGAACCGGGCGTTCTGCCTGCTGCTGTACCCCCAGAAAAGTACTCGCCACGAATTCCTTCTGTAAATATCCAGCTGCCGACATGTTTGATCTGTGAAACCGGAGCTGTGTAAGCCGGGCTTTCTGTTACCAGTAACGCTGATTGTAATACAGGCATTATTCTCCTCACAGACCCATTCGAACCATTGAGTGATTTTAAATGTCTTCTACAGACCTCTTAAAAGCTGAGTTTTGCAGTTGACGGTTTTATCTGAGAATGTATAACGTGTCGTATTTTGTGTCTGTGGTTTTCAGTTGTATTTCACGTTGTAATATCTGCTGTTGGCTCTCTTAGTCAGGGCTCCCTTGTAAAAGACAGACATCTCAATGGGGCTCATCTTGTTAAATAAAGGGGAAATAAACAATAAAGGAAAGAAATCCTGTTTGCTGGGTTCAGTCCACACTCGGCATGCTATCTTACCAATTTGTGTCTCAGAAGAAAGAGAATGACGCATTCGGAACTGCAGCTGCAGAAAGCCTACGTAACGCATTCACCAGAAAGTAATCATTGCTCAGTTTGGGCGCTCACCTTACTTTATAATATGATTTATATTCCTGTTGTGCTATCAGTAATTTAGAAAATATATTCGCTGATCAGTTACATACGTTTTTATGAGCCGAACATAACCGCTGGGTGTCACGATTGATGCCGCAAGGCCCGTGCACCTGCGTTCTTGTGTTTAAAATTCATGAACGATACAGTGGTTTTATATCACTCAGGGAGAACTTTTTTCATAGGCTACCCGCGTATTTTCAAAAATATTTTCTGAGAATGTTTTTTTCATTAACAAGGTTAAGTTGCCTTGCCTTCATTATGTCCTGCCCAGGCTGTTGAGAGCCCTATGCTGGGTTTTATGGTAGACGCGTGATGGATTTATAGAATTATTCCGTTTACTTACTCGGTTTGCTTAACGTTAAATGATCTCAGTTTACACACTGACCACGCCTGTATGACTCTGTCGCCAAGTATTGCAGTGCACACGTTCTATAGTCTAAAGCGACTATATTCCACTCGTATTAGAATGTAATTTATCGTGATATTTCAACTGGGGTGAAAATGCACACCAGCTTCCTTACAGACCACAGACATAAACTGTTCAGTATCTTTTAGGCCATTTACAGACATTGTTTAAATCTCTGAAAAGTAGCAGTTATTTTTTTATGAATTTGGTTTTGTATCTTTAATATTAAGACCTTTGTCGAACCTATGTTTTGACTGTGATTACATCAGATTTTATGTCAAATTGTTTGTGAATTATACGAATTCACCAAATATAAAGTGGTAGAAAATCCAATATGGCAGATGTTATGGGGCTTAAGGTAATTTTTTGCTTGTGAAGATATGCATCTGTGTTCAAAATGGGGCTATGCATTCAAAAATTGTAACTTAATATTAGTTAATATCCAGGAGTCCGCGTGCCACAATATTTGTGCAGTGGACCTTTGCGTTTGGCCTTTATATGCTCGCAAATTAACATTCGAGTGAACAACCTGTGTTTCTGAGAGATGCAGCAGAACAAATCATTATAAACAGCGTTTCAGCAGTTTTAGTGCTTGGCCTAATAATAATAATAATAATAATACCAATTATAATAGAGTTGCTACTAATATCTTTAATAAGATGTCAGTGATGTCATTTGTAATGATGGCATTGGGATATAATTTAGTAATGTATTCTTCCATTGGCACATGGTGGCGCTGCAACCACGTAGAAAACACGCTGTGGGGTTTTTCTTTTTTTTTTCGCTTGGTGGACCGCGGTCAGCACCCTGACCGGGAATACATGCCCTGCCAGCGAAAGTGGCAAAACTGGGGGGAAAAGATGGCATGTTATGTCGACGAATATTTCGAGAAATTTGCCTAATCGAGCTCATGGCCGTACTGCCGTCATTATTCCAATAATCTTTTATGTCGAATGTTTGAACGGTTGCAATATGCTATTACCGCTATACAGGCTACATTCTAAATTGTTCAGTATCATCAAATATCATAATAAATAAATAAAATATATAAATATCATTATAAATCATGGAACGAAAAAGCTGTCGTTAAAATACTGTTACCGGGTATTTGACTGGTGAGTGCACCAATAAGAAAGCGAAGCGAAATCGTCCAAATAAATCCGATAAAGCTTATCTAAATGCACTCCGCCACGAGGCTGTAATAGTCTACTGTCAGAGAGGCTATTATTGTAAAAAAAATCCTTGTTTACAAAGGCTTACTTTTGGATTTATTTGGATGACTTCCATTTTAAATGGTGTGTCCATGTAAGCACGCGTGCAGTGATGAATGCCGTTATTCTAAAATGTCATTTTAAATGAAGTGCGATATTATAAGAAGCAGGAAAGTATGTATTGGACATGGTTTCGCTCATGTATTATAAATTTATAAAAATGATTTAAAAAAATATTTCCTGATGAAGACTATTTGGGAGCCCGTGTATTTCGCCTATAACGCTCTTCATTTGGTTCGCAGTATGGCGGCAGGCCAAAGACCAAAACTTTTAATTTCTTTATTATTTATTTTGAAATCGTAGACTAAACAGAAAATAATTACATTTCACGTTTGGACTGGCCTCTTAAGAGAACTATTGGATCTCATATTTGACGCGTGTGACTGCTTTAAATTTAGTGCAATGTGTCCTGCAGTCGCCTGACGAACGTGATATTTGCACCCTACCCCGAACTCATTATAGGTTATTGTGTAAAACCGGGAATATGTGAAATATCCCTGCGTCTGCTGTTAGATTTAAGAGCGGCCTACACGAGTAAAACAAAAGCTTGACCGGGGCTAAAGCTAGCCTTGTGTTCCAGGCACAGCACAGTTTGGCCACAGGACTTGCACATACAGCTACTTCTGTACCCGGTGTAAGGGTTCGGGGGTACAGCTCTTAACAGGATCCGTGGTTTAGGGTATAATTTGAAATCCTTCTGATGAAGACTTTCCCTCGTTAGCCCATTGCCACCCGCCATGATTTCCCAACCTCAGTATAGGCCGTTACTCTCGATATTTTAGGACAAGTTGTCTTCTTGGTTCAGAATCCAAGGTGGCGGTCAACTACCAAGCACGGCGCGTGTTCAATAAATAGCTCAACGTAAGATTCTTTTAATTGGTGACTGTTTAAACTTTTCCTTTAATGTCAAAATAAAACTAGGCCTAATCACAATTTACCATTTCGTTGTCCATGCAATTACTTTGGTCTCATATTACATCAAAGATATGTTTTGCACAATGTTTATTTTCAGTATCCAACTTTAACGGGTCGCAGATGTTAAAGAAACCTGTGTACAGCACTATACATCACATTGCTATTACGTGCCAGCGTTATGCTTATGTGTGGTATTGTAGGTGACGTATACTATTCCATATTCGCAGGACCACTTTAAAAAAATATATGGTGGGTGCTTTGCTTATTTTTTGGTTCTGTTAATTTTGTCTGACGTTTTGTATCCTCAGATAAAATTCGCAGTTGGTTGATTCAATGGATTGTCCTTATTCGTCGAGTTTGCACAACTGTTCCACAATTCTACAATCCAATTGGAATGGTCTATCACCAAGACGCGCGCATCAAATTGCGATTGGCCTACGTTATTAGGTGTGCATATAACTGATAATCTGATCAGAATTCGCGGAGCCCTTAACTTTAGAGTCATTTAAGATAGACAGATGTTATGGTTTTGTTTTTTTTGCCTGCTTCATAAAGTATTATTCGTTTGCTGGCTGATGAAAGTAACGAAAAATGGCTTAAAAAGGACAAATGAAAAATTGTGTTTTAAAAATGATATATACCTAAGGGAAAGCGCATTGCCGTTAACATGATCTGACTCTCAGATGTTGGATACACTGCATATAAAACATATGAACATTTAGCAAAACTCCCCCTTAAACGCCGCACTTGACCAGCCTTATTTATTAAAGGGAAACATTTACCGTGACGATTTAAACTACTTTTCAGATCGGGTGTCCTCTAGAAAGCCCTGGTTTATTTTGGCATTGTGGAATGTGTTTAAAAGGAATAGGAGTTTGTAATGGAGACACGAAAATCCGCCGCCTTCATGTCCCGCTTACCGTTTCAGGACTCAACTAAATTCCCAGTAGGCCTGATTATAACCCGCCCAGTGCAGTATGCATGCAGACTTATAGACGAGGAATGTTCCTGTCGTGCACTTCGTCTCGCGTCCGCTAGATGGCGATCAGTCATGCGGGCAGTGAGTGGGACGGCCGCCCGTGACGATCGCAGACCTGCAGTCGCCTTCCACGTCATAAAACCAGCTAAGATATCATCGGAGGCGCCAGGTGAGCAATAGCAAAGGTAATATAGATAGACGGGGTCCTGTTTACTGCTCTTCCCCAGCGCCACGGCTGTTACTTATTAATCCTTATGTACACAAATAAATAGATGCTGCTGCAGTCAGGAGTCATGATTACTGAGCTCGGTAATCAAGTTATTTAGCATTCTTTTGGTTTTAAAAAAATGCATATGTAATGCATACAAGGCGCGCGCGATGAGTCGATCATGTATTACCGCGTGCAAGACAAAGAATTCCAGGTATGACTGCGGGATTTGTGTAGCCTAGTTACGTTTTTCGGGGGAATTTATTATTTTTTGTACGCGAGCTCTATGCAGTTTAAATGCTCCAGATATGGCCGTCTCGTCACTGTCTTCTCTGGACACCCTAATCAGTAAAGAACACGGTGTTTTCCTATATTATTTGGTCCATAGTGTATGTAATGTAAAATATCACCAAACGATCAAGGTGTTAACTATAAAAAATACAGTGTTTGATATGTTCAGCTCTGTATTTATCTGTCTTGACATTTTACTAGAGATAGACCTGTATTCACACACACTCCGGGCCCATCAAAACGCGGTAGCTAGTTGTGCATTTATAAGGATGCAAAAAAAACAAACAAACAAAAAAAACTCCCAAGCAACCACTACACGTTTGTCAGGCGTGTGGGAGATTTCCAGTAAATATTATGTTTGAAGTTTACATATCTCGATTTTTTCTGAAAATAGAAAATAAATCTATGCAGAGGCCATTAGCTATTTAGTATTAAAGTAAATGTGCACAGTGGGCTGTAGAACGTGTCTTTTTAAATATACCACAGCCGTGGAAATCCCTTACAAAATGCTAATGTTAGAAGCTGTATAATTTGCACAGAGCTGAAAGCTTGAAAAAGCATATCACTTTCTGTAAATTGGCATAACAAAGATTAATGCTCACCATTAATAAAAATAAAGAAAATACACGCAGTCCCAAAAAGATAATTTCGGCGCAGAGTACGTGAAAATGGGAATAAGGTCCGGGCGCCATTCTGACCAATAAAGGCCGAGTGCTGGTTGAAGCATTTTGTGGCGAATAAACTGTTCTGAGAGCAGTAATTGCGGCGCGTGGACTTTTCAACTTTTCTGTTACTTTCAACACATTTTGTGTCAAAGTTACTACTTTCGTCACGCATATATAATTCATGTGTTACAAAGGGGGGCCTTTTAACGCAGGTTGTGTTGAAGGTAACATAAGGCGTGTTATAAAATGGCTCGTTTTGTGTTGTTCTTAACACATCTGTTTTGAGAGTGCTAGTGCAGACACTAATACGCATTTCTGTCGCAGATACTCAATAAGAAGCCAACGGTGTCCGCTTTGAAACAGATAAGACTTCAATATTTTTTATTGAAACGTTCAATTAACATCACTGATGTTATTAACTAAAGAAAAGAAACAAAAAACGAAAAACTGAAAATAGGCTACTTCAGCACCCGTGGACAACTTTCACACACACGAATTAAACCTTCATGTATTAAGATTCGCCACTTTCACATTCAAACGGCAATATATGTTGAGAAAGTGGTTCATTTTGACACGAATAAAAAAAACGTTTAAATAAGAAAAAACGTAATCACTTTTCAAGCCATTGCGCACCATAGTGTCATTTTAATTAAACTGAATAGTAGCATTTTAACCAATAGACAACGCCGAAAGCCACAATGGCACATGATTGTGTCTAAGAAAACAGAAATTAACTTTACAAGATAAGAGAAATGTAGGAGAGTTTGAGACGAGACAAGTAACTCCGTATTCAGAAAAAAAACGATAACAAAAACAAACCAGTTCACAAACTATTTTAAAACAGGTATATCAACAATAAATTAAAGAAACTCCGAAACATCAAATCCATTATATTTACACGTAATATCAAATAATTACATAAATACTTTCAATATATAGATATTTACATTAATAGTCCACGTTTCCATTTTTGTTGTTTTTCCTTTCAAATTCCCTTTTCCAATTTACAGGTACAATGAATTCAATCATAAACGCGTGGGGGGAAAGGAAAATATGATAACGTCCTAGAAATATTTTTAAATGGTGCCAACGCATACTTTATTTAATATTTTATTTGTCATATTTTGGTCTTTTTAAAAATACAATACGCTTCTGGCAGTCGCAAACTAGATATTTTAACCAAGTGTGGGTCATGCAAACTCATTTCCATCGCGCCGAAAACAACCACAGGCCTCGTATAGCGCTTTATATAGTAGGCCTGTGTCACATACAGCATACTTTATAAGATCAACGGATATGTATACAAATCCTCAGAACCCATTCGGAGTATTAAACTAAATCCTTTTCGTTACCCTCGCAAATCGACTTAGAAAAAATATATGGGGCATAGCAGCAACTAACCGACCTTTCCAAACTTTCAGTTTCAATACTTGTATGGTATACGGGGAAAGTTCAAAACTCGTTTCTGGATTAAAACAAAACAAATATACACATCAATTCTTTATTCAAACAAAGTGCATTTCAAAAGTCCAATGATTCCGTCGGTTCTGCAGTTCAAACCCGCATTCAATAGAAACGTTGATCGGTATTGTTAAAAATTATTTTGTTGTTAATCCATCACTGCAGTGGTTTAAGGCGACAGGCTTCGGGGCCTGTCGTGTTTTGTATCCAGTCCGCTGACCAGGCGTTGAATGCTTTGCAGTTCGCTGGTCGGATCCTTTTCCTGGCACGTTTTTGGTGACAGGGACAGGGAGCGCGAGGACATGGTCGAAGACCTGCTGTTGACCTCTGAGGTGGAGTCCAGAGTCGGACTCGTTGCCATGGCGTTTCCTTTCAGCTCGATGGCGCTGCCGGCCAGAGAGGGGCTGGCTGTCGTCAGCAGGTTGCTGTCCGGCACGTTCATGGGGACGGTGTAGGGGCTGTACCTTAGCCGAGGGCGCATCGCGTTCAGAAACGGATGCCGGTGAACCGAGGACGAGGCCACAGACGAAGCGGCGGCAGCAGCCGCCATGTATGTGTACGGATACGGGAAAAGGCTTCCGAATGGGGACATCGCTAGGCCCTGTGGAAAAAGCAAAATGACAAATTAATGAGTAGCCTACCCAGACTACACAGAGCCACTGAATATGGAACAGCTTAAACCACTTGCGCCTTCGGTAACACAATTATTCTGTAAATATTCCAGTTACAAATGTAGATACTAATTCTGCCCGTTGTCTTTTTTAGTGTGGTGATAGCCCATGCGGAGGTTCTGTTTGAAACGCTGTGTTTATGCAATATAATCCAAACGTTAAGCCACCGCTACAGGCATACATAATAATAATAATAATAATAATAATAATAATAATAATAATAATAATAAAAAAAAAATAGTGTGGTTTAAATGCGGATAGGAACTGGTTGTAAAAGAAATATTGTGGAGAAGGCTATCTGTTCAGAAAGTGGAAACTCCATTTCAGATAAATGGTTTAATTCTGTACAGTCTACCGTAATTCCCGCCGAATGTATTTCTGACCGCTTGGAATCAACATCAACACGAGAACACGCGAAAAAGGTGACTTAACACCGCATTAAACTCGCTTTTTCTTTGACTACTCGGTTTTAATTTCATTTATTAAATCTGTGTGTTGTCACGCCTATCAATGTGTGGATAAGGAGCAGATTCAATCAACTGCGCTGTTAAACCACTCCCAAACGGCTTTTCAACAAGTTATCAAGCCCTTGGTCCAGATTCAATCTAAGCTTAATGGTTACGTGCTAGCCTACATTTTACTATTAATTACAGTGTATATATTTTTTGGTTTATTCAGCAGGTCATGATCTAACGAAAAATATGAAAACCTTTCTAGAAAAGTTTTTATGGGTCAGTATCACATTCCTTTTAACTGTAAAAGTTTGCCATTATTATTAGTTTTCTCTTATGACAAAAGTAGGCAGATGTATTCATTTGCGATTGGACAGAACCGGTCACAACCATGGTGGTAGGCTACTTTTACCGTCAGCTCACAACATGGGCTATACACATTCTTTCCAGCCGATGAATGCAATTAGCACTTCCTTACTGGAAAGCTATAACGAAAGACAAACGTCAGGAGTTTGTAGTTACCGCAAATTCCTTGGCTTTTACTTTTTAAGTAGCAATGTTTTCCCACACTGAACCGACATTGAAAAGGGCTTTATATATATTTTATTTCTCAAGATTGGATGTTATCCACCCCCCCCCCCCCCCACCCCTCTGTGGAACAGGTATTTTAATAAGTGTTTTCTTTTGGAAAACTTGCCCACAACTCTACTCAGTTGTTGACGCGGTTCTGCCGTTTTCTCATAATCGAAAGTTAAACTTGCGGTTTAGAAATCGCGTTCCAACTGTTCAGCCACAAAAATATGACCAAAATGCGAGGAAATACAAGCCCATAGTAATCTCTTGCACCTTTAAATTAGAAAAAGTGTAAAATTCAACAGGTATCATTTTTATAATAATTTGTATTCTTGTTGTTGCCCATATTGTGTTTAAATGTAAATATTATAATAACGTCATCATTAGTTTATCCCATGGCCAGGCAGTAAATGTTTTTAAATATTAGGCGCTTCAGTATGTGATCAGCAGTTCAGACTGACTGTATCCGCTGCGCTGGCAGGTTAAAGCCCTGCTTCCACAGGTGCTTCTTACCTGAGACGCCAGCATGTGCTGCTGCAGGTGAAAGGGCAGCCCCGGCCCCCCCCCCAGGCCCTGAGGCGGGGGGGTCACCATGCCGACGGCGTCCATGGTGCCCATGCCGCCAGACGAGACGGCGGCCAGCAGGGGCCCCATCCCCGCCACGCCGGGGAAGGCGGCGCCCACGCCGAGCTGGCCGGGGTGCAGGAGGAAGGGGTGCGCCCCGCCCAGGTGCCCCCCGAAAAACTGCTGCCCCGCCAGGCCCGGCGGGAAGCCGAAGTTATGCAGGCTATGCGAGCCGCCGTCCCCCCCGACGCCCAGCGGCGGGTAGTCCTCCTCCTCCTCCGCCGCCGCCTTGGGCGGCTCGGGGCTCCGGGGGTCCTCCCCGGCCCGGGTGGTGCTGGAGATGAGGGTGAGCGGGCTCCGCCGGGGGTCCGCCGGGCTGCCCGGCGCGGCCGGGGGGTCCTCGCGCGCCCGCCGCGGACCGCTGCCGCCCACGCCGCCGGAGGAGGAGGACAGGCGCTCCCTGGCGGGATCGGCGGCGACGGCGGCGGCGGTGGTGGAGATCCCGCCCGAGTCCTGCGGGTCCTGCGGGTTCCCGTCCTTGCTCTCGTCATCGCTGTCTTCCTCGCTCTCGCAGAAGTCTTCCAGAGAGGGAGCGGAGATTCAGAGAGGTGGTGAGAGACGAGAGAGAGGCGATCAGCGAGAGAGCCGTTTAATCAGATCTTACAAAGAGACAAAACTTACAGGGCAAATTCCCTAATGCACGAGCCAAAGTTTCACTGACCGTCTACCCTCGCAAAGGGGACCATACCCTTATTTTCATTACTGTTTATTCCAGCAAAATATATTAATGGTAAGACGGAAAGCTGCTGGGCGATGGCCTAGCGCAATGTTCAAACTAAGGGAAAGCATTAAGTGGGACAGACAGAACAACTGCAACCCCACCTTGATTTAGTGCATGCTTTACTGTCTCTCATTCAAAATTTTATGATCAACTTTTATCAACTTTCCACAAGTATGATTCGAGCTCCATTATCCATGTCAAAGGTTAATTATAAAGTAAAATACTGATGCATCTTTCAAAGCACAATCCTAGGAACTGTTGAAATATTTGTTGAAAATAACTGGCTTCAGCTGGAACCAAACAATTATTATTTATTTGTTAACCTTTATTTAACCAGGAAAAGTCTCATTGAGATTAAAAATCTCTTTTACAAGAGCGTCCTGGCCAAGACAGGCAGCAGCACAATTAACAGGGTAGCAGACATAACAACATATAACAATTTACAATAAATAAAAATTACAGAATCACAAAATACAGTAAAAAAATATTTGAAATATTTAAATAATTATCAATATTCGTCATAAATCATCAACATCAGGGATCACATGGGGGCAATATAATTCATTCAAAACATCTGCAGCCTGATGTGCCTGCCTCCAAATCATTAAGAATTACTTTAAAAGCATCCAATGAGACCAGCTCTCGAAGACTCAGGTCATTTTGCAACTGATTCCAAGAAAGGGAGCAGCATACTTAAACACCCTATCTCCCTATTCAGTACGGGCTTTAGGGACAGATAGCAGGAACAGGTCCTGAGAGTGAAGACAGTAACCTCCAACACTTTTATGAAGGATGTAAATCCGTGGATAAGATGAAACATAAAGTGTTTTCTTCTGGGCTGGGTCTGTAGTTCCCGAATAATGAATATTAGTATTAAAAAATATTGTGAGTTGAAACACTATACATAAATTGGCTACTAAACATTGTAATTATGTTGAATGGTGGCAGATTTGTGAAAGGTAATATTTGTTTGGGCACACTGGCGATTATGAACGTAGGTTTGTACAACATTTAGCAGGTTCCCAGCTAACCGCTACTAAGATTGTAAGAACGGGAACACCCATTTTGAAGATGCCTGAAAGATCTTGTCCTTTTATGACTTCAAAATGGCTTCTTCCACAAATTAACATTTGCAATCAATCGCGTAAATTCAATAAAAGTATGAACAAATATGCATTACATTTTTTAAAAATCCCCAACCAAAAAATTCCCCTTCTTTCGTACTATCTAGACACTGAACCAAAAAAAAATCTACAAAGTTTTAAAAAGTTTCCAGTGTTTTTTTTCTTCTTGAATAATAGATTGGTATATCATTATATTTCCACAGTTGTTAGCACGTAGCCTGCATATCATTTGAAACCTGAATTTACTGTTAATCATCCTTGAAATATAGTCTTAATTTACCATCCATACAAGACTGATTTATAGACTGTACACTCGGTACAAACATTCAAATACTTTCCCAGGATTAGACTTTTTTGATCTGATGGTTCTTTTCTTTTTTTTTTAAGAAAAGAACCCGTGGGGGCCCTGGATGTTCTTTAAAGTTTAATCCGAAAAGGACAGCGGCTCGGACTTGGTCCAGTGCCAAGTTCCACAGCCAGAGCTGTGCCCGGCCCCACAAAAAAACAAAACCTTCGTATTAACCGCCGCGAAGCAGCGATCGAACCCGAACACGCACCCCACCAGCTTTTTTTTTTTTTTTTGACGGGCGAGCTCGCTCACCTTTCAGGTTGGGCGGGCCGGCGGTGGTCGCCGCGGGCGACGGGGTCCGGCCGAAGCGCTTGAAAGGGGCCTGCTCGCCCGCGGAGTCGTCGGACGTCCCGTTCTCCTTCCGCTGGTGCTCCTCGTAAGATCTGATGGACTGCAGGGCCAACTGCTTCCTGTACGGGGGTGGGGGGGATGGAGACACAGCTTTGATAAACGCTGTCAACGCTGCGCGTGCCGTTCGCTCGCTAACACGAGAGGCGTCCTGTTTTCACTCCTCGACTTCACTTTAGCGCGCGCTAAACATCTCCTCGGTGTCGTTCGCTGTTCCGGGAAAGCAAGCGCCTGAAAATGTGCTTCCATTGAGGGGGGCGATGAAAAATGTCGGGAACCTCAGTGGAAGCAACATGTAATTTTGATGACATACATACAACATTCATTAAAATGTTAATAAATAGACACAATTCCTCATCACCTTCCTCTACAATAATAATAATAATAATAAACACATGTAGATCACTAACAGAAATCTTTCTTACAAAAAGCATCTGGGTATATACACAGACTATTTGTCTACCATTTTATCTATATACAGTACTTGCACAAATAATGGAAAATTTAAAGAGATTTGGTACTCTTAAAACATTTGTGACCTTTCTTTGCTGTTTCTTGGAGACATTTTCATTTTCATTGTACACTAATGTCAAAAAAGGAAATTGTTGCACATATTGCATTAATTATGAAACTCTGTTTATGAATGCAGTGTTTCCATAATTTGTGCCAGTACAGTGTGTGTGTTTGTGTGTGTGTGTATATACACACACACACATAAATATATACATAATATACACAAAATTCTTATTTTTTTCTTAATGTTCAGCTCCATCAAAGCTGAAATGTTCTCTTTAAGTGGGAAGTATACTCCAAACAACGTACACATTTTTGTAAAAAGAACCACTGACGAACATGTTGCCGAACACTGTTGTCAGTATACTCGATACGAACTCCGCCTTCTTCGTGTAATGTCACTCCGTGCCACTGGGGGCACAAGACTACAAGGCAGCGGTCAGCAGAGCCGGATATTACGTGTGGAAGACATCGTGCCAGGCATTTGAGCGCATTTAGTTGTCCTTAAAATCTCTGCACAATCAATCATTATAGACGATGACATCCTTGCACTTCGCTTCGCTCAAAAGTATTCACCTCCAAAATATTCCAGTCATGACCGTGACGATGCTGCCATTGGACAGGGCAGTGGTGAGATGAACCAGAAAAGAAAGTTCAACTCCACCCCCCCGGCTGGTCAACTGTGACACAACAACCAACCATGTGATATTCTGGCCAATTGCAGATGGGGGGGGGGGGGGGTCTACTGTCTACTGCAAACTGGTAGACTGTTTATCACTTCAAACTATTTGGCTAACTGTTCTTGCTGGGGGCTTGCCGTACAAACTCAAGACACTGTCTTTTTGTTCGTCTCTCGTTCAAAACGTGTTAATTGGTTCAAAAAGTTCTGTTTCGTCTTGAGTGTACTGCCGCCTTTAATCTTACTGCTTCTCAGTGCAGTTGTAGCTAATTACAGGTATTAGCATTCAGGGCCTTAGGGCTGCTGTATGAGGTGGGTATAAGCATTCAGGGCTGTAGGGCTCCTGTATGAGATGGGTATAAGCATTCAGGGCTGTAGTGCTTCTGTATGAGGTGGGTATAAGCATTCAGGGCTGTAGTGCTTCTGTATGTGGGTATAAGCATTCAGGGCTGTAGGGCTGCTGTCTGAGGTGAGTATGAGCATTCAGGGTCGATTTGGCTATACCCATTTTCCCATCTGTCTTTCACACTCATTTCTTACCAAATTATTTCTGGTTTCACAGCAGAGAACGGACTTATTGACCCCCTCATCACCCCACCCTCAAAAAAAGAAAAAAACAAACCATACCTCTTTTCTCTCCTCCCATTGCCTGTATCGCGGAATCCCTTAGCGAATGGATTGTGGTCGATTTTCAGCTGCGTGATCTGAAACGCAAAGGGTTAAAGGACAGGGAGAGAAGTGAGTTTTGGGAGGGGTTAGCGAGGTTACCCCTCTCTCATCAAACACAACCAATACTGTCAGACATTCAGACGTTGTGGAAAGGGAGAATTCTGTCAGTTATACAGTGCTATTTACCAGTTTCTCCGCGCACAGGTACTAAAATATAATACGTCACGGAGAACTTCAATATCCCACACTGTCTGTTATGATCGTGTTCGAGGTGCCACGTTCATTTGCATACAGTATCCATTGACACGCATGCGATCATTCAGCAGCTTTACAGCTCCAACAACAGTGCCCCCAGAGCAGGTGACGCTGTCTAACACATGATACTGTCAAACACAGGGTAATTCCATTTTATCTCCAGTGTGTTTGTATATATGAATAATCAAATAACAAGCCCAAAGCCGTTTTACATTACAAAGAGTCTGACCTTTGATCGGAGATGACACATGACTTTAGCTAAATTCAAACCGAAGACGGTCTTACCTGTCAGTAATTTTTTATATTTTTAATGGTACCGTACACCCATTTGTGAAACGGATTTTCAAAGCTTGTCGAAAGGTTGACGTTTCCACGATGGGAAGCTCGTGCGCACCACGTAATCCCACGGTAGATTTAAAATGCATGTATTTTCTTTTTTGAAACATTTTTAAATTGAGCCTTGGTTTTTTTTATTTTTTTTTTTTTCGTCCGTAGCAAAACGTTTGCAAAGCAGTCAACACATGGTCCCAATCGTAATCTACATGGTTCGCAAGTGCCACGTGATATCGAGTAAAAAAAATAAAATAAAGCAAAATAGGCGCTACCGCCGTCTACTCCCAAGGTTTTCCCCCCCAGTCAAACGATGACACAAAGGTTTGACTGGTGCGCAACATTTTCCCTACTCAGAAATTTCACGCAAGTACACAGAATATCCAGCATGCACCGTGATTACTCCCCCACCCACTCTCTACTTCTCTCTACTGTTCCGTTCAGCACTCTGCGCTGACTCACGCAACCATTGTCTGGCGATGAAAACAAGCAGCGCGCGTGCCCTGTGCCGTTTTCTTCGTCGCCTGTAATATTCTCTGATCTGGATGCAACACCACTTCGATTTAAACACATGTACTGCATGTCGCAGATTCTACAATTTGAAAATGAGGACATCGCAGAGCCCCGACGCCCCTCCCACACACAGAAATTCGGGGAGAAAGCGCCTTAAAGACACCTAAACCAACCGCCAGCTGCCCTATGTAAAGTCTTTTTGATCTTTGGAGTGTTCCCATCTATACAAATGTATTCCATTATAGTGGTCAGTGCTGGATAATAGAAATTTCTGAAATCAAATGTAAGATTTAAAAGCACCCAAACTCATTTTTTAAAGAAAACTTAAATATGTTTTAAAAGGGTCCTCTTTAGCTATATTCAAGTAGCACTGTTTTCATACTAGTTCTGGCAACACGAAGGACCGCATTACGAGTGTATGCATATGTATACGCTTAACTATTTATTCGACTTTGTACTTCATCCTTTAAGCAACCGGAAGCGGCTGCGGTTGAAAATATTTTCTCATTCTAAATGAAAAAAAAATAATAAATCCTCGTGCGTGCCGATAGAATCCCCGATGGCCTAATGTAGATACGGTATTGATGAAACCATTGTATCGCTTCGAATTCCAAAACGGCCTCCGCTGCACTTTGACCCAGCTATCCTCCAAAGGACACAAACGTGATTTGGCGAATCCTCCTTTCCTTTCCCTGATAAAATGTAATTAAGATAACCTGCATTGGCCTACACATAGCCCTTTGCATTGCAAAGCCAGTACTGACAGAAGGCCCAGTACTGCAGGCAAGCAGTGAGCGGAATGCGTAAGTTTTTCAGAAATGTTTCACGGTAGGCTATATTTTGCTGTCAAGTTTCCCACCATAAAAGCATTACCCAGTATTTTAAGCTTGATGTAGAGCACATTTTTTATAGCAGGATATGTGTCCATGCGCTACAACAGGCCTTCATTCTCTGGTTTACATAAAACCAACTGCTGCGGCCGGTACTACTACTGCTACTAATAACAATAACAACAACAACAACAATAATAACGATAATAATAATTCAAATAATAATAATAATAGAACATATTCGTTCCTACCTTGTCGTTTTGGTATGCTGTTACGGCAATGAAGTCCGTTTCTGGAAAAACGTAGGTCCTGAATGTACTGTAGGGAAGTTTGAGAATATCGTTGGCTCTGACGATGTGAAACCTTGGCTGGTATTTGTGCATGGAGTTCAGAATCGTCTGTAACAGGAAACAATTATTGATTTAAAATAACAAACAAACAATGTTTCTCCTTTTCCATCCGCCAATGGGCTGCATTTCGTTGGCAGGCCGGCTGAATAGGCTACAACCAACACATTTTGTTAATCGAATGATAATTTGAAACAACACATTTTAAATAACCCCGATGATCATTTCAAAAGTACACTAATTTCTTAAGATGTATGGGGCTATTCACTTCAGGTATTACACCTATGAGTTAATTCCATGTTAGGCCTCAATGTTTAGGGATCTGCCTCGGTTACAACCAATTCTAAAAACAGCGTTGGCATACACGTAACGTGAAATAAGCTCCACGTTTACAAACATGTTTAAATGGTTCAGCTAAGATGCAAATTAACCGAAACGGAAATTACCTGGGAACCACAAACAAAGATAAACCATGAAAGGCCTCAGACAAAAATAAACCGCAGGATAAAAAGTCGGCTTACGCATCAGGACTATGAACTATGATCGATATTTTGCGGACTAGGCCTAGTAGTAGTAGTAGTAGTAGTAGTAGTAGTAGTAGTAGTAGTAATAATTAAATATTAACAATAATAATACGGCAACTTACAAATCCATGCTTGTCCGAGATGTTATTTGTCAATTTAAGTTTGTGAAAATTGACAACTTTGGACATCCACTGCTCGCCGGTGGCCGGGCTGTCCGGGTGAATGTACATCCTCTTCGGCATTTCGGGGTCTGCTTTTCCCGCCACCATCCACCGCGAGTTATGAAATTTATACCTGCAGTCGTCGGCCGCAACGATATCCATCAATAAAATGTACTTGGCCTTCCTGTCCAAGCCGGTACACCTCACTTTAAATGGGGGAAACATCCGCCTATAAGAGGAAAATGGAACAATGATCGATGATAGGCCGATAAATTACATTTTGTTAATATTTTTTTTTGTTTCTTTAACCTCCCCAAAGCAACAGTGTCGCTTTGGATAAAAGCGTCTGCCAAATAAATGTAATGTAATGTAACAAATAGGCTACACACAGGCCTCACGGTTCGAGCTTGCCGGTATGGCCTACACTTTTAAAGCAGTCGCTGGTGCACTGACGTGATCGCACATCTCAAGAACAGCCTGCTGCATTTGTATGGCGAGACATTTGTGTTCGGTTGATTGCACGGGATGTCAGAAATTGACTGTTTGTTATTAGAGTCCGTTGGCATAAAGGGACGTGTATTTAATAGAAGAGGCATGGGTACGGGCCGTTGTGTGCACATCGAACCGAACCCATGAGGTACCATCCTAAAGCGACACGGAGCAAAGTGCTGCATGTTCATAACAAGCACGACCGCCATTGCACTACTTCAAAAACAGTAAAACTGCATCGCAAAGTTAGAACAATTGTCGAATTATTTGTAATTTCCGTATTTAATTTTGTATGCGTAATAGTAAGGCTACGTACTGTACAACACACTTTGTAGTAGTAATAGTAATGATAGTATTATAATAATTATTATTATAAATAATAATAATAATAATAATAATAAATAATAATAATAATAATGATGATGATGATGATTGTCATTGTTATTATTATATTATTATTAATAATTTTAAACTTTAAGATAACCAGTTTGTCGTTGGCAGAGCGGATTAAAATAAGAATGCCTGGCTTGTCGGAGACCACGTACGGGGTTATGACTTCATAGTGTGTCATAAAACAAGTTAAACTGTTACTGCATAAAGTATTGTTGGCCCCATTATAGTTTGGGTTGGGTTACATTATATCATTTAAGCAGATAACATTAGCATGCGAGAAGACCATATAATTCAGTGTCAAGTGTCAAACATTTTTTCTAGGCTGCATTGAGCTTTTGCATTTCAGGAAAAACACGTATTTTTATAATGGTAATCAAAGTTTTTTTTTTTTTTTTTTAAGATACCCGTCAATTATACAAATCAGCCACGATAAGACACATTTCCGATAAATTACCCTTTTCATTGAAAAAGGGGGAGGAGGGAACACAAAAAAGCGTAGGCCTTTGACGTTTGTACAGTAGTTCCGTTTACCTTCCTGATTTTGTAATAACCATTTCGGTGCCGCGTTTGTGGAACTGTTCCCATAGTTCCTTCGCTTCCAGGTGAACTTTGGGGTCATCCTCAACCTCCTCCTCTGGCTCCAGCGATTTCAGTGGCCTGAGGTGGGCTGCGGCAGCCGGGTGCCCCAGCGAGAAGTGGAGGCTGCTTTCAGCGGCGCCCATTAGCTGGTCCATGATGGGTTTGCCCAGCGCTCCCGGGAGGGCAAGGGACCCGTTCGGAGGGAGCGCCAGGGCCGGGAAAAATGGGGACTGGTGACCCAGCATTGCGCTCATGGCAAAGTCCGTACCCCGGTGAGGTAAAAACGGGTGGTATGCCATACTTGTTCCCGGAATAACTGGATCTCTCATCAGGAAGCTCATCCACTTCGCCACAAGTATTCCAGATGTATTGATGCTTGCGACGACGGTGGAGGGGATACAATTCAGCTCCGAGCGTTTCTTCCTAGCATGTCTCTCGCCGGTTTCAAAGTTCTAAAATGGATTCTCTGCGCTCGCGAACAGAGAGACTGATCCACTTATTTGACTCCTCCGACAGTGTTCTCTATCGCCGCTCGCGGAATTCCAACCAATTCATCGCCGTATGATATTAAATACAGTGATCAATGTATCCTGTGTCGCGTTGGAGTAAGAACTTCTCTTCGAGGACTGACAAGCTGAAAATTCTCCTTTTCTTTTGGTGCTGATATTAAATTCGATATTCCTTTGAAAATTCACTCAAACACTCCCGGGTTCCTGCTTTTTCGCCAAAGAACTATGTCCACACGTTTCGTTTGCACTGAACTGGATTCCTCGTTTCTTTTCTGTCCCCACACATTCGCCTTCACGCGCACACACACTTCTGCTTCCGCTGTCTTTCACGCGCAAACACATTTCAGAGAAAGAAGCGGAGGAAGAGGGGTCCTGCTGGCGGCAGACTCTCGGAGAAGAGGCGAGATCGCAGCATCAAGAAATTCCCTGCGCTTCTGTACCCCGTAGGTTCCGAAGTGTATGAATGTGTTACATGTAGCGAGAAGACCGACCATGTTGATAGGCTCGTTGACGCTTTCGGACCAATTGTGTGGCTTTGTAGGCGTGGTTTTGACAGGTCGGGTGGAGGGGGGACAGACCTCAGTTATAAAAAGGCGTTGGGCAGCGAGCCGCTGCGGCGAAATATTACAGTTTCGCCCTGCGCGACGTAAACAAGTAAACACCGTGAGGGTCACGGGTGATCGGTCGGTCTGTGGGACCCGGCGACGGAGAGCTGAAGCGAGCGGCGATGGTTTTGTCAGGAGGAAATTGCAGCGTTTGCGTGGATAGCTGCAAAACAGGCCCCTGACATAGACCCTTACGTTTCTGACACTTTCGTTGTTTCTGATTTTAGCTTTAGTCTGCAAAACATCAATTTTTGAAGGTGTGATCGGGATCACCAGATATAATAGGCCTACAGAAAAATGTCATTCAATCAGATTAATTTCTCTACTCAGAAGCATATTATTATTATTATTACTATTACTATTATTATAATGTTTGTTTAACCGACTATCATATTTAAATAGAATGTTAAAAGTATTCGCGGCAGAAAGGTCTACTTTTCGCACGAACACACACACACTCTACCGACATAATTACTTGTGTCTTTGATGGCGATGGTCATCAATTGTAAAATTTATTCCGCTCTGAGACATGTGAGGCATGGTTTCTGCACATCAAATTTATGACTTATTCGTTTTTGTTTTGTTTTACACCATTCATTCAACGACTTGAACAATGGATGCAATAGTGCTCAAAGCTATCTAGGTATTTCAGTTATGGGCATAGTGTCTGAAGGATAGTTTTGACAATTGTACAGTTGTGCATTTTAATGTGGCAATGCAACGGATATGTACTTTTCGAAGATATACCCCCCCCCCTCTCTAATTTTTCGCTTGCTTGCGCTAAAAACTCTGGAGATAGCCTACTTCTAATCCCACTCTGCACACTTGTTTAAGGATGCTTGGCGTCAGTGCGTAGTGTATTTACATATTTAATGAAGGCCCTTGAATCGCATAGCATTCACACGATATCCCTCCTATGACGTCTAGAAAGGAGTCCCGTTCACTCGATGCTTTTTAGGAACTAAAAGTGTGGGGCTTGGGTGCTGAGCTGTGACTGAAATCGAAAAGGTAAAACGTGTTCATTAGCCAGACTTTCAACAGGTCTCATTTAAGGTTAAATAGTTTTATACTTTACACTTTAGCTTTTTTTCTTCTTGCTTTCAGGGAATTTCAGTTGCTGCGCTGCGTTTCTATGAAATTATTCTAACGAATAATCACTGCTATGAACATTTTTATCGTTATGGACACGCTAAATCTGAATTGTTTAAAAAATGAGCTATGATAGTAGTTAGTTCACTGAGATTCCAGCAACATAGTACGAAGTAGGACATATTCATGAACATCCATGTGCTTGCCTTAAAAAATAACACGCGCGCGCGCACACCCGCACCACATGCGCGCGGCGTGCAGCTATACTATGTCAGACGTGTCCGGCCTGTCCTCGCGCCAGTGGGGGAAAATCTTGACTGGCGCCGACAACTCTTTTGGATGATTAATTTACAAGTAAACAGCAGGGAGTCATCAGCGGCCAGCCGTTTTAGTTAAACATTCAGCTAGATAACTGCTCCCCTTAGAAGCCTGTCTGCAACACTGAAGTTGATTTCGGTATTGGGAACCAAATTTAGCAATTACATGTCATTCAGAACGAGGGAAAATACATACACGTCAGCACATGGATGTATCTAAAGCTTGGAAGAAAGTTTGGGGCAAATGTCACACATGCACGTGCTATATGAAGACTTTAAGAGGGGCGTGATGGGTTTGGTACGTCCATGGCTTACACGCACACCTTTGTGTCAGATTTGACACAAATCTTATGATTTCAAGATAATGCAAAGCACGTTAGTCAAATATAGGATTTATAAGTAAAAAAATAACTGAATGGCCTACAATCCTCTTTCACCAAGTTATAAAGTAGTAGAGAGGTTTTTTTCAGCCTGGGTATTTTAGTTTTAAGATTGTGTCCCTCGTGAAACCAGAAGAATGGCAGTTTTGGGCTGGGCTCAGGTTTTAGTTTTGCACTACGATTGTGCAAAGTACTGTACCTGAATAGTAATTTGGAAAAGCTGAGCCAAACGTATAAAGCAAAACAAGACAATTGCACTTCGGTTTGTTGCTTGTTTGCACATGCAGATTTCCCACAGCCTGTGCATTCAGTTCATACGCCAGATTTGAGAGAGACAAAAAGCAAAGGATGCTCTAACATGATGGGTTCATCACAGATGAAGAGGAAAGAACAGCTTTGTTCTGGCAAAAAGCAACTTTTTTATTTTGTGTGTCCATTCAGAAAGGATGGCTGTGGTTTGAAACATGCCGCACTGTCTTGTAAGCTTAGTGCTGACGGAAGCCATTTTGGCTCCTGGTTCATTTGCTGGTTATAAAGTGCACTGAGTTTACAGTTCAGCTCAGCACTACTAAACACAAAATGGAAAATGTTATTTTTTTACAAGAGTAAGGTTGGTCTTCTCTGCGTATTTGCTTGGCACATCATTTCCCCTTGTAAATTTCATTAACATTTTCGTTGAGTCAATTCAATTTAAAATCTATCTTTCTGTGAACACTTGAAGAGTAGCTATGTGCTGTATTTGCTCTTTTATTTAACATAAACCTTTTAGTGAAGTGTGGTTTGGTGATTGGTCTTGGAGTGCTGTCTTCACCTCAAGAGCTTGGTATACATTTGTTGTGTAATATATGTATATAGGATGAGTGAGTGTGTATATACATCTATATCTCACCCACCTATATTTTTTACCCATTTGATTACCATTTGTATCAACTACTCAAGCTCAAGCTCAATTGTGATTAGTATGAGTAAGATTTAGGATGAGACCAGTCTCCCTTTCCCTCCCGCAGTTGCTGCTGTGTCCGAAAGGGGAGGTGACTGGGCTCGTTTTCTTTCACAGGCTTGGTGTAATTATTCACCTTTGTGTGTGTGTGTACGTATGTGGAGTCCGGGCCTGCACACATCACACAGCTATTCCACTTTAAACCTTCGTCCGTTCGCAACGCATTCTAATTTAGCGGAAGGTGCTTCTAAATGGGAAGCTCTGTTGACACACCAGTATTGCTGTCGCTCTCAAATGGCCACTAGGCTTAATTGAGTAAGCAACCCTCAGAGAACAGTCAATAGGCTATATAAACTTTTACAGGGTTAGTATTCTGGGGCAGTAAAAAAAGGCAGACTTGACACAGGTGATCGATAATAGGGGGCACTCTAATTGCTATACCACTTTGTCATTAACTTTGAGTAATGAGTTTAAACAGTTGCCTTTTTTATTGCGCGAGGCTTCAGCGTTTTCTTACTCCGTCGGCTGAACTTGCCGCGCTGGTTAGAGAGGCAGAGGTACGTGCGTGAGTTCGCGCTAGCTTTGCTTCGTCACCGCAACGTTGCACGGGACGCTCCACGGCGAGTAGAAATTCCTGTCCTGCTTTGCTGAGGCGTGCATGACATCATCAATGATACCTTCACATAATCATGGCTATATGTTTTTATTTTTTAATTTTTTTCTCAAGCAAAGGTATAAAAATGACATTTTGATTTTGATTGTGAAATGACAGCCGATTTCAAGGCTGTTCTGTCTGGCACGTCGGTGACTTGTAGACACTGTCAAAATAGTCAACAAACATCGACTTGGCATGCAGGAGAAGGTGTCTTTTGAAGTGTTGGCCCATTCAGCATTTTATCTGGCACACTTTTATAATGAATATCTGTTCTTGGTCTCGGCAAGGTTGTGAAAATCCAAAGAGGATCTCTAGAGCAGGCCGGTGCTGAGACTTGCTTTTAGGGCACCACTTGGCCTTCATCCCTGGTGTCATTGCCATGGTTGGGGGGGGGGGGTTGATATTCAATCCATCAGTTCTTATTCAAACGCCTATTTGGGATTAAAAAGAGAGAAATGCTGCAAGGTTTTTTTTTTTTTTTTTTTTTTTTTTTGCCGGGGGGGGGGGGGGGGGGGGTTGCATTAGCCTGGCTGTTATTTAGAACCTGTGCATTGTATCATAGAGGTAGCTTTGTGCTTTGTATGTCATAGTATATAACTGAATTCTTTTTTGGGGGGTGGTGGAGATTGTGGTCATCTCCGGGACTGTGGGGGCATTCTGCTCTCTTACCTTTCAGTTTGAAACTTAGATTTTTGGGTAAACTGATAGGGAGACGCCGGTCCTCGGGGATGGTGTAATTTGGTCAGTAATCGGGGGGTTAAAAATGCTGCTTTCAGAAGCACATCCTTTCACACCGCGTGGAAATGCACACTACCGGCCGAGAAGCAAAATGAGACTTTGCACTGCCGGCCGTTACTGCGGTATTCCGGTGTTCCATCCTGCTTTCTGAAGCACTTTATGAATGCACTTCGCTGGCTTTAAACCGTTTTAAACTGCTCCCAACAGCGCCGAAACATTTGGCTGTAGCTCTTGTCAATATATTTGCATCATCTGTGAAGTGTGGTCATTTTTATTTCGACGGAATTATGTGGAAAAATGTGAAGCCTGGTATTTTTTTAACACCACGTTCCCATGAGAAAACGAATTCGTGTTTTGATCTTGGCTAATGGTCGTGGCCTGGCAAACGGCATTCGTTCACTGTGCCAAAGGTCAGGAATAATCCATACTTTTTAATACATTATTTTGCCATGCAATTTAAAAAAAATGTATCGTAGGTGTTTTATGAAATGTTTTACGCGGTATGGTATGTTTATAATGTCATACCGTAATCATAAATAAGAGAACCCATGGAATGATGACTACTATAACGACAATAACGGTAATGGTAATAGACCTTTCTACACTCGGAGGTGCATTCATTCTTGTGGGCAAAATGTTTTAACTTAAAAATGTAATCGTTGTTGAGTTGTGGCTTTTAACAGAAGTTGTTTCTGGAGACCAAATGTATTTATTTAATTTAGTTTAATTTACAGTACAGGTTACACAGGACCCAAGTTTTGGCAGTGTTTGTGCCAAATTTACATTAATTTCCCATTTTGCACTGAGTGGCATTGAGTGCCAAAATTCCCAGGACACCGTGGTGCCAGTCTGCTTTTATTGCTTTTGACTTATGACTAAGCGGATTTGAATAATCTTTCCAAACAGACTTTAGCATTTTAGTTACAGTCAGGATCTGCGCATGGCAAAAGGTTACTGAACTTTATTATGTTGCGGTCTTACTTGTATTCTATTGTTTTTAATGTCGATTTTATGGTGTTTTTATGTCTGGAGCACTGGACCAAACGAATTTCCCCGTGTGGGATAATAAAGTTGATCTGAATCTGATCTGAATCTGAATCTGAAGAGAAGGTGTAGCTCCACTGACCTTGAGTGAAATACAAACCCTTTAAAATATAGGCCTATATTTAAAATTGAAAAGGCACTTAATAATTCTGTTGATTAATTTTTGTATAAAATGATACAATGATTTCACCTTTACATTGTGTTGCTACTGTATGAATACTAAATTGAACTGTAAGTGAATATCTGTGTTTATTGGCTGTTTAAGTTGTTTTAGTTTCATTGCGGGTCCCGATTATAAACAGTTGACATATCAGACAAGAGACAGTACACTACATTATATAGATTGATATTAATTATTGCTGGTTTTCATGTTCTCTCTCTCTCTCTCTCTCTCTCTCTCTCTCTCTCTCTCTCTCTCTCTCTCCCCCCATCTCCCTCCCCTCCCCCGTCGATCTGTTTTGTTTCAGGTTGCGATATTTGAAACAAAATTCGAGCCGCTTTTCTGTAGCATGCGTTCTGTTGTCAGTGGACAGATTGGTATGAATAATTGATAAGACCTCCATTTTTTCCTTCTTGACAGAGAGACTGGAATCCTTGGCGCCAGTAGGTTGCCGGGGTTTTTTTTACTGACTATCAGTACCCAATAGAAATTAAATTATAGCCAGAAAGATTTCTCCGTTCGGGGAAAAGATGCATGCAGAAAATGCGAAGACGGTCAGAGCAGGCAGTCCGTCATAAAAATGGATTCCTGATGCACCTCATTTAATATGCCAAAACACTGTACTTTTTTCTCTACTTGCACAGAATTATTATTTCTGGGAAACGTGTACGTTTTCAAAACTCTGTGGAAAGGTATCGGTCTAACACTAATTAATGTATGTTGTTGCTTCTTTCCAAATTAAGAAAAAGGGAAAAGCGAAGGGCTTGGGCCCATTTTAGTTTCTTTTTTTGATTGAAGGCTAAACGGATTCTTCTTCGGGCTTTTAAATGTGTTATTTTTGAGGGGTTAAAATCTTTATTTGTTTTAGCAAAGTGATTTGACTTGGGGACACACTAACAAAAGCGTTGGATTTTAGTTACATTTAAATTGATTGCAGCCAGCTTCGCCAGTTCGGGGGCACGTGGTCTCACCCCTGCCTCGCGGTTTTCTATCCTGACAGGTATACGGCCAAAACTAATAACACAAAATAACATCTACTGTAACGTTCGCGCATGGAATAATCAAAATAAAGCATAACGGTCATCCTTATCCTACAAGTTGCCAGAATGTAGTAACAGATGTCATTTATCCCACATATCGATTGGCGAATCCATTTTTCTTGTGACAGATTAGGCCCAAAATAGCCAGCTATAGTTGCCTATACGGAATATATAAACGTCCAACGTCTCGCGGGATGGCATTCAATCCTCTCCCTAGTATAAATGTTCAAGCTTTATAAAAACGAAATATGTTGAGTAAACGCTCGAACGTATGGCTGTGCTGAACAGAAATTTGCCATTAAAACCCTCAACCGAAACCCAAAGCAGATGGACTAAATATCACGAGTGTTGATTTGGTACATAGTATTCTTCCTGCTCGTTAATGCTAAAATACATCCATGTGACAAAATAGTATGCTGAATGATACCTGAAGTACGCTGTTTTATACTTAAGAATACTTGAACTATAATTAGTAAATATCACGCATGCTTACTATACTATTTGTTTTCACATATACACCATGGTCACAGTAACGAGCAGCCTCAATGGTCAATGTTAGCACCGTTTGTTCTATACATATCATGCAGGGAATTAGATCCCCGTACCTCATTTTCAGTCGGTCAGAAAACGGCCTAAATGCCACTTTGTGAAGTCAATTACAGTGCCCTGTTTTGTCATGTTATGTTCCGTGACTGTGAAGTTTTTGCTTTTCTGAAATTAATTGATTTATACGAAGAGCTGTCCCTTCTTCAGAAATGACGAGCAAATTATCGTCATCCCTCCTAGGTAAACTTCTAGTGACATCATAGCTTATGGATAAATATCATATGGCTATAAGTGGCCAAGATCAAGTTGTAGCTCGGTGCTATTAGTCTGAGAGAGAATTAAAGCAATATGTGCTGGTCTGTCGCCCATTGTTAGATATAAATACTGTGTGGAAATTGTAATAAATGTATTGGTGATATGTATTGGAATATGCGCAATTTTAGGCCACTTTTTGCATTTGTTATGTTCTGTTTGCAAAACAAAATTGATTTTATTCTGAATGTGTTGAAGACCAGTTGTCTACGTGCTCTCGGTGTCAGCCAAACGAAGTGAGCATGAAGTGGAGATTCTTCAGAACGCGCTTGTGGGCTATTATTTTAAAATTTAAGCTATAATTGTCGTCGAGATTATTTAGTTTTAGTTTTTCAGTTTTTATTCAGGGATCATCCGACCCCTTCTCATTCATTCGTTTACATTCAGTATCTATTTCCAATTTTACCATAAGTATGTTATAGGTTTCCCTACAGAACATTGTTAATTTTAAGAAAGTTTTGCTTGAGCGAGAAACAACTTTCTTTTTTTTTTTTTTTTTTTGAAGTGCGTCATCGCATCCCAGTTGTCCCCGAGGCCCTTAAGGTACTGAATGAATGAAACTGTGGAGTTCCTTAATGATGAATCTAAAATTAAATTCTGCCTACTAAAAACATGCTACTTTGACAGTATACTGATAACAATGAATAGCAGTCAAGCTCGTATTGGTGTACAGCGAATTTAATTATTGTGGAAGACATTGGAGGTACTGAAGACATTTTAATAGCCTGCGTTTGCAAAGGCTCTAAATCAATTTGACGGAGCTTCTAAGACCACTTTAGTTATTTTGTAAATGGTTATTTATTCACAATCAATTGGTTCTGTTTAAATTGAATACGCCCTAAACCTGTCTGGGCTATTTTCTTTTCAAAGCCAATTTATTCTCTGAAACATTCAGCAGTCCCGGCCTGCGTGATGTTAGATAATTTTGTGCCAGATGAGGTTATGCAGTGGAAGTACATTTAGTTAAAAGGAAGATGGAGAATTATGTGAAATCCAGATTTGAATTTAGTGGTTTAAGTTAATGGTGTTGTTTTTTTTTGCGATAACAGAGCACGAAAATCTACCTGACAGGCGGTCTTAAAATGACCTGTACCCGCGAATAAATTAATCTGCGCGTGTGTATGCGGAAATAATTAATGAATAATGAAGTGATTCCGTTTTGTGCTCTTCATTGTGAGGTTTCATACAACACCGCATCACAGGTCTTCCGAAACTGCTTTTGTTTACTGTGATGATTACTGTTTGATAAAGTTCTGTCTTCTTAGACGTGGGGTTTTAATGAACTGAATTTAAAAAAATTAAAATGCAAAACCAGGTCAATGAGACCCGACTTTTAATTTGCACATTCGATGATGATGATAATAATAATAATAACAATAACAATAATAATAATAATAATAACAATAATAATAATGATAATAATAGGTTGTTTAGGCTATTGCGAAAATGTCTAGCATGTGCTTTGAGTAATATCGAATGAAGGTAACTTCAGCCAATGCAGAGTGCTTTTAAATGTATCCTATTGTTTTCAAAATTTCAAGGAAATTGCATTTACCCGTTTCTGTTTTGAACTCTGGCCATTTGAACGGGGCGTGACAAAACGACTTTTTTCTATTTTAAGTTGGTTAAATCGGTTTAAATGCTCAAAAATATTATTTAAAAGGAAATTAATGCCGTCAGTTGGAAGAGCTTGTAGACATGCGCAAGTACGGTTCTCCTGAGTGGTAAACTATTCTGTTTTAATTTAGCCTGTACCGTTTTGTTCTGGTCCCATGTGCTTAACGTTAAAGTTGTCGGAGCCTTATGGCTTTTAAGACAAAGGGCCTGAGAACTTCGCAAAGACAGAAAATACAAGAAAGCCACATGAAAGAAAATAAGTAGGAAACGGTGGGGAGGCGTGTTGGCATTTATTCTGGCTCCTACATGTGTTTTGCATAAACCATTTTTTGGGATTTATTGAAGGGACTGCGTCTGAACGTTAGTTGAACTTGGTTGAACTATGGTGCTGAAAGTCTAATGAGAATTGGAGGAGTCGATCTGGCATGTTGAAATGGGTACATTCATCTCGGATAAATACAAACTACAACTTTTTTTTTCTCAGGAGAAAGAATATCGCAGGAATATGAGACGCTACCATTCGAAAGAATGGTCTTTTCTCGTATATGTGGCCATTAATGTTCGTTTTCTGCTCGTCGCACGTAGACGGTTCAAAGGCTATAACTCGTTTCTTCCCGACGTGTTTAGTTTTTTCCTAAATCGTAACTTTGGGGATATAATTAGTCGTAGTCTATTTTTCTGTAATATTAGCCTATCTATTAGTCGCAGTCTATTTTATATGGGCTAATGTTATCTATTATTGCATCTTTTACGTCGCTTTCAGTTTGTTGAAACCTATGCGATTTAATCGTAAATGGATTTTTCCCGCTAATGAAAAACTTACACTGCAAATTACACTGAAATGTAAACATCTTTTTAATCTGAGAATTAACATGACTTATTTTACACTTTCTAGACACCCGTATCACCGAATCGTCACATTGTATACTTTATGCATGCATAAGCCGAATATTAAGTTTACGGAAGCTATTACATTTTTGAAGCAACAGTGCAGTGGGATTCGAACCCTCCTTGTGCTAACCCCTAAGCCTGCCACAGGTCATATGCATTTTCACACATTATAGTGTTTTGTTTTTTTCAATGATCCTTCCTCTGGTTGGCTACTGTACGTCAGCAAGTTGCCATAGGCTATTTTTAATCAGCTGATCTCTGTTTAAGCTTTTCTGAACGTCCCTATTGTGATTTCCGTGTCATAAGCAGTTTGATCAAGTCTACCTGCAGGTCTGCTGCCACTGTTAGAGCGCTTCTGAAGTGCTCGGTTAGTTCTTTGGTGGGTAATTGATCCCCGGGACACTTCAAGCTCCGTCATTAATGTGTTGACATAGGTTATTTTGATGGGACTGTTCCACTTCGTTAGACTTTGAGCTGTGGTATCGTCACTCAAGACTGACAAGAAAGATACCCATTAGCAACCTAAAAGCCCTGATATCCAAAAGGCCCAGCCCGCTTTAGAGAAGTTTTTTTTAATACACAGCCATTTTTCTCAGTGGTTTTTTCCCCCAAATACACCTTTTACCGAAAGTCAAACTGTCTCTTGATAGCCATAATATAAAGCATGTAAAGAGAAATTCAGATATCTAACACGACGACGGTGGTGATGATGATGATACAAATCGCTCTTTTATATTCTCCATGTGTATAAAGTTATTATAAATTATTATTGACACTTTGCAATTGAATGCATTATTATTATTATTTTTTTTTTAAATTATTATTATTATTATTATTGTTGCAAAAGTATTCTGCTTATGAGTTTATAATCTATGACAAACTAAAACAAAACCGCAGTTGTGAACAGGCGCCCTACGCGTTTTTACCGATTGTTTTCAAAAAAAAGCGAAACGGGGGCGAAAAAATGAGGATTTGGAGGACAGCTCTTTAATGATGCAAAATAACTTGGAGACAAAATTTGCGGTTTTGTGGCGCACGATCAGAGCTTCAGGACAGTGGCTGTTTACCTCCGTGAAACTGTTACTTTGTATACATGAAAAAAGTTTAGAACGTTGAAAACGAACAACATTACTCCAAATAACAATGACCTTAGGTCGGATATATCTAATATTTAGCCTGTTTAAAGTTCACAAATGTAATATAGCCTATAACAACTTTGCTAATATGGGTGTGGGAGGGGCAACGTTAGTTCAGTCAATAGAAATACCCATTCCGTAAACATTTTAAATAAAAATTTTTTTTTAAATCCTGAGGCCGGGCTCGCCCTACGGAATTCTGACGTTTGCGCTTTAGCCCTTTATTGCACCCCGATTTAAACTCTGAACTGGAATACAACCTCAATTTAAACGTCAGATGCGTCCCCGTACGCACGCGGAGACACAGACCCCGAACAGCCGACCAATTAAAATCCGATTAGGAAACGTCTTAGTTTTCAGACCGAGGCAGCGAAAAGCCCATAACCTTTCTGTACCGGGGTGATCTCCTAATAAGATCCATTGCTTTTAGCGGAGCCACAGACCTTCACAAATGCTCTTGGCGGCTGGCTGCGGCCCCGCAGTGGACCTTTGACATAGCCTACTTTGCAAATTAATTAGTCACTGTGTTGCGGGTGAGGTGGGATTCCAGTTAATTAGTCCAGAAACGAGCAAAATTGAACTGTGTATGATTTTTCTCCAGCCCACAGTTTGTTAGCGGGGATTTGGGATGGATCAGCTTTTGTGAGGGACAAATTGGATGTGATTAGCGTGGTGCCGATGTACAGTGTCGTTTTGTGAACTGGCGACAGCCCCGATCCATGGGAAAACTTTAAGGAGACCCGCTATATCACAGGACCTCATTATCTCATGCCTGTGACCTTTGGAGAACAGTCCTTAATCAAGAGTGGCATTGGCCTGCATAGCTCTCTGCATAAAGACTCTGTCGGCTCCGATCAGAAAGTCTCTCTCTCTCTCTCTCTCTCTCTCTCTCTCTCTCTCTCTCTCTCTCTCTCTCTCTCTCCACCCCCCCCCCCCCCCTTGTAGGTAGATACTTAGAAGAAGGCAACCAGAAAACCTATATAGTGAAATATAATAATTTCATATAGTGAAATTATTATGGAAAGATTCGACATGCGGACCTGTGTAGTCTCCTGCCATTATGTCATTAAGAAATAGATGCACATAAACTATCTGCTCGCTTAAAGTGGTAGAAATGGTGCCCACTTTAGACGATTATAATCTCTGTACTCGACCATCGCTCTCACTCTCAAATATGCAGTATTATAAATGTAACGTTATTTGAATTATTGGTAAAAAAAAAAAAAAAAAAACAAACAAACAAAAAAAACAAAAAACAAACATATTCTTCAAAGAAAATCTGTTTTGATTTCCAGTGACTGACGAAACTCTTTCTCCTAATCAGCCTATAAGATATTTTTCTTCGAGTGAGAAGTGTTCGTTGTGGAAGCAAAGGATATCAGAAAGATTTACACCCGGCTTACTGCTCTGATCGACAGCCTAGCATAGCCTACAGAGATGGCCGGTGGAGCCAGGTTGTCTGGAATCTTCCAGACGCTTCCCTTCAAGTCGGAATTTAACGACGTAATCAAAAATGACCATCAACACACACAGCCTCCAACCGCTCCACCCCTGAGCACACACACACACACGCACACACAGCAAACAAACTCGCCACTGGGTGACTGGTTTCTCCCTGCCACCGTGCGCACACATTCGCGGGACTTGCGCGAGCGTCCGCAGTAGCGCGTGCACAGCAACGCGCGGCTCCTACAGCCTCCCGGCCCACTCTTCTGCTGTCAAGAGTGAAAAATACACTTCGCAGTGCACGGCCTCCTCCCCGTCGCGTAAACAGGAGGGGGCTGACAGCCGTGCTAAGACCTAACAAGCTTATGGACCTGACTCCGCGGCAGACCCAATTAGGGGTCACTTGCATCAGAAGACCAGTGCAAGAAAACGGAATTTCCTTGTTCCCCTCTTAAGACCCCTTAAACCTTTTTTATTCCCCTCCTCATTACTTGAGTATCAATTGTGACAGACGTTGCCGATTTTGAAGAGCCTCGCAAACAAGCCTAGCTGGAGAGTGGGCAATGTGAAATCGTGGTCATTATTTATTGCTTTTAATTTTTAATTTCAGTACACTTGTTTCATGTATGCGCATCCACCTGCAATTGTTAGTAGACACTGCCGAATTATAAACAGAAGTGTGTGCGTTTCACTGATAAATGTGTGAATGAAAATTGTATTGTTTGATTTTACTTCGTTGTTTCCTGTTAAGTCAGGAGATCGAATTTCTAAAGTCCCCCAGTTTGCCACAGATCAAACGACGGAATGTGGTTAACATAATCGCGCGAGATGTAAGCAACTGTCATGAACCCCGGGTAGGAATTGTCTCGAGAAGGCACAGACACTGCAAAAAAGCGCGCATGCTCAGCCTCTGTAGCCACGCTTTAGCACCTGGCCATCAGACCTCGGAACCTCTTTCCATAATCTCGCGCCCCATCCCTCCTCCTAAAGAAATTCACAGCGTGCTGAGATTAAAAATCTGTTTTTGAAATGATTTATGTAATTTCACTTTTACATTTCAGGAGATGTCGCAGAATATCACTGATCATTTTTTTGTTCGCAATGTTCACGGTCTTGTTCTTGGTAGCAGTAGTTATAGAAATGTTATGACTTAATGAACCAGTTAACTTATTAATTAATAGGTTGGTTAATTGTGCTATGCAGTATAGATTGAATTAGTACATAGGAATTGGGTAAGCAGTTGTGAGCAGGGTGTGTTTTAAGCCACACGAAGTCTCTGTGTTGTTTTGGCAATTTTATCTGCAACAGACAAACTAGTTTACTCTTGAAGTTTTTTGTCAGGAGCCAGCTGGCTGATTTTGTTCGAGGACGATTCAGTCTGGTGAATTTCTTGTAATTCTACTTACAATTGATAATTGCATAGATAGTTGAAGATGCACATTAATGTTAAAACTAAAATGTTTTACCTGTTTGTAATACTTTCATTTACTGTTTGCTAGACTATTAAATCGATTTATTCCAATTGAAAGCAAATACTTACATGAATAAATCCAGTGAAATAAAAGGAATAAAATAGCATGGCTAAATGTAAAAATGTAAACCGTAGTAGTTGTCACTCACCACGCGTGATTTTTTCTTTTTAAAATTCAAGCTTTTCTGGGTTTTTTATCAAATTTGAATTAAGGGTTTATTGCACAACTTTGCACTGAATACAGACCTCTGTTGTTTGTTGTTAACCCTGATTTGAATACATTAGGTGCGCGATCAGCTTGTTTTTTTCCACTAAGAAATTGAAATGTAGCTGTTGGTGAAGACTCACCCTATTCTGAATGAGCAAGCAGTGCTCAATTTGACCATTATACGAATTGTGAATCTTTCCGTTTCAAGTGACTCCAAGATGCACTTCGCTAATGTGGGGAATTATTTAGCACCTGCTCGTGCTTTTATTTAGCACATGCTTATGTACTTGTAGTGTGTAATTGGCCAAACATTTAAGGGGCTTTCCACCCCCCCCCCCCCACCCCCCCCATTGTTTCATAATTGCGGTGTGTAAGAAGGGTCACCTTACCAGCCCGTTTATTAGTTGAAAACAATTAGCTGGATTCGAGAGTGCGTTGTTGGATCTTTTTTTTTTAATCCCCGAAAGGGGTCGATATTTGGTTATAGGGCACATTAAAAGAGAAACAGACATCGCCTGAGAATTCCTACTTGGCGCACAAGAAAGCCTGTGATTACACTGTAGTACATACAGTGCGGGCCGCCCAGTGAAGCCTGTCAGATCATCCTGGAAGAAAATATCAAATTTGAAATCATCAAAAGCACGTTGAGAGCGTGCAAACATTGCATTTTGACAATAGGCAACTGCAATGACAAAAACAGCATGCCACGCCAAAACAGTGTGTATAATATTAAATATAATAACATAATATGAAAGTGAGTACAACATTTAAAATGAACTTTAATACATTTTATGGAATTGTGACCACAACGGCAAGCTATGGCAATAAGGATGGAAATTTATAAGAACTGAGAGACACTGACTGGGGCTGAGTTTGAATTGTTTTGACAACACAATTATCCGGAAAACTGGAAGAGACCGAGGGACTTATAACGGGCCAGGACCTCCTGTTACCATGGTACCGTACCGCATGCGTGACCCACATTTTAATGCCGCCGTCAGTTAGTTTCACTCGTCCTCTAATTGCGCATCGATATCTCTCGTATGCATCTGTCGTTCTTTAAAGATATTCCAAAACCCCAGACATGCTGGGCCTTTTAACCTAACGGGACGCGTTTGACTTTAACACATGTACTGAAAAACAGATAGAACAGTGTTGCTCAAACTCAGATAGTCTGGAAGACTGATATTTTTACCTGGAAAGTGTGACCAGAAACTTTGAAAAAGTTTTTATTTTTTATACAAGATATATATTTTTTTATATGTTTTTATTTTTTGATGGAGTTGGTCAGGGCCTCAGCTGTGTTCTGGTGAAATTGAGTGTTAGCACAGATTCAATTCTGGAGTGTATCGCCTCGGAAACCTCGCCTGCAGAATGCATGACAAAGTAAAAAAAAAAAAAAAAAAAAGTTTAAATTGGCACAACTTCTGCATTTCTTCTGTATATTTATGCTTTGTTGTGCGGAAGTATTAATATTAAATCAGTGGGCACAGCCATAATGTTTGTTACTCAAAATAATCCTGGGCTTGGAGTCAATCAACATTTTCCAAAGCTTTATCTTTGCTGAGTTAATATTGGTGATGGGTGAACTCACCAGGGGGTTTGCAGAGGAGAAAGCTAATGCTTGCTAGCCTTACACTGTGTCAGGTAGTACCCTAGCAAGCAGAGAACACAGGTTAGTACAATACACCAAACAGCACTTTGTCCTGGCCAGTGGTGATTCGATCAAGTTTAAGCCAAAAATCTCAAGTCATACATGAAAGGTTAAATCCTATACAAACTAATTTGATTTACTGACTGCCAAAAATGTGACTCCTAAGTTCCTGCCTCAAAGTTTGTCAAAGCACCAAAGAAACCTGAATGATTTTAAAGAGCCTGTGTTATCTGTAAGGAATGCAGTTTTTTTTCCTCCTTGGAAAGGCTTGCCAAGTTAGTAATCCTTGGCAACAAATTGGTTGTGCTGTTTTACTCCTTTTGACGGACCTCCCATATCTGTGGCAACTTGGATAACTTGTCCATTCATAAATCGTGACCTGTTACTAGGTTGCTGGTTCAAATCCTTCCTGGGGAAGTGCTGTTATATCCACTTTTCCAGGAAGGAGTTGAACCAGCAATAGGTCAAGATCTGTAAATATTATGGCTTGAATTCAATCCCAGTTTTTCCATAAATTTGATTTGTACATTAGAAGTGTTCGCTTGTGTCTTCTCAAACCCAGATTGGCGAGTTCATTTTGGTGATTGTTGAACTCACCAAACTGTATTGGCAAAACTTAATGAAATAAGCAGCCACTTGCCTTTAGTTGGGGGCTGAAGTTAAGGGCAAGGTTTTTGCTGAATCTGGGCATCAGTGAGGGCGGAAGCCTTTTTGCAGGTGGTAAAGGGAATCTGCTGCCCTAAGAAGTCTGGGTAATTGAGTTTAGTACAGCAGCTCCAGTGTTCTATCCTGAGCTTTCCAACCCATGTGAAAAAAGTGTGTACTTAGCATTATTGATACACTGTAAAATAAATAAATAAATAAATAAATAAATAAATAAATAAATACCTGTGAATTTTATGGCAAATTTCTGTAAAATAGTGAAGGTACATTGTAAACAGCTGAAATGCAAATATTTGTATTATTTACAGTGAAGCACCTTTAATCCATTTAGCATTTGTTAAATTAACAGCCTGTTATACTTGAGTATACTTGGGAGTTCTTTTTTTCCACATGAGAAGGGGCATAAATTACTTGCTTATCATTCACCTAAATTACATGAGATTTTATGAGACTATTTTATGGCATAACATAATTCTAATAAATGAACAGATTTCTTTCCTGGTGTCTTCTCTTGAAATATGCAGGAAAACTAACTATTAGTTTGGAGTTGTTGCTTTTTATTTATTAATTTTTTTCCTATTTGGGGCTTCTGAGGTCCAGTCTAGGCTCCCCCCTTGATGCTGAAATCACTCATAGAAATGTAGGAAGTTCGGGATTTGGAGCATCGGTGTGCTGCCTGTGACTTCTGTTGCATTTATACTGGAGTAACTGACAAGACTGGGCATCTAAGATGTGTGTACTTGACCTTGCGTTTTGATTTGTTGCAGCCTTGAACTAATGTGGTTAAGATGATGATGATGATGATGATAATTATTATGCTTACCATTATTTTATTTTATGTTTTTTTTATTTGAGCTTTATTTTAACCAGGTTAGTCTCTGGAGAATCAGAATCTCTTTTGCCAGGGAGTCCTGGCCGAGGAGGCAGTCGAAATGACACACACAACATAAAAATGACCCAAAAAAAATCAGATATTTAAACTTAAAACGGAGCAATCCTGGTAGTGAAATCATGCAGCGATCAACAGTACAATTACAGACAAAAACCACAGCTGTAATGATTATTATTTTTATTCTCACCGGTGGCAAAAACGTTTTCTGTGCCAGGAGCTGAGCGGACGAGGACGCACAGCCTGGAAGCTGTACTGGGAACCTTTCCGTCACGGAGCATGTCCACCGGGGCCTGCGCTCAAGGACAGAGGGAGCACAGAGATGGAACGGATTGCAGAAAAAAAGAAAGAAAGCTGGCGGGGGGGGGGGGGGGGTGGCTGGTTCTGGGCCATTGGCTGACAATGCCCAGGCCCTCTTCATAAGATAAAAAACATGGGAGAGGGAGAGGGAGGGAGAGAGAGAGAGAGAGGGAATAAATGAGCAAATGTGATTTGTGGCTGGTTCTGGCATGGAGGAGGGATGTCGATGCTAAATTGATTTTACCTTGTGTGTGTGTATGGGAGTGTGTGTGTGTGTGTGTGATTGTGTGTGTATGGGAGTGCGTGTGTGTGTGTGTGTGATTGTTTGTGTATGGGAGTGTGTGTGTGTGTGTGCAAGTGTGTGGGAGTGTGTATTTGTGTGTGTGTGTGCGCGTGTGCGTGCATGTGCGAGTGTGTATGTGTGCACGTGCGTGTGGGAGTGTGTGTGTGTGTGTGTGTGTGTGTGCATGCGTGCGTGCGTGAGTGTGTGTGATTGTGTGTATGCGTGCCTGTGTGTATGTGCATGTGTGTTTGTGTTTGTGGGAGTGTGAGTGTGTGTATGCGCGTGTGTATATGTTTATATGCTGATATTTCTTTTGTATGTATAGATGGTACCAAGCTTCACATTGCATATGCTGGTGAAGGTGGTGATATTCAGTTTACAGCATAAATTGAGACATTACTGAAAAAACGAATGTTTCAAGTTCTTGAGTAAACAATACTGTATATAATAATGTAATTTTAAATAAGGAAATCCACCACAGAATTAAAAATCACCTTGAGTTATTGCAGCTTAGCATGAAATCTAAATGTTTATTCATGTAACAGGTTTTAATTTCAACTGTTACACACAAAGAAAAAGAAAAGAAAAAAACAGTAGAACTATCAACTTGTTACTGGGCTAGAATTGACAGCTTTAAAACGGATCACGTGGCTACTGCGGTTGATTTAGTCTATTACTTTGTTAACACTTCCTCTCGTTTCTGTAAACACTGCAGCTTTTTATTGTGATGAACGGAGCAGTTGCGAACGTCAATAGTATAAACTTGTTTTCAAGCTATAAAGACGCCGAAATATGTCTATATTGCCTGGAGTTATTCTTTGAACTAGCCTACTGTTAAGTATGAATTCCTTTCTCCATTCAGTTTTTTTAATAGAAATGCTAAACATAGACGGAGGCATTTTATGAGACATTACATGCATATAAAGTTGTTTACAGGATTTACAGGGATTGTAATAAGTGCATACAGTAATTTGTGGTACTCGCCTGTACCTGTTTTACCTGTTGCAGTTCGCCAAGCGTTTAGAAGGTAAACGAAATGTGAGCTTTGGTGATTTTAATTAAATTGTAATAAATTATTATTTTTTAAACTCAGACACTGTCTGGTGGTGTCTTGTGACCCACAAATATATGTTGATTACACCAATGCCGGGAGTAACATCAGACCGACCGAGTCTGACGGTGAGATGCAATCACGTAAAACACGGGAATCGGACCCGCACTTTTAGAATGTAGCCTGCACTTAATGCGCTTAATTTTTATCGGTGAAAAAACGTATTGCCGGATATGTTTCGGCGCTTTTGGTTTGAGAACATTTAGAGTCGAATTATAGCCTGCCCCTGGAATAAATGCGTTTTTCACGCGAGCCTACCGTTCTTGTTTTTGTTTTGTTCTGATACAATGTTTTGTTCTTCTACATTAATGATTGAACGGAACAGTGGATAACGGATGATTTTATATGATTTGTGATTTCAGTCTTACTCATAGATCCACATGTAGGCCTAGATTAACATACAGATATTCTGTAGGCCCTATGATGTTTTGTTTAAATTCTGGAGGCAGTTTCAAGAAATAAGGAGTGGCGGTTCTCAAGAAAGACACCGTTTAGTAGCGTCTATATGCGTCATTCTAATAGACCGTTTCTCGCTCATTCATGTCGCTGTAAACCAAAAACGGGAACTTGCGCTGAGCAGCGGGCATATTTTACTTAGCGGAAACTGTATGAGGGGCTTAACATTTCTGTTTATAAACCACATTATCTGGGCTAAATTATCTGTTGCAAAAAGCTTGCTGTGACTCAGGGTTTGCGGTTCCAGACTGACGAAGGTGCAACGGACGTCTTTCGTGTCATTGATTTTTGGCTGCGGATCCGCTGCATTCGAAAGGTCAGATGAACAAATCGGACGAAGTGTATTACATACCGAAATGTGACAGGGTTCTGAGAGCTTAGTCTAAGTGCTTTACTTAAGGGTGCTTTTCAGAGGGGGTGACGGGGTGGGGGGGAGAGGAAAGAGATTTGGTCAATTTTGTGTTTTGTGGGGCCCACTTGTGCCCGAAACTGCATTAAATATTGAAGCTTGCAGTGAAAGTTGATCTGGAGTGGGGCCTTTTGGCCCTCTGGCCTGGGTCCCTCTCTCTCACTGCAGGGCTGGGTGTCCGTGGAGCTGGGCATCCATCACGCTTTGGCCCCGTCTGCTGTGTGTGGATCAGATATCAGTGAGGGGCCCGGCCACCGGCCCCTGCTTCAGCTGTCTGCTATTGAGTCATTAGAATCAGGAGGAGCTTTGTACACTCACACAGACGTGCGCGCACACACACACACACACACACACTCACACACATGCATGCACATACACACACACACACACACACGCACACTTACACATGCATACACACACAGACACACACTCACGCACACTCACGCATGCATGCTCACACACACTCTCACACACACACACACTCACTAATGCACACATACACGTAAAGAACACACACACACACACAGACACACTCACACACACAAACAGATACACACATGCACGCACGCACACACACACACAAACAAACTCAAACAAGCCCATCCTCTGTATTAATACAGTCTCATGTCACAGCAGGCATATGTTCGTAAGGCCTTCATAAAGCATGCGCAGGACATACATTAGCGTGGCGTTGCGGCTATTTAGAGCTTCGCAATGCAGAATCCGCAGGAAGGCAACATTAGGTGAGGTGTCACCACCCAAAGCACTCCGTGTCCAGTCTACAACTACACCCCCCCCCCCCCCACCCCCCAGTCTGGCCGTTACGTGCATTCCCAAATGTCTGCCGCGCCCCACCTTACCTTCGAAGCGCGAGAGACCCCGCACCCCACCCCCCCTCCCTCTCAAAATAAAACGGGAACAATCTGAGGAAACGGCGGAACAGCCTCGACCCGGCTCCAGCGCCGCGGCCGCCGTTTGAAAACGAGCCGCCGTCTCTCCCGCCGCGGACCCGCCGACGGGCCAACGCGCCGGCCCGCCCCGGCACCGCCGACTCCTCGCCCTCCCCGCGCCGGCCCGCCCCGGCACCGCCGACTCCTCGCCCTCCCCGCGCCGGCCCGCCGGAGGAACCAGCCAAAAAAGGACAGGCGAGGATGGCACGTCCTCTCTCTCTCTCTCTCTGTTCCAGTGGGAAAGAAACTAACAAAGAGCGTGTTTTCCCCCCCTCCTCCCCTCTCTCTCTCTCTCTCTCTCTCTCTCTCTCTCTCTCTCTCTCAGGAGCAGAGTTAGGATTCGGAGCGGGCCGGGATCTTTTTTTTTTATTCGCGTTAACGGTGCAGGAAGTATTTTCGGTGGTTGATTCATACCTACCCTCCGCCCCCCCTCTCCCCCTCCCCCTCCCGCTAATCTCCCCTCCAGCTCCGAGAGCCATGATTGTGGCCGGGTGGGGACGGGGGTCGGGGGCGAGGGGGGGGGGGGGGGGGCTGGTTAGGGGGTGTTTTTCAGGTCACGCCAGTCGGGCGGCGTTGGCAGCGAGTCCAGGCGAGCATACCCCCGTGCTGCTGGAGCAGTGAGTCCAACGGGGGGCGGGGGGGGGGGGGGGTGTCACTGAAGCCCTGTCAGGAGTCTGCTGTCGGCAGTGCTGCTCCCTACTGTCTGGAATGTAGAATGCGCTGTCCAATAGTCTGTGATATGTCAGGACTTCTTTCCATTTATTATTCAATAATAATAAAAAATAATAACCAACCTGGGTGATGGTGCTGCACCAGCTGTTTTTTTTAACTGGATTGAAAACTGTTTTCAGTGAGTAATGCTCCTGTGTTCCCTGTCAGAGAAAGGGCAGATGTGTCCGGCTAAAGTTTATTTAAGCTCTCAGTCTATCAGGGGCTGTGGCACCTGTAGGAGTTATAATCACACCTGCACACCTGCACACGCCCTGTAGAATAACCCAGGTGCCTTTATTAAACAGTGAAAGGGTTGATGACACATGGGCAGCTGTCCATGTAAAACTGTGTGTGGTTATCCAACCACACACACACATGCACAGACACACTGTCACTTACTCCTGCACAAACACTGTCATTCATTCCTACGCACACAACCTTTAAACTTTAATACTGTTTCAAAGAGGCTTCAAAGCGCTGTAATTCTCTGTCATTTCTAACATGGAATTGTACACGCAAGTAAACTCATAGACCTCTGTCTTGTAATTGTAGTACAAATAGATTTTTCCCTGTTTTTTAATTGACTGTGCCTGCAAAGCAGACCCGATTCTGGTAACTAGCAGCTCGAAATCCTGCGGGATGGTGGATCTCCAGGACCAGGGTAGGGAGCCGCTGCCTTGCTAGCACAGGAAAGAGAAAAACATCTTTGCGACGGATTCAGTTATTTGCTCTCTCTTAATTTCTCCAGCGCATTTGAGTTGTCATGGGAAAATGACAGACTGGGGGAGCGTGGGCTAGACCATTATTCTCAAGAGGCTGACAGGCCCCGGGTTTTTTTTTTTGGGGGGGGTGGGGGTGGGGGGGTGGGGATGGGAAGCCTCTGACAAATTCATCTTCATCCGGCTTGCAAGACGTCCGTTCTAATTACGGCTTCCTTGCGAGGCGGTCGGTGGCGGATTCCAAAAAAAACACGGTCCTCGATCATTGCCAACGAAACGAACGCCCCGCTCCCGTTGTGGAGTGTGCAAACAGAGGGGGCAGATTTACGGCGGCGGGCTCAATGTAACTCACGCTGAACCGGGCCGGCTCCGGGAGAGGCGCTGACGGAACGGAGCGGAAGCGGCGGTGCGTCTGAGCCGCCTCGGCGGCGCAGGCCGAGCGTAACTCACCGCGCGGCGATTCGTCGCGCCGGGAGGACGGTTAACGCATCATCGCGCTCGGCGGGCCGGCGCGGCTCAGCGGCTGAACTGCGTCTCCGAACGACGGTGGATTGAAAGCGGGCGCTCGAAGGGTTGCCTTCCGCCGTGTTCAAGGCTCGTGCGTTTTGCAGAGACGATAACGTGTCCCCTGGCCTGTTAGGCTTGACATTTCCGCAACAGGACGGAAAACAGCATCTCTTTAGCCTGAGTGGATTTTATATTCTGGTTATGCTTTACCTGTGCAAGGCAAGTTTAGGAATACTACTTCTTTTTGAAATTAAAGTTAGTTGGGGGAGGGGGGGGGGGGTGAGGGGGAAGGTTGCTGCAGAAATAATAGCACAAAGGCACAAATCCTTCAGAAAAGAGACAGTTGATCTGTATTTGGTGAAACGAGCCCTGTCTGTTATAATGCAGTATGAGGCATGACATAGAACACACTGTCATTCTATGTCATGCATTGAACCATACCCCATTATGAGGACACATAGCCCCCTGAAGCCCATTATTTTATCCCCGTTTGTGAAGCACTGCGTGGTCACTGCAGGGGCACTGGGATCCACTGATGCGTTTGGCTGTGACTAACCAGTGACAGGCCAATCAGAGCAAGAGAAAGAGCTAGTGTCAAAAGAACCGGCCAATCAAAGGAGAGCCACATCTTTAGGGATAGGCTTCAGGGCGGGGCACTAATGGTGCAGCAACCCAGGGAGCTCCGTCTGACATAACCCACCCAACCCACATCTGGGAGGAGACCGACTGTGTGACGCCACCAATCGCACTTGGGTGCATAGCCAAGATTCAAACCTGCAACTATACGGCCCAGAGCTGTTACCAGTGTGGCTGAACAGATGCCCAGGTTTTAAACTTTCTGTGAGGTCTTCCCTCCCCCAACTCTGTATGTGAAGCTGCTTCTCAGAGATGGAATGATAAAGAGGTGGAGGGATAAAGAGATGGGGTGATGGAGAGATGGAGTGATAAATAGGTTGGTGATGAAGAGATTGATGAAGCAGGAGAGTAGGAGAATGAGGCAGAGCAGTTTCCGTGGGTCCTGAGCTAAATGCCGATTTGATAGATTGAACTTTTAAGGTGATGAGAGTTTTCCAAGAGGATGACAGGGTCATAAATAACACTGTCTCTCACACACCTTCTCTCTCTCACACACCTTTTCTTTCACAAACCTTCTCTGTCACGCACCCTCTCTCTATTCTCTCTCTCTCCTCTCTTCCCTTTCTCTTTCTCTCTTCTCCCTTTCTCTCTCCTCTCTTACCTTTCTCCCTCCTCTCTCCCCTTCATCTCCCCCCCCTCTCTCTCTCACTGAAGCACACATAAGCTGGTCTGAAGCTCACAGTTCAGACCCTCCTAATTGCTCAATCCCAAATCGATCTAATAAACGAAGGACTCTCAGCGCGGCGGCGGGGAGCCGCTGCTCCTGGCCGCCGCCCAGCGCGGAACTCGCGGGAAAACCGGTAGCCGCGGCGCCCGGTGGCAGTTCCTGGAAACGACGGGGGGGATGGGGGATGGGGGGGGGGGCATGCAAAGCATCGCAGGCGTCAGGTCGGATTTGCAAACCCCGGCGGTTTCCGCCGCGGCGGGGAAAAGTTCCGCGCCGCGGCGGGGCGTCGAGGCGAGAGGAAGAGCGCTAGCCCCGTCCCGGGTTGCGTGCTAGCCTCGCAGCGCGTAACCGAGGTAACCTGGAGGTAGGAGAGGTGTCTCGGCTTGTCCTGGGGCCGAGCCTTCAAAGGCCTTTTGTGACTTCAGAGGTTTTTTTTGTGACTCATGCTTTTTGAGTTTCCTTATGTGTGACTGCAAAACAGAAAGCTAAATTAAATAAATTAAAATTTTAACAGAGCTTTTTTTTCTCTTTTTTTGTCTTAGGTGTCTGAATTTTAGCAGCTTTGACCATCCTTAGCAGCTGATGACCAACCTTAATGAAAGTCCTCCATTCCGTTGGCATGTTTTAGCCTTTTTGCTGTGTTACATGTATCTTACTATATTCTTACTATAAGCCTTATTTATGTTCAGGTAAAGATGAGAACCTCACCCCCCCAAGGGTGAATGGCACCTGGAACTAATGCACTTGTTGTACGTCGCTCTGGATAAGAGCGTCTGCTAAATGCCTATAATGTAATGTAATGTAATGAATTTAATGGTAGAAGAGGTAACATTGAGTCTATAACTGAATTCAATCAACCATTTGAAGAGTGGGTTTCTTTTTGTTTTTTTTTGGAATGTTCTTTCGGAATTCTAAGTCAGTGTTCTGAAAGTCCATTACTTTCAGTTACCTGTAGTGATTGTTACATCAGCATCAGAATGTTCAGGTAGGAACATTCTAATCACGTATTTGTGACCTCACGCCTTAAAGGGGTTGAAGTGACTTCATAATAAACGGCGAGCCGTTTTGTTAAGGGGAGCAGGCAGGGGCCGAACGGACGATTTCAGTGACGCAGATTTAGCCTTTAATTCTGCTGTCACACCAACAGTGGCTCTGCGGACCTAATCTCCGGCATCAGCTGCCGGGGGAGCTACGGTGGAAGGGGCAGGCTGTGACTTTCGGCCGGGAGATCACGGGGGCTGAGTCTCTCTCCGCTAAGCCGCAGCCTCCGCGCGATTGAGGCTATCGACCTGACGCCGAACGCGCAGTTCTGCAGTATACCGGCGGCAGAACGTGTGAAGCTGCGGTACACTCCCCACAGAAGGGCGACGATTAAGCAAATTCCCCGGCATCAAACACGCAGCAAAGTAATCAGCAGAGGAATCTGAGTTATTTTCCTGAGCTTTTGCATGACATTCCGGTCGGTCCTGTCAGAGAGTCTGCCCCTAAAGCACGGAGACACGTAGAACCATAAAGTTTAAAGAGAAAGTTTTTTTTTTTTGTTGTGTACCTCGTATAAATACCGAATTAATTCCAGAGAACTGAGTTCAGCTCTGTGGTCCCGGTGTGTGCTAAATGCTCGCAGAATTCATTATCAAATTTGGCTTTGGATCACAGGTGAGCTGAGGGCTCTCCCTTTTAGGCGGGCGAGCGAGCAGCTTCTCATCGGGTGTTCCCGACGTGTTGTCCCCTCTGGAGCTGGAAAAACACGACACGAGCCAAAATTTCAGGGCTGGAGGGAAATGGGAAGAGGGGTGGTGGTGGTGGTGGCGTGTGTTTTTTTGGGGGGGGGGGTGAACCTCATTTGAAAAGGAGCGGTATAACCAGGTTACAGTCTGACATGCCGTAAATAGTGCTTCTATTGATTAAAAACATCTTAAAGCATACACACACACACTCATGTACAGTATTCTACTGTATTTTCAAATGTATATCGTTCCCGTGAGGCTAGTTAGGAAGAGGCCCGTTTCGTCCGTCGCCGAGCGACGCTGCCGCGTTTTCGAGTCATCGGTTAACAGAAGCGTTTGGATGCGTCTCGGTTCGCGCGCTGCAGCGTAACTATGGCGCCCTGGCCTGTGGGAGTTCGCCGTTGGCGGCGCTTGAAGCCGCCCCCGCTCACGCCCTGGATCGCAATGCGCCGCCGGTTGATTTACCGCCGCTCTCCTGCCGGGCCTCGCGCACGGAACGAACGGACGAACGGACGCACAAACGAACGGACGGACGGACGGACGGACGGACGGACATCGCGGTCCGGGGGTCGTGGAGACGTTTTTTCCGGACCGCGTTTGCCTTTCGTCGACGGCTGCTTTCTCCCTCAGTCCCGCGCCGACGTGGCCTCGGACGACGTTGCGCGCGAAACGTCGGCGAGTTTAGCGGGTCTTCCTCACCGGAGCTCCCGCCAAACGCGCCTCGACGTTCGGCCCAATCAGAACCTAGCGAGCCCTCGTTCGGCCACGTGCTTCCCCTTTCCTGGCCGCTGCCCGTGTTTTCGTTTCTGCTGAGTCATTGTGGTAACACCAGTACGCAGCGAGGAGCGCTCCAGCTAAAGCATGTCTTTTGTGGAGCACGCCTACATACCAGTTTATAACCTGGCCTAGATCTGGCTGAATGGTTAGGCTGCGTACGTGCCAACGCGCTTGCTGTAGCTACTCAATGACGCTGTGAGATCAAGGAAAAAATCATTTCTTTTTCCGGACCTGCGAGTCCCAGTCTGGGATGTTGACATGTTTGGATATTCAATTTATACGTGCGGTAATATTCTGGGCGTTCCTGTTTGCAATCTGGTACACAATCGCGTTAATTGCTAAAACAGCGTCGGAACAGATCTCCTGCGTCTGAGCTTGCGAACGGCTGGCGTGGTCGTGACGAGACAGGTTTGGCAGGAGCGCTGGCCCGTGGACCTTTTCCAAATTTGATCAAAGAAGAAAAGCTATTCTGAAAGAAGGGGAAATGACATCGTCAGAGGACACACAGGAATCCATTTCTTTCCGGGCCCAAATGCTTTTACTAAATGTTTAGCCCAAGGTTGCGTCCCTCATGGCTTCTAAATCTGGAACGGAAAGGGGGAAGATTGCTTTGTTCGTGAAATCAGGTCTCGCGTCCAATCGGCTTTTGTCCTGTTGAAGAGGGCGAGTGTGCGTCTGGCTCTTAAGTCTGTAGGCCCACCAGCTTCCAAGCCGCTCTATTCACCCTATTCAAAGTGCGCTTTGTTGGGATTAGAAGGGCGAAACTACCCAAGCAGTCTCTTAAGTGAGCATAACATTCATTCAGCGCTTGCGCGGCGACCTTCGTTGCCCTCGGAAACCGGCGAACGTGCCGCAGCGGAAACGCCAAGATGTCTATTTTGGGCTCCCGTTGCGGTCTGACTGAAATACCCTGGGGTAGTAAACTCAGACCGGAGATGAAGATGAGCTGTTGCTCCTTTTTTGCGGTCGTTCCTGCATCGTATGGTAGTTTGCTCATTCACCCCCCCCCCCCCCTCCCCGGGGCGGGAGGGCGCGGCGCTCTAGTTGGGCATCGCTGGGCACTTGCGCGGGTAACCGGAGAGCGTTGGCGTTCGCCTGCTGTTTGTGGGCGCGGCTCAAAGCCTGTTTGCGAGCCTCGGCCGCGGGGGGGAACGACGGCTGAGCCGCGCGCACGACTGATGGGGGTCGCCGTGGCGACAGAGCGGCCCGTTACGATCCCGTTTCTCTGGGAAGCATCCAGCAGACGCCGTCGCCCAGGGCGACGCGCGCGGCTTACGTTCTCTGCACACGGTCCGTTTGTATCGCCGGGCGTTTGAGAGAACTGCCTCGCTCGAGGGTGCCACAGGAGTTCCCCGGCCGGGATTCGAACCTGCAAACCTGGGAGTTGTACGCCCAGTTCCCTAACCGCTGTACTGCACTGCTGCCCCTGCTGATTTGACTGAAATAAATGCCGTTTGTGAACCAAGCTTCGGCCCCTGCCGTCGAACCTCGGCGCATCGATCGGCACATGTTCCTCTGGCCGTTCACTTAGCTAATTAGCTAATCAACAGGAAGCTGAACCTCTGCTGTTCTCAGGAAGTTCGCTAACGTAGGAGGAAGGGAGTCATTACCTGGTCCACAAAGTGCCTGGAATTAAGATTTTACTCATACAGACGGACAATTTTTTTTCAAATCTGACAATTATGCTAATATGAAAAAAGGCCTTCTGCATTCAGCGGTGATACGTAACGGCACCCTCTTGGATTCTGTTTGTGGGTTATTTCCCGTGCTGGAATGTGACGGGGAGCATTTGTAGGCTGGTGCGTTTGTGGGCTCGGCTCTGCATGGCTAGAGGCTACCCCATCTGTGTTAGCACGTTAGCGTGTTAGAATGTTAGCACGTTAGCCTAATCAGGACGTGAGCTCCTGGATGGAGACTGGGTCCTTTCAGCCCTAATTAAATTTTCTCATTCATTGGCTCGCCCCCCCCCCCCACCCCCCCCGAGCTGAATCTCATCCGTACTCCTACGTTTGCTTTGATTGTGTCTGTTTTTTTTTATTTTTTATTTTTTATTTTTATTTTTTTTGTGTGGTGGACCTTTAACTTGCAGACTTTGACCTTTCAGCAGATGCGGAGACATGGCCCCGCCCCCTCCTTTCACCCCGAGCCCCAGGGGTCCCCCGTCCAGCGACGCTCCCCGGAGATCCTAACAGGGTTAGCGGAACGTCTGCAAGTCGGAAAACTGATTTGGAGCTAAAGGTTTTGCAGAGAACAGCACCGCACCACCCCCCCCCCCCAATCTCTTTCACTTATGAACTGGGCAAGACACAATACTAAGAGTGTCTGGGGGGTGGGGGTGGGGGGTGGCTGGGGGGGAGGGGTTTGTGTGAGCAAGGCAACTGCTTGCAGTCTAATTGGTATCGACATTCTCGTCCGGGCGGAGATTTGACGTGTAAGGGCGGGTGACTCCATTGAGTCGGCCGAATGCCACGGGAGGCGAGGCGCTCCGGCCCCCGCCGATCGATCCTAATCCCATTCCGAGACCGGGGGGGTGGGTGGGGGGGACGGCAGCGCAAAAAACAAAAGTAAATAAAATGAAAAATGGAGCACGGGGGCATTGTTAAACACGGGAGGGAAGCGCGGTCCTGGGACAGGCGGCGGTGGCTCTCGCGGGGGGGGTGGGGGGCGGGGAGGGGGAGGGGGGTGACGCAGCCCCCCAGAGGGACGGTTAATCCGCGGGGCGTGGGACGGCTATGACGCTCTGTCCTAAAAGGTGCCTCCGTTTCATGGAAATCTGCTACCCCAGCTAAAAAATAAAAAAAACGGCAGTTGCTAAATCCTCCTCCCCACGTCACCACTGTGATGTTATTACACCCCCCTCTTCCGGGAACTCATTTTGTAATTTTTATTTATGTGTGTGTGTGTACGTGTACGTGTGCATGTGTGTGTGTGTATGTGTTGGCTTGTGTGGGTGCCTGCGTGCGTATGCATGTGTGTCTGTGCGTGCGTGCGTGCATGTGCGTGTGTGTGTATGTGCATGTGTTGCCTTGTGTGTGTGTGTGTGTGTGTGTGTGTGTGCGTGCCTGCCTGCCTGCGTGCGTGCATGCGTGCCTGCATGCATGTGCGCATGTGTGTGCGTGTGTGTATTTGTGCGTGTGTGTGCATGTGTGCGTGTGTGTGTGTGTGTGTACGTGTATGCGTGGAACATAATTGAGTGCTCAATGGTGAGGCACGCTAACTGAAATATGTTACGTTTTTCTGGACGTGGTTGAAGCGGGACATCTTGCCCAGAGCTTAAAGTCATTACCCTCGCGCTTGTGGCGGTAACTGTGTGTTCTGCTGGGGCTCCTGTACTGGGACAGTGGCTGAGTCACTGATGGTCTCTCTGTTGCTATCGCTTTCTGTCAGTAGTCACTGCATTTGCTTTCAAGAACTATATTTTTCGATAAATATCCAGTGAATAGTCACTGAATGCTGAAGCAATTTCAGTATCTTACAGTGACTGTGTCTGTCTGGTCATAAACCAGAAAGTACATCAGAAATATGACTAATAACCTGTTTAATACACTAACGGGTATATTAATCTACTTGGGTAAATGAGGCATACTGAAAATGTTTGCTTTTATACATCTTCATGCATAATTCCCGTGTGAAGCCCTTTCTGCGTTGTAAATACAGGCTTCATTTCACGTTTGGTAGTAATTCCGGTTATAATATGCATACTGTACGCATGTTCCTAAACAGCTGCAGCGTAATTGCTATGTTGCGATGTTTTCACGGTGTAATGTTACAGTGTGGTGTTGTTGGCTGGGGTGAATACGCAGCGAGTGCTGGCAGTCGCCAGTGTAATCATGCAACCACAGAGGTGCCGTTGGGCTGAATGACATTTCGGTCCTTGCCAAGTCAGTGTTTGGAACGCCTGGAATTCCCCGTGCGATCTCATGCATCTCTCCGACGGCCAAACAAACAAGCTGTGTACGCAGTGAATTGCCTCTGAATCGCTCTAATCTCTACGCTTCCTTCTCGAACGGAACTGTAACAATCGGCTGCATTTCTGAGTGTGATTATCAGTTTTGTTTAGCTGCTGGTTTATGCTTTTCCCCTTGTCTGCAGATCTCTCTCTCTGGCTTTCTAGCGCTTGCTCTCTCTCTCTCTCTCTCTTGCTCTCTCTTGCAATCTCTCTCTCCTTCTCTCTCTCTCTCTCTCTCTCTCTCAGGTGATTTATCTCCACTGTGTACACAGGGACTTTCAGGCTAAATACCTGTGTGACTTGGTTTTATTGGCCCATAAATAGTGTGTACAGAGTCTTTGGAAGCGGGTCCTTTGGAAGGGAGCGGGGGGAGCAGGCCGATCGACAGGTCCGGTTCGCTCTGGGACGAGCCCCTCCCCGAACACAAAGGGCCCCGCCCGCCTCCCCGCCCCCCCCCGTCTGCGTGGCCCGTGGGGGCGTCCCCGCGGAGCCCGGTGCTGTCAGCCGCGGTCTGGCGGAAACGGCTCCGGGACAGGACCCCCCCCCCCCCCCCCGCCCCCAGCCTGCTTTTCGGCTGGCCTGCCGTAACTACGTCTGCGTGCGTCCGTCTGCGGCCGCCCGGTTGCCGCCCGTAGGGGGTTTACGAACGCGGCGGCGCTGGCGTTTTAAAGACGCTCTCAGGCGTTTCGAGGTAAGGCGGCTCTCCCTGTGGCTCCGGGCTGGTCCGTCGGATGGCCGCCGGCGCCCCGCCGCCCCGGGTCAGGAACGCCTCCGCCTCGTCCCGGTCACGGCCGACCCGCAGCTGCCACGGGTCGTCGTCGGCAACGGCGCTCGTGATAAGACACGCCCCCCCCAGAATAGGGCTGCTGAGAGGAACAGCGCGGCGCCTGGGGAACAGGAGCAGCCCCAGTGCTCTCCTGCAGGTCAGCCTCCGCACGCAGCGTGGGGCAGAAGAGCTGACCCCACACAGAGGGGACGGGTGGACCCTGCCGTGACTGGGACAATAAACACCCGCACCCCGGAAGTGTTCTTTGCACATTAGTCACGTCAGAAAATCCACGATTAAATAAACCAGGGAATTCTTGTGAAATGAAGACTTGTAGCTATGGAATATGAAGTGTCGTGGGTGAATAAAATATTCCTCGAGTTTTGGACAAAGTAAAATTGTGCCAGTTTTTGCTGTAGGTCCAGTTGTGACAACTTATAACTTTTCAGTAGCTGGTGAGTAAGATGAAAGAGATTAGGCAGCAGAATCTCCAGACCTAACCCCGCCCCCCCCCCCCCCCCACACTCCAGTGGGAAGGGCAGGAGGCAAGGTTCTGTCACATTTCTCATATCATGTCTTTATTTCTGCCTCTTACTGCCTTTTAAGCGCTAGAAGCACTGCACAAATGTGTTATTTTTAAAGTTCTACTCCTTCGCCACCTCCCCACTTCTCCTCCTCCTCCTTCTCCTGCTTCTCCTCCGCCTCCTCCTCTTTCTCCTCCTCCTCAAGGCTTAAAGACTCCTTGTCAAACTTGACTATGTACTTAAGCTAGTGATATCTGGAACCTGCCTGTAAGTTGAGCTATATTTTATTGAAACCCATGAGGCAATTTGCCCTCAGCATTTGACCCATCCTAGTTACTCAGGAGCAGTGGGCAGCCACAGTGCAGCGCCCGGGGGCCCAACTCCAGTTCTCAGGGCAGTGTCTTAGTCAAGGGCCATGACAGGAGTATACCTAACCTGGCATGCATGTCTTTACTAGACCGACTACATTTGCCAACCAAACTTCTTGGAAGCTGGCAGTGAAGAGGTGAGCACTGCGTTGGCACACGGGCCTTTCCGTAGCGACTGCTAGGCGAGGCAGTGCCCAGTGATCTGCCAACGTTGCAGAACGATGCCAGATGAAGGAGAACAGCTGTGGGGGCTGGGATTCTCCTCCCCAGCCCCCCCACCCCCGAGCCTGTCCCTGGAAGAGCTCCCTCAGAGCCAGCGGGCCCCACCCCACCCCGCCCCACCCCGCCCCGCCCCGCCCCAGACTGGGGGAACTCCTCAGAACCTCGGCCATAAATGGACAGATCCTGGACCTCGCACCTCAGTCGGCGTCCCTCTCCCCCCCCGGTCTCCAAAATCTGGGGTCGCACGCGACGGCAGCGCGCCTCCGCGGCGGGAATCAGCCGCCGTATCCCGTTACACGCGTGTTCGCGCCGGGGCGGAGGTGGGCCTTCTGCGACCGGTCCCGGGACGGTGCCGAGGCCCCCCGAATGATTTATGGCCCGCTGAGTGAGGGGAGCAGGTTGGGCTCGGGGGGAGGGGCTCGGGGGGGGGGGGGGGCAGGGGGGAAGGGGGCGGAGTCACGGCGCACTGAGCTGCCCCCGTCGCTCCGGTTTAACCCGGTGGAAGGGAAATGAGAGAGAGAGAGAGAGAGAGAGAGAGAGGGAGAGAGAGAGAGAGAGAGAGAGAGAGAGAGAGAGAGGCAGAGAGAGAGAGAGAGAGAGAGAGAGAGACTACGTTCCGTGCTGGAGCGACATCGTTACTCTTTCGACATTGTTATCCTTGTCCGCCTTTCCGCTCGGTTGGCTGCATCGCCGTGCCGACGTCGTTGTGGACAGCACGAGTGGAGCGATGGGTTTGATGAAATACGTGTCGTAATTTCCTGGTGAAATTCCGGACCGCTTGGAGTGTTTTTATAAAGTGAGTCTGAGGCTTTTCCAGGGGCCTGTCCGTAAGAATAGGATCTGAAGTGCCTGTCTCGGTTTTTCCGTACGCCTTGGCTAAATCCGTCGTCTTCTTTGCCAAGTATTAAATCAAACGCATGATTGGCTAGCTTTCCCTCGGAGCAAACACGCCATTTTTAAAAGAGGGAAGCATGTGGTCTTTATCATTGGCCTGACTGAGGCTGAACATTAATTTCAGCTTTGATCTAAATGGTATGCGTCAGCCCCGCGGTTGTTCCACAACTGCAGAACTGAGATTGTATGTTCCCGCAGGGTGTGTTCCAGGTGCTGAAAGGTCTGTGTGCACACGTCAAAACAATAATATTCTGCCGTTCCTTCATCACTTATGACCTCACTTCCTGATGCTGTGTGTGACCTCACTTCCCGATACTGTGTGTGGGCCACTTGTGGTCTCCATGGAGCATACTCTGGGTGATTTCTCGTAGTCTGCCGCCCCTGTGCTTGTTGCATCATGAGAAACGACCTCATCCTCATTGTCCTCCCAAAACTCCATTTATAGCTTTCAGGCACCAAGAAATCCAGCTAAAAGAGACGTGTCCTGCTTAAAGAAATAGGGTGTGTGTGTGTGTGTGCATGTGTGCATGCGTATGCATGTGTGTGTGTGCGTGTACAGTATGTACGATACGATAACCAAAGCCAAGGCAGGTGCAAGATCCATTTCATGTCATCTGTCACGACAGTGGCCCTTGACCTAAAGACCATGGGATGCTGACCTTCGACCTGTGACACTGACCGTTTGTATGGGCATGGGGGGGGGAGATCTCAATTGACTACCTGCCAGGCACCTGCTCTGGCCAATGAGAGAGCGGGACGTGTTTCTCAGGGGAGTCCTCCTGCTCCTCAGCCCTCTTCCAAGGCCCGGGAAACCAATCTCCCTAATTATCTATTGAAAGAACATTCTTCTTCCTGCCATAGTCATTAGCCTGGTTTCAGCAACAGTAAAGTAACATTGAGGAGGGGTGGGGGGGTTTTGGGGGGGTGGGGGGGTGGGGGCAATGAAAAGATGGCCTTTCCCAATTTCATCAAGGTTAATTGCAGGGGGGTCGGGGGAGGGGGGATCAGATGTCAAGCGCGAACGCGAGGAAACGGGGAGGTTTTACGGCGGGCGAAACGGAGGGATGGGGAAGGAGGGGTGGAGCGCGTGATGAATGTAAGCTCTGAGATCTCAGGGGCGGCGGGGACGTCCGCGGAGCCGAAGAGCTCTGCGTTCTCCTGCTAGCGCTAGCGGAGCTGCTAACGGCATGGAGGGCGGCTCAGAGCTGGCTCTTTGTCGCAGAACGGGGGCTGGAGTTACCCCTCCGGCTTCCCGAAACGCTGAACGTTCCGTACCGGCGAGGACCCGAGGTCACGCCGCGGTAGCTGCTGCGGCTATTCCCGTCGTAGCCGTCCTGGAGGACTTACGGCAGTTATCTTTCGAACGTTCGATTTTTTGAAACGCTGGTTTTTTTTCCCCCCTAATACCACAATGACTCCCTGTATTTCTTATTTGCTGATATATCAGTTATCATCATCATCAAACAAGGTTAATAACGAAAACTGGTTCTGCTTCGCTGTGGAAACGAGCCGTTTATAATTAAGCGCTGCGTTTGCAGCGGCTGTCGTACGCATCATTACCGCAGCGTGTTTTCTCAGTGCTGCTTGGTTTGACTCACGAGTTTCGACTGAAACTGCAGAAAGCCGCTAGCGCTGCAGCGCAGAGCAGACCTCCGCCACGGCGACACTAATCGGCCAATGAGGGGCTTACCGAAAAGCACATGGCCCCGCGTGCTCCAAACGGAAGGAAGGAGGGAGGCGGGGGGGGGGGGTGGTTTGTGGGACGGGACATCCATCTCCCTGCCTCACTTTCCCCCGTCTGCCCCTCATCCTGCCCCCACAGGAAGCAATCAATTCCCCCCCCCCCCTCCAACCCTGTAACAGAGGGTTGTGTGTGTGTGTGTGCGTGTGTGCATTTGCGTGTGTCCACGTATTTGGGCGTGCGTACATGCATGCGTGTTTGTGTGTGTGTGTGTGTGCGTTGAGGAGAGGGTCTCTTTAATTAATTTAATTTAAATTATATTCATGTAAATTTGAAGTAGTCGAAAAGCCAACAGGGTTTCAGCGGGATGGGAGTTATTGTTGCTGCTTTTGAAATGCGTGCATATGCTGGTGAAGGGGGTGTAATTCTCTGTGGCAGGTGTCCTGGTCTATGGAGATGCAAAGCAAAGCTTTGTGTCATGTTCCCACTCCTCAGAGTCTCATGTTCCCACTCCTAAGTGGCTGAAGAGTCTCATGTTCCTGCTTCTCATGACTGAAGAGTCTCATGTTCCCCCTCTTCAGAGTCTCATGTTCCCACTCCTCATGACTGAAGAGTCTCATGTTCCCACTCCTCATGACTGAAGAGTCTCATGTTCCTGCTCCTCATGACTGAAGAGTCTCATGTTCCCCCTCCTCAGAGTCTCATGTTCCCGCTCCTCAGAGTCTCATGTTCCCCCTCCTCAGAGTCTCATGTTCCTGCTCCTCCTGGCTGAAGAGTCTCATGTTCCTGCTTCTCATGACTGAAGAGTCTCATGTTCCCCCTCCTCAGAGTCTCATGTTCCCGCTCCTCAGAGTCTCATGTTCCCCCTCCTCAGAGTCTCATGTTCCCACTCCTCATGACTGAAGAGTCTCATGTTCTTGCTCCTCATGACTGAAGAGTCTCATGTTCCCCATCCTCAGAGTCTCATGTTCCCGCTCCTCAGAGTCTCATGTTCCCCCTCCTCAGAGTCTCATGTTCCTGCTTCTCATGACTGAAGAGTCTCATGTTCCCCCTCCTCAGAGTCTCATGTTCCCCCTCTTCAGAGTCTCATGTTCCCACTCCTCATGACTGAAGAGTCTCATGTTCTTGCTCCTCATGACTGAAGAGTCTCATGTTCCCCCTCCTCAGAGTCTCATGTTCCCGCTCCTCAGAGTCTCATGTTCCCCCTCCTCAGAGTCTCATGTTCCTGCTCCTCCTGGCTGAAGAGTCTCATATTCCCACTCCTCAGAGTCTCATGTTCCCCCTCCTCAGAGTCTCATGTTCCCGCTCCTCAGAGTCTCATGTTCCCCCTCCTCAGAGTCTCATGTTCCTGCTCCTCCTGGCTGAAGAGTCTCATGTTCCTGCTTCTCATGACTGAAGAGTCTCATGTTCCCACTCCTCATGACTGAAGAGTCTCATGTTCCCACTTCTTATGACTGAAGAGTCTCATGTTCCTGCTCCTCATGACTGAAGAGTCTCATGTTCCCCCTCCTCAGAGTCTCATGTTCCCGCTCCTCAGAGTCTCATGTTCCTGCTCCTCCTGGCTGAAGAGTCTCATGTTCCCGCTCCTCAGAGTCTCATGTTCCTGCTCCTCGTGGCTGAAGAGTGTCATGTTCCCCCTCCTTGTGGCCAAAAGGTCTCATCTGAAAAAATAAAAAAAACAAACATAAGGACTTGGTTATTGGCTAGATGTGGTTTGTCACACCTTCACGTGGGGAAGCCACTTGTCACCTCTAATATGCTGCTGGAGTCAGCCATGTCACCACCAGATAGGGACTGTCCTTAGAGCGTCGTTTATCACTGCTTCGGTCTCCATCCTGTGTGACTGTAAGCCCGCCCTCCCTGACACCAGCCAATCAGCTGAGCCCAGAGTGTCAGGCCCTAACCCCCCGCCCCTGCCAGCAGAAGGCTTGTTGTTTCAGTTAGCTGGGCCTTTTAGGCCACCTCTCCCCGGCAGTGACTCCTGTCCTACTCAGGTAGAGATGAGAAGCAGCAGGAGAGAGGGATGAGTGTGGTGGATGAAAGGAGGAGTGAGGGATGAGAAGAAAGGGATGAGAGCGATGAGTGCAGAGGAGAGAGCGATGAGTGAGGATGAGTGGAGGAGGGAGGAATGAGAGAGGAGGAAAGAGTTGTGAGTGAGGATGAGTGTAGTGGAGAGATGGATGAGAGGAGTAGAGAAGGAGGAGCGAGGGAGGGGTGTGGAGGAGAGTGGGATGAGTAGTGGAGAGAGACATCAGTGAGGGAGAGAGGGAGGAGTGTAGTGGAAAGAGGGATGAGTGCAGTGGAGAGGGGGATGAGAGGAGTAAAGGAGGAGAGAGGGATGAGTGTTGTGGGGAGAGGGGTGAGTGAGGATGGGTGTTGGGAGGAGAGGAGTTGAGAGGGTGCAGAGAGGGATATGTGGAGGAGAAAGGGATGAGTGTGAGGAGAGTGGGATGAGTGTGGAGTAGACAGGGAGCAGAGAGGGATGAGTGTGGAGTAGACAGGGAGCAGAGGGATGAGTGTCGTGGGGAGAGGGGTGAGTGTTGTGGAGAGAGGGATAAGTGTGGGGAGAAAGGAAGCAGAGAGGGATGTGTGGAGGAGAGAGGGATAAGTGTGGGGAGAAAGGCAGCAGAGAAGTATGAGTGGAGGAGAGAGGGATGAGTGTGAGAAGAGAGGGATAAGTGTGGGGAGAGAGGGAGCAGAGAGGGATAAGTGTAGTGGAGAGAGGGATGAGTGTTGGGAGAGAGGGAGCAGAGAGGGACGAGTGCAGCTCTTCTGCTCCTGAGGGGGTGGAGCAGTCACAGCAGAATGAGCTCATGTTTGTTTGAGATTGCGTGAGCGCTGCTGCTTCCTGCGCTTCCCTGCTTCTCCTCTGCCAAACACTTCAGTTTTTATTTCATTTTCTTTTATTGTCAAAGTGAGGGGCGGGGGGCAGGAAAGAAGCCAAGGATTTACCAGAGACCCGCTGCAGGGGGGCGCGCTGAGAGGGGTCTTGGGGCCGGTGAATATTTGGGAGAAGAAAAAGAAGAGGGGTCCCCCCGGGGCCAAGGACAGTACGGACCGCAATCTCTCCCCGCCTGTTCCCAGCCGACGGCCTGAAGGAGAAGCAGCCAGCTCCCGCCGCAGAGGCTCCGGAACGCCAATCGGCGCGGAACGCGGCGAGAGGGACGCAGACGGCGGCCGAAACCGAGGACGGCGGCGGAGATTCGCTCCGGCGGCCCGGCGTCGGCGGGGCGGGGCGCGGTCTGGAGCGCTCTGGATGTGGCGCGGCGCGTTCTGTGACCTCCCCCGCTGATTTAAATAACCAAAGTCGCCGAGGGCGCGCGATGCCCCGCGCTGACATGCGCGCGTTTGATCGGGAACAGGCAGCGCCAGGCCGAGACCAACGCGGCGCGGAGAACTGCAGCGCAGTGACATCACCATGCGGGGGGTGTCGGATAAAAGCACTTTTCGCCTCTTATTGTGAGGTTGGTGTCCTTAGGCACAAGTTGTTGGTACATTTTAGGGAGCCTTGATAAAATTAATTATTATTTTTTGTTGTTGTCTATAGTCTTGAGCAGGGACACTGCTTCACGTGTATCCTAATTGCGATACAAATGTACACAAAAATACCATGGTATAATACCAGGTGTGATAAAGTACGGGACCGGTGAGAAGTTGTTTTGTCACCTGGTCAGTGTCACCTTTATCCATTACATCACGTTGCTGTCGCTTGGTCTGATTTGCAGTGGTGCACAGACGGGGAGAACATCTGGGGCAGTCTCAGGAACCGAAAAATGCTTGTATTATAATGTGGTAAATGGACTGCATTTATATAGCGCATTTTCCAGCAACTACAGCTGCGCAAAATGCCCTACAATGGAAGCTCTCATTCTGCCATTCACACGCGGATACCCACGCACCAATGGGCCAAAACTGGCCCAGCCTGGAGCTTTTTCCCTGAACGCTAGCCTGGCCTCGCTAACCCGGCTTCACAAAGACACACGGCCGATTGCCTCATTCGTTTCTACAGACTGAAGGGCCAGGCCGGCGAGCCTGTGCCGTTCGGAAGCAGCGTGCTCAGCGGTATTCAAGAGAGGAGAAGAGGGAGAAGGGGACTATACGGCTCGGATTTATAATGTAAGGCTATATTGTGCTAGTTTGCCCTTGTACAATAACATGATAATGAAACTGGAATGCGGTTGTGTAGTACATATCTCATACAGAGGCAGTCATGCCAATTGAGTTATACTCTGCGGTTCATTTACGGAACGTGTTTTTATTTGAAAGCGTACTTCCGTCAAGGTTATTAAATCGTAGTTCCACCCGGTTTGACTACGGGATCCACAAGTCCTCACTGTCAGGTTTTTCCTGATGGTTTCCAGTACATTGCTTTCTTGATAAATTCACTTTTTTTTTTGCAAAAAAGTGGCAGCTTTTCCACATGGTGTGGAGCTCGTGCTGCAAACCCAAACAGAACATTCGTTGGGTACGACAAAGCGTCTAATGTTTCCACTGCCCGTTGAGACAGACGAGGTCTCTACCACGAAGAGAAACTTGGGGAGTTAGTGCCAAATGGTATAAATTGTGAATGAGATACTTTTGAAATGGATGCAGAGTGAATAGACCTGCAACCACGAGTGTATACAGCTAGCGCTAGCGGAAAATGGAATCCGTGCTCTAGCGCGTGCATGGACAACTGGCGTTAGCGGAAAAGTGAATCCGCGGGCTGGCGCGTGTGTTAATGGCTAGCGTTAGCGGAAAAGTGAATCCGCGGGCTGGCGCATGTGTTAATGGCTAGCGTTAGCGGAAAAGTGAATCCGCGGGCTGGCGCATGTGTTAATGGCTGGCGTTAGCGGAAAAGTGAATCCGCGGGCTGGCGCATGTGTTAATGGCTAGCGTTAGCGGAAAAGTGAATCCGCGGGCTGGCGCATGTGTTAATGGCTAGCGTTAGCGGAAAAATTCATTGACGTGCTAGCGCGTGTGTAAATGGGTAGCGTTAGTTGGAATCTGTGTGCCAGCGTGTGTGTAACCAAAGGGGCTTAAAACAAGCCAGAAGACCTGATTGGCTCCTGTCAGATGAGGAGGAATGCTTGCGATGAAAGGTCTGAGAGGCCGCATAGGCCTAACGGAGAGGACTAACGGAGAGGAGTGGTTCGTAATAGCATCAGGAGGAGGAAGGGCTTAAAGAGGATTTAAACCCGTAACCATGACGGCGGTTTGGTTTAGCTGCGTCGCAGGGTCCTTACCCGCAGCAGCTGTAAATCTGGGCTCTGTGAGGTCACGGGCGCCAGGTGTGCCATGGCCAGGTGTGCGGTTGCCAGGTGTGCACCTTTATCCCTCTCTCAGGCTTCCTCGCTCACACTCTTCCCAGCCGAAGTTTTTGTTTCATTTCAGGCCTGTGACGCCAACCCTTCCGTACCACCTGCCGCACCCCCCCCCCCCCCACAAACCAGCACCCCACCATCCTATTTGTACTTTCCACAGACAAACTGGCAGGATAGAGAACTTACATGGCAGGAAACCGCCTGGTCTCATCCACGCACACCCTGTGGGCCTGAGCAGTGATGTAATCTTGTGTTGGTTGACTTGGTGTGGCAGGGAGTACTCCATGTGGCAGGCAGCCTGTGTCCACAGTGTGTGTGTGTGTGTGTGTGTGTGTGTGTGAGTGTGAGAGAATGTGTTTATGTATCATCATAGGACTGATTGTAAAATACTGGAATGCACATTATGTTCACAGAGAAGAGGATGCAGTGTTAAAATGTATCTGCTGAGCCAGTTTGTTCTTTCACAGTTTTTATTTAATTTAGCTGCTTTTTACACATGTGCATGCACGCATGGCACAGACACACACATGGACGTTATGTGCATACGCAAATATCTGAAAGGCCTATTGCGACACAGGACATCCCGCTAACAGAAGATCCGTGGTAGTGAAATGAAGCGACTGTCGCTGCTGTCCCCCCCAGAGCCCCCCCCAAAGCCCCCCCAGCGCCCCCCCCCCCCCCCCCCAGAGTCTGACGAAAGTAATGAAAACAAATGGAGGGTCTTAGTCCCCGCCAGAGCGCGGGGGAGGAACTTAGTCATCGGGCTAATTTTATTCTTGTCTGGTCCAGAAGCCCCATTTCCTCTGGGTGTTTTCGCCGAGTGGCGGGCCAGCGCCGGCCCCGCGCCGCTGACTGACGGAGGTGACTGATGACGCCTGATGGCCGGATGGCAGATGTCGGCCCTGTAACCCGAACCCCAACTCTGACCCTCCCCTGCCCCCGTAGCGCCGAGCTGCCCCCGGCCTGCTCCGCTCCGTCACCCCCCAGCACCCCCCCCCCCCCAACAAACACCCCCCCGCCCCCCCCCCCCACAAACACCCCTGCTCTTTTGTTGGGTGTTCCCCGATGTTTTGGCCGAGTCTGAAGGGACAGTGCCTCTCTCGCCACCCAATATAAACTCCCCCCCCCCCCCCCCCGCCCCCCACATCATTGGACCTCTGGAAATGAAAATGTCATTCTGCTCTTGTGGTTGAAGTGCTCTCCTTGTGAGCTTTCCCTGTCCAACCCCGTGGATGCTTTGTCCTCTGTCAGTTCCTCAAACTGCTGCTGCTCCAGCTTGGCGTCTCCAGCCAAAGTAAGTGAATATCAGGCTCAGATGATAAAGAGGCAATATGAGAAGCCGTGCTCTCCTTTCTTCAGCCAACACTGCACAGCTTTGATCGGTCTGCATTGCAGGCTCCCTGACATCTACAGCAGGTGCTAGAAGAGACTTTAATCCCTAAACACATCTAACAACCTATAATCCTCCAGGTGTAACACACTGGTTGGCAGTGGCAGCGCGTCGCATGCAGGGTGTGGCACACGTACAGCCTTGGTTGGCTTAGCCAATCGGAGAGCCCGAGGGCACGAACTGTGGGTAATTTTATTTTGTATCAAGGGATCGCGACACAACAAGCGACGCTCTAACTATTTTCCGTCCAAACACGGGAGGCGGAGCCGTTTAAAGATTTATCTAACCGCGTTTGCGCGGCTTTGTGCGGAGATGTTCAAACGGAAGCGCTAGCACGTTAGCTTCATATTTTTTAAGAGCGAAACTTTTTAAATGGGTCTCCACCCTGCTCCCTTCGGTCTGTGTCGACAAGCCAACCGGGGATCGCCCGACCGAAGAGAGAGGTCTGTTACCAGATGTACGCATTTGCCTTTTTCCACGTCACCCCGGCAACCAGGGCGTGTCACTCACCGGGCTTGCGTTTGCGCTTTTAATCAAAGAAAAAAAAAAAGAAAAAAAAAAGAAAAAAACTCAAACAGATTTTTATTTACTCGGTTGTCCGTGGCGACCCGTGGGAGGGAGGGAAACATCGAAACGCAATTAACGTGGAGGAACGTGTGAGAAGATTCCCAAATCGGGGGGACGCTCCGGGGGGAATGGCGTTACCCGCGGAGCGACTGGGAGGCGCGGCGGCGGCGGCGTAGGACGCGTGACGGGGAGCTCTTGGCGCGGCCCACCCGCCCGTCCCCGCGGACGCGTGACGGACAGGGCGCCGCGCCCCGAACAATGGCCGTGTGAGCCCGGCATAATCAATGTGACATCAGAGCGCGGGCGCTGCGTGGGGGGGGGGGGGCTGGCTCGCCTGACGCAATCCTGACTGACAGGCCGTCCCGCTGCGGCTGCCGTTTCCAGCCCCTGTTTTAAGGGGCTTGTCCTGTAGCTTTTTACCCCCCTCTCTCACGAAAGAGCACAAGTTAAATATGGATATGAGGCCTCTGAATCCATTTCTAGTTACAGTCTGTTTTTTTGTGTTTACCTTGTCAATAAAAAACTCTTACTTTCTCAACTCCGACTAAAACGAAGAGAAAAAAGATGTTATGATATAGGCCAGGTAGTGCTTTGTACAGAGCTTCGCATAATTAGTTTAAACAAGCCAGTATTTTTTCTCTCTCTGCGTACTCAAATGACCAAGCCATAATGAGAGAACTTGCGCTTCAAGACGAAGGTGTTGGAACAATTTCGGCACGCATTGGGCCAGAGCTAACGCTGTTAAAGCAGCACCGTCTCAAAGCTGAGGGGAAGCGTTTCAAAGCGTGCGTCAGAGCGGCCGCGTGAAGCAAGCGATTTATTGCAAGGCCGAGCCCCTTTGATCCTTTGTGCTTGAAGGCACGCTCCGTGTGCAACGGTAGTTACCCAAAAGCCCCTGCACCTCCTGAAAAAGCTCCAGGTGAGCAAACCCGGTGAAAGTTTTTGCGGTGAAAATGTGGGGAAACGCCGTCTAGGCATTCAGGTGAAAACCCGGTCACGTTTGGTTGAAAAGTGCGATACTGACTAGGACTTAGTCGGGCTATATCCGGGTAAAACCTGAGCTATATTGGGGTTAACCTAGTCAAAATGTCCGTTGTGTCAAAATGTCGCTCAACCTAAATTTACGCCACTCTAGACGGTCTAGATTCTGACTTTTGCTTACTGGGGAGAGACGTGGTAAATTATGTTTTCCAAAATGGAAGGACAGAAAGCCCTGTTTTCCTACAAATTGTGACCTTGAAAAAGAAAGTATTGTGTCCTAATTAAACTTTAGTTCCAGCACTTGCGCTGCAATTGCATCACATTAGTTTTATCGGGAACAGGAAACAATGTTCACAATAAAGGGGAAATTTTCTCAGTAACTTTCTTCAACATTTTTTCTTCATTCCCGAATATGAAGAGGGGAATTATTTTTAAACGAGTCTTGTTGGGCCAAGCCTTAGTAGGGCAAACGATTACAAAATGTGAATTTAACCTTCTTTTAACCTCCTAAATGTAAACCTCAAGATTGGATTTATGCTGAGATTTTCAAATGCTACAACTGAAGAAAAAATTATTTAACATTTACTACAACACAAGATGTAACCTAGACTATTAAATATACAAACAAATGTTCATCTGAGACTCTGAAAGCCAGGAAGGAGAGCTATCTATCGCTTATTGCCAATGCAGCTACACACCCAAATAATCTTTAGCAGATACTCAACTCAGTCTCTGGGAACACACAAAAAAAGTGTCAACACTGAATTAAAAGCAGGACATCATCATTTCTGATCTACTTATTGGGGGATAATGTGCACAGTAAATATTTTACCTTTTCTGTTCATGAATTTTAAATTTCATTCTCACAAATGAATTTGAATCTCCACCAATCTCTTACCTTGAAATGAACTATGAAACAAATTTTTACATACTTTTGTTTTTCTGAATTACCTATATCCACAGAAAAACACTTATGTCACTGAGAAACTCAAAATCTAAGGACATCCGCAGTCAAACAGCCATGTTCGTAAAAGAACATCATGTCTTCTTCCCATTTTTTTCAAATCCTGGTCAACTTGTGTATTCAGAAACCAGTTTTTCCTCAGTATTGGCGGAGTGCCCTAATATGTCCAGTTTTTTAATCCGGTGATGCACATTAGTGTCTAATTATAGACTCATTAGAATTTTGTCTGTTTTTTTCAAAGGTGCTCGAAAAAAAATTCTTACAGTGCAACTTACAAGCTACTTTGAAAGTCAACATCTTCCAAAAACCTCCGGTTTGGATTCCAACAGCAATGCCCTTCTGTTTTTTCTGCTTTTCACTTCACTGAAGACATCCGATTGGCTCTCATCAATGATTAAATGACAGGAGTTATATTCATAGACTTCAGGAAAGCTGTTGATTCTGCGAACCACACGCTTCTGTCAAAACTATGTTTTGACATTTCACCTGCTTCTACTGCTTTGATAGTATTATACCTTCAAAACCGATCCCTGTCTGTAACAATAGCCATGACTCACTCAAACTCATCCTCTGCTCTCTTGGAGTCCCACAAGGCTCTATTCTGGGACCCATGCTTTTGTATGTCAATGAACTCCCGGATGCTTGCCCAAACTCACACTGCCTTCTGCAGTATATGCTGATGATGTGGTTATATACATCCAAATAAGCTAAGACCCAAATGCAAATCGCTTCAAAACTCAGTAGTACCTTTGACTCCTGGCTCAACCATAATCACTGGTCTTTAAACAACCAGAAAAATGACTGCATGTTCTATTTAGGTTCACAGTTTCATGCATCTAATGGTGAATTATTGTGACATGTTCTGAGTTTTATTGGAATGGCGTGGTCACATAACAAGGCCTGGAGTCAGGTGCGTTGTGATGCATTGAACATGCAGCGCATGTAGGTGTGCTTCTCGGTTGCAGGAGAGGTGTGTGTGACGAATCGTTGGCTGCATATGGGGCCTGTGTTGTTGCGTGGGGGGTCACGGTCAGGTTAGGGCTGCTGCCCCATTGGCCAGAGAGCCGGAGTTAACTGGGGAGGAAAAAATGAGGTTCTCACTGAGAGACAGCCAGATCAGCGCGGTGGCACACAGCCAGGGCGGAGCTGGCTAGAGTCCGTTAAGGCAGCAAGTCAAGAATTCAGTGTGACAAATACTGACTGGGACTGTCAGCCAAACAGTCTCTCTCTCCTCGTGCTCTCTCTTCTCTCTCATTCTCATTGTTCTGCCTGCTTTCTTCCTCCCTCCGTCTCTCACTTTTCTGTGCTGTAAGCTTCCCAACCTTTCAGTCAGGTGTAATTCCCAGGGAACTCCTTCCTGTACAGTGCTTCCTCGAATATTTATAAACTATCTTTGACTAATTCAGGGAACTGGCTCGCTAGATTGAAAGACTTAATAGACTTAATTAATCTAATTAATTTGTTTATGCTGTTTTACACTTTTTTTTCCATGTCTGAGAAATGAGCAGGCTATCTTTCAAGTTCTTTGTTTTGCCCAAGAGCTGCTTAAATATTTATGTAAATTTAGTTCGCTGTTCGTTTAATGCAGTTTAATGCTCATTCGCGTAGTTCTGTTCTTGTGTGCATAAATTAGATTAATGTCCAGTTGGGCAGTTGAAAAATTGTTAATCGAGGCTGTACTTCCTGCACACGCTGTCTTTCTTGGACAATACTTTCCCACTCTGGGGAATCACTGCACTTAAATCCCTGATCTTTGCACTTGCGTTTGGTCTGTAAGTCACTCTGGATAAGAGCATCCGCTAAACGGCGTTAAAGCAGATATAGAGTGTGAGTGGGTGTGGCACAGTGGGTAAGGAACTGGGCTTGTAACCGAAAGGTCGCAGGTTCGATTCCCGGGTAGGGCACTGCCGTTGTACCCTTGAGCAAGGTACTTAACCGAAATTGCTTCAGTATACATCCAGCTGTATAAAATGGATACAATGTAAAATGCTATGTAAAAAGTTGTGTAAGTCGCTCTGGATAAGAGCGTCTGCTAAATGCCTGTAATGTAATGTAATGTAATATAGATTCGGCTATTCAGACTTGTAGCCGCTGCTCTTCTGTGGCTGGAAAGCGAACGGTTCCTGTTTGTATGCACCGGCGCTTTTATGAAGGTCCAGACCTTTTTTTTTTTTTTTTTCTTTACTGGAATTTCAGATCTTTGCGTCCATGTGTGTTTCAGCTGTGCCTGCAGCGTACGGTAGGGTATTGGACTGGTGGGGAGTGAATAATATTTATGATTGAACTTGATGTATTGTCGGAGGATGGGATAGAGAAACTGTGAGTATATAATCACGAGGCTTTTCGGCGGGGACATGGTCAACTATTAATCATGGCTGTCAGTGCATTCTGTAGATGTTTATCGGAAATTATTATTATTACCTGTCACTAGTCTTAGCTACTGAACTGCAGTGAGAGCACGGCTGAAATACAATACGTTTAATATCAGTATTTTTAGTATTTTAGTCGTTTAATATCATGCGTAAAAGTGTAACATATTCAGAATCTGTGGCAAATATAATTTGGCATGATTAGACCGGACATTTTGCCTTTTTTTTAGATTGTATGAGCTAGTCTAGGTAGGGGTTTTGCCAGAGGCCCCGAAGCAGGCAGTTGGCTGTTGCCAGGCGATGACACACACGTCCTCTCGTTGCCCTGTAAGCGTAAAGCTCATCTCCGTTCAGCCGTCAACATCCCGTTTCCCTCAGTCCCGCCTGAGCCCAGAAGTGGGAGAAAATACTTCTCACTGACGTTAGCGTGACTGCACTGATTAGCCTGCCCACGCGATGTGTATGTGACTTTGTGTTTGAATCAATTTCCCTGGCTCAATTAGCTAATTAACTGTATGCCGCTAACACCGGTTCACAACGGTGTGGTACAGGGACTCATTCATTGACATACGCATGTAATTAGCCCGTGCGTTATCCGTTGCGTTTTTATTTATTTATTTATTTATTTATAACGACGATGGTGTCACTGAGCCGCTGCCCTTTCAGAAATCATCGGAGTCAAGATGGTCGTCCGCAACAAGATGCTGGTGTTTGATGCGTTTTTTGTGAGTGCAGTAGGGGCCCGTCCTCTGTAACCCCTGGCCTCGAAGCATATGGCCCCTCTAACGCACCGCATTCCGTCTCCATTTAAAAAATCCTTCCTCATCACCATCACTGTCACTTCCCCGGGAGCAGACGCGCGCCCGTCGCTGCCATTTGATACCCTCGGACGCGAATTTAAGGGTGGACGTTAGAGCGCGTTTTTCGGAGGGAACATCTGGCGAGGTTAAAAGGTTGCCGCGGAGATCTCCAGTCCATCACAGAATTCCTGCCGTCAGATAAATCAGGGAGACGTCGCTCTCCGGAGGAGAGGCATTAGCCCGGCTTCTGAGTGCGCTGAACTCGCATCTTCAGTCCAGCTGCCTGCGTCGTGAAATCACCTGTTTTTAAAAGCCTGGCGCGGGGAACCCGTTTGTTCTGAGCAACACTGGACGTCGTCTTCATTAATGCAGCCTTAGTGCTCATAACTCATAAACAGTTTTAAAGATTTAGATTCTTCGCTGGCCAGAATCATTACATTACTGTGACCTTCTTGTTTAAAAAAAAAAATGCTACCGCCATTTTGCAGCTATAATCCCTTTAGTTAATGTATAATCAAAACAGTAGTTAGCGGGGTTCCACTTGAACACAGATATTTTTCTGTATCGGCTTTCTGAAAGATGCAATTCCTTTATAGTGACCTCACTATCTATGACGTCTTTGGTGATTTTAATCTCCCGTTATCAAACACTCTTGACTTTCTGTCTTTGTGTGTTATGCACAATACTCATATTCTTATTACACTGTATGTATATTAGCCCTTGTGTTCTGTTTGCTTATTAGCACCTGTGAAACTGTTAGCCTGGGTCAAATACCCAGGATATTATTGGGATCTTTAAGCAATACAGAGGGGGAAGGATGGTGGGGGTGGGACCTGAGAGGAGGGGGGTGGGTGGGTGGGGGACACAGGGGTTGAGATTTCTGTTCGGGCAGCCTCGCCGTGGGGACAGGCAGCCAGGGACATTTGGCGTGGCGGTTTCGCGGGAGACCCCCCCCCCCCTCCCCCTCCCCGTCGTCAGCACGGCGCGCGGGACGCCGGCATCCTGCGATTGTTTTCGGCAACAATGACACGGGCGGCGGGCGGACGGCCCGGGAGGGTGTCGGGCGACGTGCGTCCGGGAGCCGCCGGGGGCCACGCCACGCCGTGTCGCCAGAACGCGTCGATCGCCCCCGCGCCTCGCCCCCCGCGTGCCGCCCCTCCGTCGGCTCATTGTCCCGTACGCTGAAACAATGGCTTTTTTTTTTCCAGGGCGAGACGTGGCCTCCATCAGCTGTGTTTCTCAGTGATAGCCCCCTGGAGGGGGGGGGGGGTGCTGTAAGAATAGCGGTGGTCTGCCGTGTGCGGCCAGTGGCCTGGGAAGCGGGGTTAAGGGTTGGGGGGGGGGGGGGGGTAGGGGTGGGGGAGCCATTCGGGACGGGGAGTTTTCGGGCAGTAACGGGGCATACTTCACACCCCTCAATGACGAGGAAGTAGTTGACATCTCTCAGCGTCCTGATTGGCTCTAATTTTCCCACTTCCTTCCCGCTGCCCTCGACTGAAATCAGTGGCCATCCTTCACTGTGTTGCTAAAAATGAACTCATTTCCTCAGTGCTGATTAAGTTGTAAACTACACCCCATCCCTCTCTCTCACTCCCTACCTCCCTCTCTCTCCCTACCTCCCTCCCTCCCTCTCTCTCTCACACTCCCTTTCTCGCTCTTTCTCTCTTTCCTCCTCTCAAATTCAAATTCATGATGCTTTATTGCCGTGTGATACATTTGTAAATGTTGCCAAAGCATACACACAGTAACAAATACATTAGTTTTAATTTATTGAAAGTAAGTTAAACAGAATAAATGCTATATCTAATGGTTGTAACAACAACAATGGCTACACTTTATCAATGTAATAATTTGATATATAATAATAATAATAATAATAGAGAACAAAAATACTTAAATAAATTAATAATAAAATGTATATATTTTTGATAGTTGACCAGAATCCCTCAGATTATGGCAGGCAAAGATGTACTTTTCTGCCGTTGGAGCAGTTGGTCCTTCTAGCTGGATTTGTAGTTTCTTCTTATTTGTTAGAGAATAGAAGTCTTTTATAATTAGAGATAATTTGCTGAAGTAATGTGTCCTCATTTCTGAATATTTTCTCGATGTTGGAGAAAGCAAATCTCTGTTTCCACCTCTCCTGTTTTGCAGTGGCCACATGTTCACTCTTGTTTGGGTAAACATGTATTCCGGTACCAGCCTTTTTCAATCGCACGCGTGTGTTCACTGAGTCTGTGCTTGGTCAGGATCTGCCTCTGCTTTGTATCTCTGACAGAGAAACGATACTCTGCTAATGGGTAGTCTCTTTTTAGGGTCCGATCACAATCTCGTTTGTTTTGTGTTTTGGTTACATCCGGCCAATATTCCAGATAAGAGGTCTTGGTCTGTGTCATAACTTGATTTCCTCTAATTTGTTGGTAAGCAGCGCTGGTATGAAGAGAGGTCTGTGTTTTGTGTTAGCCGGGTTAATGGGTTGGTCACTTTTATTACCAGCTGAATGTGGGGGTTATTTTTCATGACTGAGCTCTTTCATTGCCTTAAATAGTAATGTTGTGTCCTGAGTGCTTGAATTGAAGTAGATGCAGAATTTTAACACTCTTTTTTTAAATATATGATTCATTAACGGATAATGGCCTAATTCTGTCCTGGATGTATTATTTAGTGTTTTCCTTTGGACTTGTAGGTTGTTTCTATGAAACTGTACATGCAGGGTCTCTATTGGGTGCTTGTCCCATTTTAGAATATTTTAGCTGGCTGAGTGGACCCCGTGACTCTGATCTATACAGTGCAATGGACTGGATGACACTATCAGCGATTTTTAACCACATTTTATTTGGTATAACAAGTTTTCTTTTTATAGCACTGAGTGCTTCAAGTGTTTTTTTCTTCTAAAGCATTCACTGCCATGCTAAAGCTTCCTGATGCTGTAATTATCAGACCAGTGTAGGTTTAATTCAGGGTGTGTTCTAGGGTGGTGCTGCCTAGAAAAAACTGGAACCTGTTTTACTGACATCTGGCTTTTATTTGTGGAAGATAATTGATAAGGGCAAGGGCAATGCGGAAGTTTGTGAACCCCTTTTTCTAGGGGTGGTGACGGGTTGGAGGTGGGGGTGGGTTGATGGGGTGGAGGGGCTACAGGAATACTGGCTTCACACCGCGGTGCTCAAGAAATTCCACTAATTTTTCTCCCTCTTAAATATTGAATACTAGTAAACCAGGAGGAAGCGTAGGTCCCCCCCCCCCCCCCCCCCAAGGGTGCGGAGAGTGATAAACATCTCACTGCACTGCACGTATCAGCATGTGCTTCCCCATGTTAAGAAATGGAAGCAAAATGACGTATCGCTAGCCTTTTATATCTTGCAGCCAGTGCCACACATTCTGATTTCTAGCCCAGTATGTAGGGGAGTGTTTCTAGATTATTGTAATTTGAGAGGTGGGGGGGGTGGGGGGGTAGTGGTGGATGTGCCCCAGGGCCTCCCTCTGATGGATATCCCAGCCACCTCCCCAGCTGAGAGTTATCCTTGACACGCTGTGAGGACAACACACGGGGCGCGGCTCTTAAAACCACCCCCCCCCCCCCACCCCCTCCCACCCGCCAGTGGACGGCATGCAGGATTGGCTTTCCTTTACTTAAAATAAAAATTTATATAAAATTTTAGATTGAACGCGCAAAATTTGAATTCAAGCGTAACTTGAAATTTTGACCTAACTATGCTAAAGCATCACTCAAAATTTGGCGACAAGCGTTTTGAAGCATCACTCAAAATGTGTCAATTAGCCTGATAAAGTATGACTTGAGATTTAGCGTTAGGCTAAGCTCTGTAAAGTAGTGCTTGAAATTTAGTGATAATCTTGATAAAGTGTGACTTCAAATTTTGCAATAAAAATGAAAGTATGAAAAAGCATAACTGAAAATTTATGGAAAACCTGATAAAGCATAACTGGACATTTAGCGATACGTTTGATAAAGCATCACTCACAATTTAACGATAGGTACAATAAAGCATAGATCAAAATCTAGTAATAAGCTTGATAAAGCATAGCTCAAAGTTCAGCGATAAGCTTGAGAGAGCATAACTGGCAATTTAGGGATAAGCTTGATAGAGCATAACTCAAAATCTAGCAATAAGCTTGATAGAGCATAACTGGAAATTTAGAGATAAGGTTGATAGGGCATAACTGAAAATTTAGTGAGAAGCTTGATAGAGCATAACTGAAAATTTTGTGATAAGCTTGACAACGCATAACTCAAAATTTAGCGGTAAGAATGATGATGGTTCATGTGTAAATAGGAGACAGAGCGGCTGAATGGAAGGCAGGGAGGTGTGCGGGTGTTTGAGCTTCCTCTCCTCTCAGGGCTGTTTTCTCCCCTGCAGGCTCAAGGTCAGGGGCTCCCGAAACGTACCGAGCGGCACCTCCCCTCCTTGCGGTGGGGGTGGGCGGGGTGGGGCGGGGTGGGGCGGGGTGGGAGGGGGCATGCTGTGGTGACACGGGCGTCATGTTCCGGACAAATCGCATTCTCAGGAGCCTGGGGCTGGGGGTGAAGTGGGGGTGGGGTGCCTAAAACCCATCTCCGAGCGGCCAGTCTGGCGACGTGGGCCGGGGAGGCCTGCTAACAGATGTGGGGGGGTGGGTGGGGGCGAGGGGGGTGACTGCGGGGTTCACGGGGGCGCAGTTTTTGGAAAAGCACACTTGCTCGCCGTGGAAACGTTTACCCGGCAGGCTTTCGTCCGATCCGTCAGCGAACGGCTGGCTGCGGGAGCCCCGCCCCCGGGCCTCCCGAGCGGATTAAAGGGCCCGGAATGTGAGACGCTGGCTGACCCCCCCGTGACCCGCGCCAGCCCCCCCCCCCCCGGCTCCCCAACCCCGTATCCACCCGGTTCCGTAGGGGTCGTGACCTGTTTGATCGCCCTCAGACGGCTCTGGCGGAGGGGCTGCTGCCGCTGACAGAGCTGGGACGACCCCCGCGGCATTCCGGAACGTTCTGGGGCTGCTCTGCGCGTCCCCTGGCGCCGTTTGGGTGGAGAGGACTCGCCTCCAACGCGCGCCTCGGCTACCGCACACCTGACTGGCACCGGGGTGGTTTTACCGAAAAAACAAACAAAAAATAAATCAATAAAAATTTTGCGGCTTAACCTACAGTTGTATTCATTTGATATTTTCCAGAAAAAAGGTTTTTGATATTTGAAAATGAACCCAGGGTAAGATGTTCAGTTGGACATACTAAGCACAAGCAGACCCGATCTGCCTGGCTGATAAAAACTGAGATGTCCAACCAAGGACTATTCCTGAGTGTTTTCTCTCATAGAACAGCCATAAGTTTCATTCGGCTGAAACTATGTCCATGTTCAGGATTGATGGACAGATTAAACAGATTCCCCTTCTCCGTTCTGAGCCAATAGCCAGGCAGTTATTGAACGGAAAGGCTACCAAACCATACTGCATAACACCAAAGTTATTCGCCTATTTGATTATTCACCTTTCTTAAGAATATTTATTTTATGAAGTCTAAAATAAAATATTAATTCAACATTTTATTAATGTGACTTTTCTGTAAGGGATTGTTGTGTTGTGGGCCCCCCCCGCCCCCCTTTAATGTGTTGTGTTGCCTCTGCATAGTGCTAATGTGGGGGTGGAGGTGGGGGGTGGAGCGTCTCTCACTCTGTCTCTTGAGTGGCAGTAAGAAGCCTCAGAGCTCAGTGATGGGGGCCTCCATCAGATGAGTGAGCGATGGAACATGACTTTAACATTGCACCCACATCTCTGAACCTAATGCACTATGATACTAATGCTTATCATAAATAACCAACAACAAATCCAGCTCATTAATGAATTATGATAAATGAAGCTCGGTCAGGTATATCTAAATTGACATTTTTCTTGGAGAAGAAGTTCAAAGGTAGCTTGATTTATGAAATGTCGGTGAGGTAATGCTTGCCGAGCTTCATTCAGGGCTTTTGGAAAGGATATGAGGTTGAATTAATTTTATTCTTGGTCTTTGTTGTGGTGCATTGCAGGTGAAACTTCATGCTGGACATGGCTGGCTTTTTGTGAGATGGTGTATTACCATTCATTACTTCCTTAACAGATGGACTTAACTACGTGGCTTGAGTTGAAATGATCGTGAGGAGGAGTCGGCACCCTGGCTGTCGTTTTAGGGATCTGTTCTCAATCAGTATTGGCTCTTATATGAGGCAGTGAAGCTCAGCAGGTCAATGTCTATTCAGAACCTTTGCCAATTTCCTTAAGCTGTATCTCCCACAGTAACTGTGCTGTTCGGTGGAGTGGAACAAGAAACGGTAACTGATTGGTGGAATGAAAAAGGAAGCAGTACAGACAGCGATAACTGATTGGTGGAGCAGAATAGGAAGCGACTGCTGATTGGTGGAGAGGAATATGAAGCAATTATTGATTGGTGGAGTAGAACAGGAAGCAGGAACTGATTTGGGGGAGTGAAACATGGAGGACTTGTGAGAGGCACAGCTGGGGTGAATCAGACACATAAAAATGTCAAAGAGAGAGGAGTCGGAGAGATCAAAAGAAACTGTGTTTGCGGGTGTAGGAGTGTGTGTGGTTGTGCCTTTTCTCAGACACCGCGCAGTCACAGAGGCTGTGGGTGGGGCCTTGGTCACATGACCCCGCTGCATCAGCGAGCAGCTGACCTCACCTGTCCTGGCATCTCCTCACCTTTGGCGGAGTCTCCTCCCGTGACCTCACTCCTGCGCCTGCACCCGGGGCGCCTGTCAACCTGTCACTCACCTGTCCGGGCCCCTCATCAAACCCCCGGGCCCCGCCCTGCGGATGCACCCGTCATGTCCCGTTTTCCGCCCAACCCACCCCAACCTGCCCCCGCCCCCGCCCCCGCCCCCGCTCTCCCCCCCCCCCCGTCCCCGTCACGGGAATGACGCACGCCCAGGCGCTGGCTGACGGGGCGAACCCACGTGTCTCACTCCAGGGCTTCTCTGGAACAGGGGTACCGAATCCTGAAAAAAAAGCCCAAACCAATCAAACCAGAACCTGGGGTTTTATCGGCAGTGTAGCGGGCATCCGACCGAAAAGATTGCGCCCGTCTATTATTCTGTCCTTGGGAGGGGGGGGGGGACTTTTTTTTCACCGGGGTCATAAAAATGACTCGTTTAGCAAAAGTATTTCTCTGAAGTTCCAAAGCAGCGGAAAGGGTTTGACATGCTAAAAAAAAAGAAAAGAGGATTTTTATTGCGCGAGGAGTGTTTTGGCAGGGAACTCCGGGCGGGAACATCCATTCTGCGGGCTAGCGTTCGGTCTGAAGCTTTTATGGGCGCGCTTTGACACACTTTGCAAATAGGCAGGCTGCTTTTGGGAAGAGGCGCAGGGTGAAAAATAAAAAAAAAAAACGGGAAGAGGTTTTATGACTTGATCAAGGGCCTCTGGGGAATCGGCGTGTTTTTAACAGCTGCAGGTGAACTCATTCAGTTTTATGGCCGATTCGACACGATACGTTTCGGTTTGTAGTGGTAGTTCCAGCCCGCAGTGGTTTTAGAATGGAGTAGCGATCCCAGCGTGGAACAAATTATACCATCATTTATCAGTACTTTATTATTGTTTCCAACGTCTGAACTATTTATTTGTTCACATTATGTGTGTGTCTATGTATTTATAATGTACATGTGTATGTACATTTGTAATTTGTTCAGTGCTGAGCAAATTGGGTTATTGAGTTCACCCTCTTTCTCCTTACATTTCTCTGGTTTGCTCAGCACACAGGAAACGGCTCCGGCTCGGTCACGGAGGATGAGGTGCTTCTGGGAAGTGACTACGGTGAACGCTCGGGTTCACACAGTCTGGCCACTGAGGTTGTGAGGACCGTTGGGTCAGTGGTTGGGTTAACACACTCAGGCTGCCACTGAGGTTGTGAGGACCATTGTGTGAGTGGTTGGGTTCACACACTCTGGCCACTGAGGTTGTGAGGACCGTTGGATGAGTGGTTGGGTTCACACACTCGGGCCACTGAGGTTGTGAGGGCCGTTGGGTGAGAGGTTGGGTTAACACACTCAGGCCACTGAGGTTGTGAGGACCGTTGGGTGAGCGGTTGGGTTCACACACTCGGGCCACTGAGGTTGTGAGGGCCATTGGGTGAGAGGTTGGGTTCACACACTCGGGCCACTGAGGTTGTGAGGACCGTTGGGTGAGAGGTTGGGTTCACACACTCGGGCCACTGAGGTTGTGAGGACCATTGTGTGAGTGGTTGGGTTCACACACTCTGGCCACTGAGGTTGTGAGGACCGTTGGATGAGTGGTTGGGTTCACACACTCGGGCCACTGAGGTTGTGAGGGCCGTTGGGTGAGAGGTTGGGTTCACACACTCAGGCCACTGAGGTTGTGAGGACCGTTGGGTGAGCGGTTGGGTTCACACACTCGGGCCACTGAGGTTGTGAGGGCCATTGGGTGAGAGGTTGGGTTCACACACTCGGGCCACTGAGGTTGTGAGGACCGTTGGGTGAGAGGTTGGGTTCACACACTCGGGCCACTGAGGTTGTGAGGGCCGTTGGGTGAGAGGTTGGGTTCACACACTCGGGCCACTGAGGTTGTGTGGACCGTTGGGTGAGCGGTTGGGTTCACACACTCGGGCCACTGAGGTTGTGAGGGCCGCTGGGTGAGCGGTTGGGTTAACACACTCGGGCCACTGAGGTTGTGAGGACCGTTGGGTGAGTGGCTGGGTTCACACACTCGGGCCACTGAGGTTGTGTGGACCGTTGGGTGAGCGGTTGGGTTCACACACTCGGGCCACTGAGGTTGTGAGGACCGTTGGGTGAGCGGTTGGGTTCACACACTCAGGCCACTGAGGTTGAGAGGACCGTTGGGTGAGTGGTTGGGTTAACACACTCGGGCCACTGAGGTTGTGAGGACCGTTGGGTGAGTGGCTGGGTTCACACACTCAGGCCACTGAGGTTGTGTGGACCGTTGGGTGAGCGGTTGGGTTCACACACTCGGGCCACTGAGGTTGTGAGGGCCATTGGGTGAGAGGTTGGGTTCACACACTCGGGCCACTGAGGTTGTGAGGACCATTGGGTGAGTGGCTGGGTTAGCACACTCGGGCCACTGAGGTTGTGAGGACCGTTGGGTGAGAGGTTGGGTTCACACACTCGGGCCACTGAGGTTGTGAGGACCGTTGGGTGAGCGGTTGGGTTCACACACTCGGGCCGCTGAGGTTGTGAGGACCGTTGGGTGAGAGGTTGGGTTAGCACACTCGGGCCACGGAGGTTGTGAGGACCGTTGGGTGAGTGGCTGGGTTAGCACACTCGGGCCACTGAGGTTGTGAGGACCGTTGGGTGAGAGGTTGGGTTCACACACTCGGGCCACTGAGGTTGTGAGGACCGTTGGGTGAGCGGTTGGGTTCACACACTCGGGCCGCTGAGGTTGTGAGGACCGTTGGGTGAGAGGTTGGGTTAACACACTCGGGCCGCTGAGGTTGTGAGGACCGCTGGGTGAGCGGTTGGGTTCACACACTCGGGCCACTGAGGTTGTGAGGACCGTTGGGTGAGTGGTTGGGTTCACACACTGGGGCCACTGAGGTTGTGAGGGCCGTTGGGTGAGCGGTTGGGTTCACACACTCGGGCCACTGAGGTTGTGAGGACCGTTGGGTGAGCGGTTGGGTTCACACACTCAGGCCACTGAGGTTGTGAGGACCACTGGGTGAGAGGTTGGGTTAACACACTCGGGCCACTGAGGTTGTGAGGACCGTTGGGTGAGAGGTTGGGTTAACACACTCGGGCCACTGAGGTTGTGAGGACCGTTGGGTGAGAGGTTGGGTTCACACACTCGGGCCACTGAGGTTGTGAGGGCCGTTGGGTCAGCGGTTGGGTTAACACACTCGGGCCGCTGAGGTTGTGAGGGCCGTTGGGTGAGAAGGCGAGAAGCAGGTGCAGATGAAGAGCGTGTGATGTCATGCGGCAGCGGCAAATATTATGTGACCTGTAAGTTGTGGAGTTCGTTGAATGCGAGCCCAGTGAGGTTTGTTTTTATTTATTTATTTATTTATTTATTTATGTTTGCTCTGAAAAAATAAAAGTGGATGAAAAAGTAAAAGCAGACAAAGCAGGAGGTTGGGAAACATCTTCAGCAGATCGTCCGGCTTCAGCTCGGCGTAAAAGCCGGGTTATTGTGATGCCACGCGCCGGACGGAGGGCGCCCAACCGTCACGCTTCATTCCCATGATGCCTCTCTTCAGGGGCGTGACGTGGGGGGGGGGACCCATCTCGCGTCCGGGCAGCAGGAATCGAGCTGCCCGGTTTGTGATTTCGGCGAAAAATCGGGTGAAGCCTGTCGGCGGCGCCGCGGTGACGGCACGAAGCGGGGGGCCGGGGGGGGGGGGTGGTTGCCGTGTCAACGAGAGAGCCGGGGGGAACTAGCCCGGCGATAATCCCAGCCGGCTATCTGCGCTGCGTCAGAGTCTCTCGCTGATTTACTGCTGGAAGCGCGTGGGCGTCACATGAGCGCGCGTGGGCGGGGCTGCGCGTGCGCGTCTGCGCGGGGGAGCGCGCGCGTCTTTGCGCGTTTGGGCGTTGCCGCCGAAGAGCACGCGTGCTCAGTCAACCTACCCCGTGCAAATAAAGGTCAACGATTCAGCCGGCGTACGGATTGGGTGCCCGCGTCCTTGTTGTTATCACGCAGCCAATCGCAACGCAGTGAAGCCTGTTGCTCGGTTCACCTCGTTCTTCCTTCTGAGTGAGATCAAGAGATTGTTCGCATAGGAAATCCACGGACCCAACGGAGTCGCATAAGACTTTTCAGACTTGTGAAGACCTCTAATCTGAATGTCCTTTTAGATTAGTCCCTCCAATGGCTATGTTTATCATTAGAGCCCTAATATGTCTAAAGCCCTGATGAATATCATATTTAATTCTGCTGTTTAAGTAAACGGTGGGGCTCGGATGTGCTGGAATGGGCTTTGGCCGGCTCCCAGCGAGCGCAGAAGGGAGGTTTCAGATCTTTAGCCGAATCGGACGCATCTCCAGTAACGTGATTAGCCAGCCCTCCGGCGCCACGCCGCCATAGATCTGTTTGATGGACTCTCTCCGAGGGGAGGACGGGTGATTTAATAGAGTCCCTGCAAATTAATTTGACTCCCCGAGACCTCCTGAGTCACTGTCTCGTAAACAGCGCTGCGTGTGGCCTCCGCTTCCTTATTTAGGTGTAGAAGCTGAATAGCCCCCACCACACTACTGCCCAGAGTACACTACAGCTATGCACCATGCGAGATACAAACCTGTAGGGCCTATACCACTCTGCTGCCCAGAGTACACTACAGCTATACACCATGTTAGATATAACTCTGTAGGACCTATACCACTCTACTTCCCAGAGTACACCACAGCTATACACCATGTTAGATATAACTCTGTAGGACCTATACCACTCTGCTGTCTAGAGTACACTACAGCTATACACCATGTGACATACAAACCTGTAGGGCCTATACCACACTACTGCACCAGTGTGGTACACAGAGTACACCACAGCCATGCACCATGCAAGATACAAACCTGTAGGGCCTATACCACTCTACTTCCCAGAGTACACTACAGCTATACACCATGCGAGATACAGACCTGTAGGGTCTATACCACACTACTGCCCAAAATACACCAATGCTATACACCATGTAAGATACAAACCTGTAGGGTCTATACCACTCTGCTGCCCAGAGTACACCACAGCTATACACCATGTTAGATATAACTCTGTAGGACCTATACCACTCTGCTGTCTAGAGTACACTACAGCTGTACACCATGTAAGATACAATAAAGGCCCTGCATTCTGGGCCTGTGGAGCGAAACTTTTGGCGGGGCATTGTGTAGCCAAACTGAAGTCACACGTGAGGTTTTTTTTTTATTGTTCCTGCTCTTTGCCCGTCTGAGTGACCGCTGAAGGTTTTATCAGGCTGAAAACGTCACCCCGCCCCCCCCCCCCCCCTCCCGACGCCGTGTTGAGTTCGGCTCTGGCCTGCGTTACGAGGCCCGCCACCATAGACGCCTCATTAAGTAAACACCCCTAGATTTAAGGGCCCGGCCCCCTTCACAGCTCATCACCTTGGTAATTCCCCCCCCCCCCTCCTTTTCCCCCGCCCCGCTCCGCTCGGGCCCCCGCCCGCCGGACTCTTCATCTCCACCGCGGGTCGGCCAGTCGGTCGGGCAGCGTCTGCTTCTGGGAAGACGTGCGTGGGCTGCGCAGACCTCCCTGAATAAACGCCTCTTCCGCGCAGCGCGTCCGGAGTCCCCGGCCCGCGCAGTTATCTTTTACGATCCGACGGAGAGCGCTAACTGCGGCCCGCTGCAGCTGGGGCCCCTTCCCGACCTCCGGGGCCCGCAGAACGGGCTGCTTTCTGGGAACCAGGTGGGTGGGATCCCGGGGCTTTACGAGCCCGAGCCCGGCCGTCCAACAGCCAACCAGATCCTGTGTGTCGAGCCCGGGGCCTGGTGACACGCTGACTGCTCCTGGGAGTTGTAGTTCATTTTTACTGCTCGGGGAAGGCACCCCCGCCCCCTCCTTCCCCGCGCTTGCCGCTGATTGGATCGGCGATAGGGCCCTAGCCGTAAATCTGCCTCGAAAGCATCGCCACGGTGACAGCGGTGGATGTGGACGAGGGGGGCGGGACTCCGCTAACTGTCGTGTAAGGGCGGGGCGTTTGGGGGGGGGGTTACGGGCGTATAACTCATTGCGAAGGCTTGCCTGGGCCTCGTTAGGCTCGTTAAACGCGCAGACTTCCTGGCTCTGCGCGCTCCTCTGCATCGGAGAATAACAAACCGCCACGGGGGCGGAGAGTTGGGAGGGGCGGAGCACGTTCAATCTAACCCACAAAGCGCTTAGTGCTCTACTTTAAAGCAGTACGTTTCTCCGAGCCTGAAACTATATGTTCTTAAGTGAATTTGGATGACGTCCCACGGTCCTGCATGGTCTGCATGTAAGAGTGAGGAATATGTACCACTGGCTATTCGCAATTATAATGAATAAATAAATAAATAAATAAATAAATAAGTAAAATGAGTAAGTAAATAAATAATGTGGCCACTTAGAATTGAGTCGATATTTCTGCTTGGATGTAACATGAGTAGAGCTGCAAGCTCTCCTTCCTTTCCCCCGCAAACGCAGTTTAACGTGTTGGGATTATTTGTAAGTCAAAGCTAAGGGCGAATGTTTATTGAATCCAGGCCACAATCTTTTCTCCATTATGCGCGTTCATTAACGTGAAAAATAATCGGTAACTCATCCGCCCGTACATTTATGTACAGCCTACTCTGACGTACGTTCAACCGCCATTGGCCAGCTTTGTGACTGTCTCCCATTTTCATACACACACACACACACACACACAGACACGCACACGCATACACATACACGCACATGCACGCACATGCACACGCACACGCATGCACGCACACGCACTCATAGTCAGCCTCAGCCACCGTTGTGTCTATATCCCTTTCAACACACAGCCTGCACGGAGCTCATGGGTATAAAAAATAAATGTTAGAATGTCAAAAATATACATTTAAAAAATGTTAAACTCATTTTAATTATTCTCCTGCTCGGCGCCTTGCCAAAGGCAGCAGCTCCGATTTCACAACACTGGTTTCTAACTTAAAAACGTCAAACAGGACAATGAATTATTAGGGAAAAATCTGCCGCACGCTCAATACCTCCAGGCCTTTGGAACCCCAGAACGTGGAATCTTCCTTTATCACATATCAGATCGTACGCTACACCTCCACGTCTCTCCTCTGCTTGCACGGACCTGCGTGCTCCTGAGCGCGCTGCTGGCTGAAGTTTTCATGCGTAGGCGGAACTATGCGGCGTACCTCTCCCCATCACAGACGCAGACACAGACAGGCATTTTGAGTTTTTGCGAAAACTCTATTTTATTTTTTTTCGTGCGTAACAGGACATCGGGCTGTAAGTGTACTCGTGTTCCCAAAACGGTGCGCTCTGACTGAAAAAGCTCTTCTGTGTGTAAAGCTGCGTTACACGTCTGGCAACCCTGAGGACATGCGACGTGTTCAGTCTGTCTGGACATTTCAGTATCCACTTTCAGAAGCGCCCGCCTTTTGACTGAAAACACTGAAACTGCTTTTATGTTGCGAGATTGGCTTAAAAAGCCATTTTGTGTATTATTTTAAGGTAAACATTTTAAATAACAAATTTATAACTGATATAATTTAAAATTTGAGCATGAATTCTTTTTTGCATTGGTCTTTTCGGTTGCTTAGTCTACACTGGTCAGATTTTGGCTGATGTTTTTGTGATTTCTCCTGGGTTAAAAACCTTTTTCAGGTATTTAATTGTATAGAAAAATAGTACAATAAAAAACAATAACTCCAAAAAAAAAAAAATTCTAAGCTACTGAAGTGTGAATCCATAAGATAAAATTTTAAGTCTTCATTTATAAAAATCGGGATGGTTTGGGTCACATGACCTGAGTCTGCATGAATCGTGAGGTCACTGGCTGTCACGAGGAGGCGGAGCTCACTGATGACGGACAGGGCCAGAGGCACGGGCGCAGACAAGGGCAGTCGGCAGTGTCGCTAACGAAGCGCAGCCTCTTCTCTTCTACGTCCTCCCTCGCTCCTCCCCCTGCCCTGCCCTGTCTTTCTTCCCGGGCTAATTATCCAGATTTCGGGTCCCCCCCTTTTCACGCCGGCGGTGCCACCCCGCTCCAGCTCGGCGGCCATGGCGATTGGGCGTTAAGCTCGCCTCGGACCACGGGACAGGAGCGGCCCGTGCTTAATTAGATGTGAAAAGCTGACGTGGTCCCGGGGTCTTGCTGACAGGTCCCGGGGTGTTTGCTGACAGGGCCCGGGGTGTTGCTGACAACTCTTGGGGTGTTTGGTTCAGGGGGCAGGTGGGGGTGGTGTGTGTGTGCGTGTGGGGGGGGGGGGGGGGCTCCAATTATGGTGTTTCCTGTCCTGTGATGAGGTTATTGGGAGAGGAACGTGCGAGGGCTCTGGAATGGGACGCACAGGCCACCGCGTCCCATACAAAGGCCCCCCCCCCCCCCCCCCACAGTTTTTGGGGTGGGAGGCACAGGCCTCATTTTGAACCAGGACTAGGGGGGTTGAGGGGGCCTCAACACATCAACACCTCATCTCAGCGCAATAATCCACCCTTGCAGTTGATCGTGATTATTATACGAAGAGTGGAGAAATTTACGGATGAAATTCTGACAGAGGAAGTTCACCTGAGCTCAGCACCTGTGACGCTGTGGGCCGCTTGGCTGGGGCAGACACCTCTTGCGGCCTTTGGGAGAGGATTACAGATGAAAGGCACTTCTAACAGCCCGCTTTTCTTTCGTTCTTTTCCACTACAAAAACGAAAAATAGCTTGGAATACTCTCTCTCTCTTGCTCTTGTTCTTTCTCTCTCTCTCTTGCTGTTCCTCTTGCTCTTTCTTGCTTTCTCTCTCTCTCTCCGTCTCTCTCTCTCTCACTCCTGGATCTGTGTTCTTCCGGAGTGCTTTGTTTGATCAGCACCAGGACCTCTGCCTTGGCCGTCCTTCGGGGTCTGTGAGGGAGGGGGGAGGGGAGAGAGGGAATGTGGGGGGGTTAGGCGCTGAAAGAGAGAGAGAGAGAGAGAGAGAGAGGGAGGGAGAGGGAGAGAGAGAGAGAGAGAGAGGGAGAGAGAGAGTGAGAGAGAGAGAGAGAGAGAGAGAAGGAGGGAGAGGGAGAGAAAGAGGGCAGGGAGGCTGAGGAGACGCCGTTAGAGCAGTTGACCGCCATTAAGCCGAGAACACGCCGCCTGGACCAGTCGAGCCCCGGAGGATTCTGGGGGCTTGACGTTTAAAAGGAGGAACAGGACCCTGGTGCAGTGCAGTGAGCGTTTAGAAGTGGGACAGGGCGATGCTCAAAAGAGAGCGGTGCGGGGGGTGGGGGGGTGGGGGGGGCTTTACATTGTAGTGGAGAAGCATTGGGTGTGTGCTTTGGGGGGGGGGGGGAAGAGAGGCTTCTCTCTTTCAAAGGCAGCGTAAACAAGGAAATGAGTCTGTAATCATTTCCAGAAAGTTCCGTTGGTCCTTCCCCTCTCTCCTCTGCAGACACTCTCAGCTCAGCCTGCTGGTCATTAGGGACTCAGGCCTGATTAAAGCCTGCCGCCCCCCAGCCCCAGCCCCCCAGCTCCCCAGCCCAGTCCCAGCCAGACTGCAGCACTGCCCGGCCCACTGCTCACCGGAGGAGGAGCACTGCCTGCTTTCTGTGTGTGCGTGTATGTGTGAGAGCGTATGTGTGTGTGCATGTGAGTGTGTGTGTGTGTGTGTGTGTGTGTATGTGAGAGAGTGTGTGTGTGTCTGTGTGAAACTGTGTGTGCATGTGAATGAGTGTGAGTGAGTGTGTATGTGAGAGAGTGTGTGTGTGTCTGTGTGAAACTGTGTGTGCATGTGAATGAGTGTGAGTGTGTGTGTGTGTGTGTCTGTGTGTGCATCACTATGGTATTGTCCCCCCCCCCCCATTCTTTAATCAGTAAATACTTTAATATTTTTGGGCCCGAGTTCTACTCACACTTCTGGGATGTGTTTGGGGGTGTGTTTGGGGGTGAGGTGGGGGGTGGGGGGTGGGGGGGCTGTGCTTGATGCCCTCAGAACACCAGAATGTCAGCCTCACTGTGACGGCCGTACGCGCTGTGGCGTGTGTGCAGGCGACCCTTCCGTGCGTGTAGTAATCCCGGCCGCGCCCGTGGTCTCCTCGCCCGACCCCCCCCCACCCCACCCCCCACGCGTCACCTCGCGCGGCGGGGGAACGCGTTACCTGTTCACCTGGGTGTCACGGCCGGCTGCCCTGGACAGCCCCGCTGACGGGGGGGGGGGCGCTTCGTCCCCGGGCAGGCCGGCTGTCTCCTCTCGTTCCCGCCTGCCCGGGGGTCCTGACGGAGTTGATCCGCGAGACCAGCCCCCAGAGCAGACGGGCGTCGGCCGTCAGAGTCGCTGGGTCGAGAAACGTCCGGCTCTCGAGGCGATTTCGACGAAGGAAGTGTCTCGCGTTCTGTCGAGTGCAGGATAGGCAGTGACATTGTTTTGACCTCTCGGGCAAATCCGAGTTGTTGCGAGAGGGGCATAAATTTAATAATTTTCACTTCACTTCTACCTGAAATGCAGTTTGGCCATACTGTTCGGTCCTCCTGTTTCCCATAATCCAGTTAGTGGAACTAAAGGTGCATCACCTCATTTCAAGACGAAATGCTTCGTTCTTTAGAACTCCGTCCATACGTCCTGCTGAGTTTCTGCTGTATTTTGGCTTTCATTAGTGTGTCCAACTAAGTCAGGGGGGTCCTCAGTCTTATCCAGAAAGGGCCGGTGTGGGTGCAGACTTTTGTTCCAACCAAACGGCTGCACACCTGCTTCTACTGATTAACCACTAGAGTATTTGCTTGGGACCTTGATTAGTAGAATCAGGTGTGTTACCGCCTGGTTGAATCAAAAGCCCTGCCCCCCTCACCCGCCCTTTCTGGATCGCGGAGGCCTGATCTAAGTGTGTGTGTCTGTGAGGAATGACAGACGCAGTTTTGCTTCGCTTGGCGACTCACCCAGTGTGACCTGTCAGGCGGACCGCCCCGCTCTGTGGAGACCAGCCTCTCTTACCCCAGCGGAGTGCGTTCTGAGTCCGCTGCAGGTGAGACACCATGTTATCCACGCGGGTTTGCGGCTTTAATGGGGATGTACATCGGGCCCTGTGGAAACGAATCGACTCTCCGTCGCGGACGAAATGCCCCACGCCCCCGCCTCGTTCGTTCCGGTTCTCACGTCAGAGTCACCGGTAAAGAGCGTCAGATTGCGCACCGCCGTTTTTTTAAAGCGACTTTATGAAAAAGGCGGCGTGCCTTGCAGAGCTCAGGCGTGTCAGCAGAACGGGGAACGTAGACGGAACGATGAAACGTGGGTTTTCCGGTGACCTCAGAAGGCTGCCGTTTCGCGGCCGTCTGTAAGGCCCCTGGCGGGGTTCTTGACGAAGCTTCCCGCCACTTCCGTCCGCTTCCCGGGCCCCGCCTCGTTTTCCCGAACTCCCCGGGCTTTGAGAGGGCGGAGCCCTGTTTCGACCTGTCGCCTCGGCCCTCGCCTTAACCGTCACACAGGAGAGTGGCTCGAGGACACTGTAAAGGTCCAGGAGCCATTTTGTCCTGCAGTGTGAATAAAGCTGCTCTTGCCGACCACCTGAGATCTGCTTACCTCAGCTGTGCAGAGAGAGAGAAAGACAAACAGATGTGCCTCATTCACCGCATTCCACATCACTTTACTGGGCAACGATCTCATGGTTTTAAATCAGCGTCACGTCATGTCCTGACAGAAAGTTCCAGAATCTCTTTGAGTAAATTAGACAGTCTGCTTCTTCAGTTGGACGTTCAGTCAGAGGAGTGATTCTGTTTGTCATTGTGATGACTGTAAGGTCTGCTCATTTTCGTTTTGGCTTTTAGAGCCGCGTGGTTTTAGCCAATCGGGAGGGGATCTGACGCCATCTTGGCTCCAGATACTGTGTCTGCAGTGACAGGCACCTGAATGGGCATGATTGAATCAGGAGGGGATTCTGACGCCATCTTGGCTCCAGATACTGTGTCTGCAGTGACAGGCACCTGAAAGGACCTGATTGAATCAGGAGGGGATTCTGACGCCATTTTGGCTCCAGATACTCTGTCTGCAGTCACAGGCACCTGAATGGACCCGATTGAAGCAGGAAGAACATAAGACAGCTTGCAGTTATCCGCTCTAACCTTCTCGCTCTCTCTCCTTCTGGAGAAATGAACATGAGTCGACAAATGTGTAAAAAGGACTTAGTCTCCGACCGTGTGTTATTTATTTATCATTTATTCACTCACTCTGCATCTTAGCTGATATGTGATGAGTGTTCTGGGGCAAAATGGATTCAGGGCATTGCCCAGATAGGGAGCTGTTGTTACAAATAACAGCTATTGGTCTTCTTTACAGGGTACAGGGTATTTAATTGAAACACTGAGTGGGGTAGTTAATTGAAACACAGAGTGGGGTAGTTAATTGAAACACAGAGTGGGGTAGTTAATTGAAACACTGAGTGGGGTAGGTGATGAGTTGTCAAAGGTTAAGGGCCTGTTTTGTTTAGTTTATTCTCTGTTTGGAATCGTTAGAGTTTTATTGGATTCATGTGGCTGGGTTGGCCTTTTTAAGACTTTATGGGGTGGGGGCGGTGGGGGGTGGGGGGGCGGTGGGGGGGTTAAAGAGGGGCCTGCCGCCCAGTGCATTAAGCGTCCCTCTGATCTCCTGTTTATTTACAGGCCCTGTCGTCCGTCACATGGCTTCCATTCTCTCACTTGTTGGTGCCCCCCCCCCCAACGGGCAGGTTTTACAAGCAGAGCGGGGGGGGGGCGGGGGGGGAGGTCAAAGGTCACCTGTGAACCCCCACCCTTCGGAACGAACCGCGGAGTCCAGCCCGCGCTTCGCCGAAAAACCCCTCGGACCCCACACTGAACCAGGTACGCGCAGGAAGTGGGAGACCGCCGTGTCGCAGAGAAGCGCGCGCTGCTTGTTGACGTGTTTATCGCTGGTGAAACGTACACGGCATCCGCGGTCGGGCGGCTCTTTGAAGAGCGCGGTCTGAAGTGTAACCGGAGCCGACACCGACTCAGTTAACCTGGTTACTGACAGCCGATTGACATTTTAAGTTTCTGGCATCATATCGGTGTTTCTAAAAGTTGTGTTTACCTTAACATCCTTGCCGTACCGAAACGACGACACTGAAATTTTTAGGAACAGAAACAACTCTATTTTCCAACACGATCTTATGGTTTAATCGCAAGGTGTTTTGAACCAGCTCTATCTGTTGTTCAGTTATCAGGTAATTACTGAAAATTCAGTCAGATAAGAACTAAATAACAGAAAAGTTTTTTTGTTTGTGTGCAAGATCATTGTGATACATTGATAATTTATATTTTAATGGTGCTGTTGGTGTGAAAGCTTTTTTGTGTAGAAAGAGGCTGGCCCTTTTTTGATAGTTTGTTCATTAAGGCCTTTGTTATAAATTAATTTAATTCTAATCATAATTAGCAGTTTTGGAGTGTATGTACTTGAAGCGTCAAACTAAATTTAGTAGTACTTTCACATCATATATTTTCCTATATTAAAATGGGAGTGCTTACATTTGCAGGTTATTTCCTTGATAGTGAACTTCTAGTGAATTTCTAACATCTGCTCTAGCTACCTGTAGCATTCCAGCGAAACCAGGGTTCTCCCCCTCGCACACAAACACCAGGTCTGCCATACCTACGGGAGATATCACCTGTGTCTCCGGGTAAACACAGCGATTAGCATTACGGCTGGGAATGCTAACTGGCTTGCTGCAGTTTGGTCTGGTTTCTCTATGGTGAAAGCTGCTCTAGGGGCAGGCTTTGGCTACAGCTGTGATTTATGTCCCTATAACACTCTGTGCAAATGAGGAAAGTGTGTTAGGTTTGACTGGTTAGACTAGTCTGTGTTAACATGGTGTTTCAGGCAGTGTAAGGTCATCTGAAAAGCTCTTTAGTGTTCGGTGTGTACCCAGCGTTCAGTGTTCAGTGCATGCCCAGCGTTCAGTGCGTACCCAGCTTTCAGTGTTGCAGTGCTGAGTGTTCAGTGCGTGCCCCGCTGTGGGCTATGTGTCGTTCTCTGTGGCATTCTGATGACATGCTCACGATGTGGCTGCCCACAGGGGTGGAAAAGGCTGCTCTTTTCTACAGTGTCATGTGAGTGCTGCATGCCCCCTGGCTGGGAGGCTGAATAGGTGCATTTAAGGTAACAGGAAGAGGCGGAGCCTGGGGGTGAACATGTGACTCTCACAAGCCCAGGAGAGGGCTGTGAGAAAGCTGATGCAGCCTGGGGAAGAGAGTTTTGTGGCCGAGGAAGGTAGTTTGCAGGCTGGGGAGGGAGTGTTCAGGCTTGGGGGAGAGATTGTTCAGGCTTGGGGGAGAACGTATTCAGGCTGGGGGAGAGATTGTTCAGGCTTGGGGGGGAGGGAGCGTTTAGGCTGGGGCAGAGAGTTTGCAGGCTGGGAGATAGAGTTTGGTGGCCAGGGGAGGGAGTGTTCAGCCTGAGAGAGGGAGTGCACAGGCCAGGGGAGGGCGTGTTCAGGCCAGTACTGTAATGGCTCCAAGGCTGCCTTTGTGTCTCAGTCAGTCCATGTGGCGTGGCTGGGCTTTTAGAGGCCACTCAAAATGTGCTCTTAAAAACACTTTTAATAGTTTCCTAAAAGCTTTTTTTTCCCTCCTCTTGAGAGGGTTGCGCTTTTCAACTTTGGTCGGGTTTCACGTGCGACACGAGAGCACCCAGAGGGCATTTAGAGGGCACGGGAACGCTTGTGCGCATCTACTTAACGATTTACCATTTTCATTAAAACATGAAGTGCTTCACTGCCACCGGGGGCCTGGTGTGTTTGTGCAACCTGAACAATCCAGTGAACTCTACTCTTTCTGGCATTAGTGATGTCACAGCATCCTGCAATGTCAAGTTGTCCTCTCACACAGGGAAAAAAAAGTGATGTCATAATACCATGTCCAACTGTACTCATCTGGTGAATTGTGATGTCATAATATCCTGTATCAATGACATAATATCCTGCATTACTTCAGTAGACTCTTCCTGAATGAGAATCAATATAAATGTTATCTGTTGAGCAGAATAAATACAAGGCAGTCTGTTTGAAATATTTAGTACACTGATAAAGTACCACAATATATTATCATATCATCATTTTAGGCCCAATAGTGAAACAAATTTGGTGTCCAAATCACAGACTAACCCTTGCCCTTACCCTATCCCCTGCTCCCTTGCCTAACCCTTTTACATAACCTTAATCTTGTCTCAACCCTAACGCTTACTGTTTTCCTAACATTAACCATAATTCTGACCCTGGGCCTAATTATTAGCCTTGGAGCCAATGATCTCAATTAAAGGATTTTTTTAATTAAATGTATGAAAATAACTTGCATATTATAAATTTAACAAACAAAATGAAAGGTGCTCTCAGTGGTGGTGATGTCATAATGGCATAATATCATTATGACTGGTAATGTAAGCAAAATCTGTCATAATTACCTTGCAGTTTCTTTGGTTCTCTTAACATATCACATTTATTAGTTCATCTATTTAAATGAAAGATCATACAGTGAAAATGATGATGTAATCATTCTGTAAGATGATTAATTGGGTTATTGGTACCATAATCAAGATTAGGGTCAATTCATTTTTAATTCAGTAAATGAAGTGAAAAATGTTCTTTGCAGATTTTTTCAAATAATGAATTGCATGTCAGTTCATTTCCTGAATTGGCTGAGCTCAAGTGAAATGGACCCCAGCACTGACCATCATACCATTGAGGAAAAAACAAGCCTGTTATATGTATGATGACCCATGGATACATGATGAGAAAGGTCAAGAAGTCAAGGATGTAGATCTCATTTGTTTGAGGGGGACAACAAACAGGAACTTTTCTTTAGGATTTCTTTTTGGTGGTGGGGGGGGGCACTAACAGTACCTCCTAATACAACATGATAATACTGGGTGGGAGTCCATTTCACATTTTCCCAAAGTTTGGGGGGGATGTGTCCCCCGTGTCCCACCAGGATCTACATCCATGCAAGAAGGCCACGTACGGACTTCCTCTAATCAAGAACATGAGCCAAAAACCCTTTTCTAAACCAGCAGTGATTGTTGAAGGAACTTCTCTTTAGCAAAGGGCCTGAATCTCCATAGTGCTGCATTTGTAGTGTTGAGCAGCTCATCTGAAATAAGAACACGGTCATAGTCTCACGGTCAGGTCAAACCGCACAACGAGTGGGCAGGAGAAGCTCTTACATCTCGTAAAATAAAAAACTTTAAAAAAAAACGTTTTTGATTTGCACTTTTTTTCCCTTTTATGGCCCTGTTTGTGTTCCTGGTACAGCCATTTGAAATCAGCGAGAGAAAAAAAAAGAAACTTCAAAGTTCTTTCTTCAGGGAGGGAGGGGGCGGGGCCAGCGGTGTTTGGGGGGGAGTGCGGGCGAGGGGGCAGGGTAAGGGTGCAGAGGTCAGGCTGAGGGTGGAGAGGTGAGTTGTTTTATGTTTTCGGGGACAGTTTTATATAGTGTTAAGGACAGAAGTAATTAGCTAAGCTTGATCCCACAGCTGCTTGTGAAGAGCAGAGCTGACGAGGTGGGCGGAGTCTGGGAGAGATCGACAGGAGAACGAGCGAGAGAAATGGCTCTCGGCTCCGCTGCGTCAGAATGACTAAATTAACACGGTCTGTTTATTAATGCTAGCATGTGTCATTTATTTAAAATGGGCAATGTGCAACATTTAACGCAAAATTCAGAGAATGAACTTTGTTGCACTTTGTTGTCAAGTTAGCTATAAATTAATTTACGTCTGTAGCCTTCTGGAGGCTGGTAAAAAATAGAATTTGACATTTGTCACCATTGACTGATGGAAAGCAGGACGGTTGTCGTGTACATTTTACACAGTATGTACTTACAAAAGACAGGATTAGACTGAAACTCAAAACCCCCCAAAATTACCGCTCTCCGTCTGAATTCACTGTATCGTTTTATTTAAAGCGTAAAAATAGGCATGTTTCGTGTGTCATGTTCATTGTTCCCGATTTCACGGTCGAAATCGTTCGAGGCAGCCAAAGCTAATTACCTTGAATTTTTTTTTGGCTGGTAGCGCGGGAGCAGCGGGAGCCTTTCCCAGCTGCTGCCTCGGATTCTGGCACGGGACCCCGGCGATATTTAAAACGCCGCGCTGCTCCTGTCAGAACAAACTAAAAATACCGCGGCCGACGCTGTGCAAGCGCAATTACGTAACGCTAACCGCCGCTAACGCTAACCGTCGCTAACGCCGCGCCGCCGCTACCAAAAGCTGAAAGAACTGCTGTTGACTGCTGCGAAGGGAAACTAGTTTGACCCTCTTCTGCTGATACCGTGCTCCTGCTGTTTCTCCTGCCTGCCGGACGCGGGGGGGGACCGCGTTCCCGTGGAGAATTTTGGCGTCTCTGGATCAGAGCCAGGCAGGTCTGGCTGGATCCGGGGCTGCGCCTGGCCCGTGCAGAGAGGTCTGCCCGCTGCGCCGCGCGCCGCGCCCGTAGCCGCTCCCCGCGGGGCCGCGCGCTGTTCGCTGTCAGTAAATGATCCCCGGCCAATCCAATCAAGGCCGCAGAAAGTCCCCTGTGTATCGCGCTTCCTGGGCTGATTGCTTAAGCTCCTGACTCCGGGCTGCGTCTGGCTAACGTTAACGTTGCTGTACTCGGAGCTAAACTCTTCTGATGGGACTCTTTTTTTGGGGGGGGGGGGGGGGGAGCCGGGACTCTGTTACATGGGTTGGCCTGGTTCTGGATTCTTCTTTTTTTGGAGGGAAAAGCTGGGACTCTGTTACATGGGTCGACCTAGTTCTGGAGCTGCTGGTTTTTTCCGGGTGAACCACAGAGATTGTGGTTCAGTCCGGTGCTGAAGCTGCATGTCCCTGTTCCCTAAAAAGCTAAATGCGCTGCTTAAAATGAACTCAGAAAGGGTATTTGAACTCTAACAGAGTACATGTGAACTCTGTTCAAATTGATTTTACACGGAGAGCTGCGTGTTGACTTCTCTCTGGGGTAAAATTTGAGGGACATAGGCGAGCTGCTGCCTGTCTATGTATGGCACTGGACATTTGGGGACCATTAATGACCAACATCAGTGTTGGAGGCCACGGTTCCATTCCAGTTCAGGAAATGAACTGACATTCATTTGATGAGTTCACAAATTAAGTTGTCATGACTAATTTTTTTTTTTTTAATTCATGAATTGACTTCCAATACATTTAGTGAACTGACTCATTTGAAATGGAAACAGCCTCAACCCATTTTTGAGGCAAAAATAACGACTCACGTAAATTCATTGTCAGAGATCTGTTTACGTTCGTACACCCCTGACAGTTGCTGTTGGTGTTATATTTCGGAGGACTTCTTGTGACATTGTTTGTGTTTGGGTTGGTCAACGGGCTTGCCACTGGTGGCTGTCCAGTAAAGCTGTTCTCTCTGAAGCCCTGGTCAATGTGATCAATATGAAGGTTCTGTCTGGCATTGAGCTGGAGCACTGAGAGTTACGCCGTGAGTTTACCCACAGTGCATTGCCCGCGTGCCGTCTCTCTTGCTGTCTTGGCTTTATCTCTTTTGTTGTGATCCTAATTGCGACAGAGCCGATACCCTCGGCTCATCAGGTTGGATTATCGGGGAACGCGAGCAGTGGTCTGCTCCAGTCCGGTGCTTTGCGTGGTCCTAATCTCTTTGAGTGTAAAACACACAGGGGAAACCCCGACCCGGGCTGTGTCCGTATCTACGGACCCTAACCCACTCCGCCTCCGCTCCCTACGTGCGGTTCCTCTCAAATCCCCCCCCGGGCTTTCACTCGACGGGGGGATTAGAGACGGCTTACGGGCCGACGCCCTGCCTGTCCGGTTGGGTCAGGAAGCCCTAATCCCGCCGCGTTGTCCTGAGGTCTTAATCCGTGATAAAGTCCCCAGGAGAAAACAGAAGACGCCGGTGCCCTGTGATAATCCCTGAGCTCAGGTCCTTCAGTGCGTCTTTGATGGGGGGGGGGGGGGGGGGGTAGTGTTGTGGGGGGGCAGTCGGGGGGTGGGGGGGGGGGGCAGATTAGGCCTGTGTGTTTCCGTGCTGGCGGGGTGATGGGGATCAGGTCACCACCTGTCCCGGGTCCAGCAGGAGGAGGTTCTATCCGTCCCATTACAGCCCTGTCAGCCCCAACTAACAAAACCAAAGAGAGGACGGAATACCCTCTCTGCCTCAGCCAGTCTGAGCCCCTCCCATAAATCAGAAATAGTAATAAGAATAGTGTTCCTTTTTATAGCAACTTATCAAATTCAACGCACTTTCAAATCCATTTTTTTTTTAAAATCAGATGAAGTTATGACTTTCCTGACCAGCTACCAAAGAGTTCTGTGTTCCACAGAGCTTTTACTTGGTGGCACCAGCAGTAACCAAGTGAAGGAATGCCATTGAGCAGTTCCTTATCGCTCGTTTAACATACAGTGGGCAGTGGAAGTGAATTGTTCAGCCTTCTTTTCTGTGTTGAAATGCTTGTTAGAAGAGGCCCATGTGGAATTAGAACTGATAACCTTACGGCCTAAATGCTTTTCTCCCCCTTCTTAATACTCACCCCTGCACCCAAACTTTTAGTTTAACTAGCCCATTACACGTTGCAACTCAGTCAAACTTTTAGGAACATCAGACAGACGCAGTTGGTTTTTCGTCCGTGTAGGCTAACCCAAGAGAACGTAGCTAAATTTGGTGCGGCGGTTTTGGGTAGCTCGTTTAGACCCCCCTCCCTGCGGAGCATGTTACACTGGGCCCGTCCTGTCCCGGCCTGTCAGCCCCCCCAGACGGGGGAAACGGGGAGCGGGTTCCGTAGCGGGGGAATACGGGTAACTGAAATTCTCAGACATTTTGGCTGCAGAATCGCCGACCTATCGAGTTCCCATGTGACACGGCTTAACTCTCCTCACTGGAAACAATGTCAAAATCGCCGGGGTCCCATAACAGGTACAGCTCAGTTTGGCATTGGTTCTGGTTACAGTTCCCCCTCCCCCCTCACCCACCCCCCACCCCACCCCATCAGATAAGGTGGCATAGCTGAAATGAGAGAGACAGGGACGGGGGTAGGGGGGTTTGGGGTGGGGGGGTGTAATATCTCTGTGACGTGTGGAAGCGGGGGTGATACGCCCCTCACCCGCTCCCCGGCGGGGAACCCAAGACCCGAGGACCGCGCCCCCGTCCGATCGGGAAACGGGAACGGCGGGGCGATCCGGGGGGGGTGGAGTTGAACGACAGGCGTAATTACAGAAACGTCCCACCGTCCCAGGCGGAGGGGGGGCGGGCGGGGGGGGGGTTTGGATTCGGAGGGGTCCCTCTGTTCCCCCCCCCCCCCCCCCCGGCAGCAGCGGAGCAGAGAGGTCGGCATCCCATAATGAAGGGGTCGGCGTAATTGATACACACACCTGCTTCGGCGCGGGCAGTCAATTACCTAATTACCCATGCTCCCTCGGGGTGGGGGGGTAAGGCGAAAGCGAATATCCCAGCATTCAGTCCGCACGGGGTTTCCCCCGCGGCGTCGGAACAAACGGATACCTGTGCGCGGAGTGGCGGGCGCGGGGAGGCGAGGGTCAGGTGTTCTGAAGGAGGGGTTCGCGGGTTTAAATGGGAGCCGGTGTGTTTTGGGGGGGGGGGGGGGGATTGTGCTCATGCGGTCCCAGTGCGGGCCTACGCGTGGGAAAGCTTGGTCTGTTTCGGCAGGAAACGGGGAACACGGGGGACGCGGCCCCCCCCACAGTGCCCTGGGAAAGTGACCCGTGGAGACACACAAGATGGCGGGGTCTGTTCCCGAAGGGACGCGGGGGGGGGGGGGGGCGAGCGCTGGGCCGGCAGAGCGGGCTGTTCTGATTGGTTCCGCGGTGTCGGGCCGCGCGGTTCTGGCTCTGTCGGGACGTTCGGGTCAGAGCCGCGCGATTGAGCTGCTCCCTGCCCTGCTTAAACTGGGGGAGCTCAGGGCCTGACCAGCTCCCAAATAAAACAGAGACCATAAATCTTAACCTTAATCTCTATTAACCCTCACCCTACCAGCCATGAGAGAGGCAGTTCGACAAATCCTCCACACACAGACACACACACACACACTCATGCGCACACACACACACACAAGCACACACATACACACGCACTCACACACACTCATGCGCACACACACACACACAAGCACACGCATACACACGCACTCACGCACACACACAGTTTGCACACACACTGTACAGTATTCACTCACGCACACACACACACAAAAACAGAACCACATCCCCAAAAACTACGTATGCAAATATTCAATTACAGAGCGAGTTCAGTTGGAGCTTATTAATAATATTTCCTGGGGAGTGATGGTCTGAGGGAGGGAATGGAGGAATGAGAGAGGACAGACGGGCGGACGAACGTAATGGCTCCGCGTCCCTGAAAATCAATTTTCTCACATTAGAGCTATTAGTTTATTGAAAGGTGGGTGAGTGAGAGGGAGCTGGGGCTCTGACTGTATTGATGCATCGTGCTTAGAGTGAATTCCTCCTGAGAGTTACTGTGCGTGTGTGTGTGTGTGCGTGCGCGCGTGCGTGTGCCTGCGTGTGTGCCTGTGTGTGTGTGTGTGTGTGTGCGTGTATATGCCTGTGTGTGTGCGTGTGTGTGTGTGTGCGTGTGCGCGTGCGTGTGCCTGCGTGTGTGCCTGTGTGTGTGTGTGCGTGCGCGCGTGCGTGTGCCTGCGTGTGTGCCTGTGTGTGTGTGTGTGTGTGCGTGTATATGCCTGTGTGTGTGTGTGTGTGTGTGCGCGTGCGTGTGCCTGCGTGTGTGCCTGTGTGTGCGTGTGCCTGTGTGTGTGTGTGTGTATGCGTGTGTGTGTGCGTTTGTCTGTGTGTGTGTATATGTGTGTGTGCGTGCCTGTGCCTGTGTGTGTGTGTGTGTATGTGTGTGT